>OY728141.1:1004961452-1005524493 GCA_963277665.1 Viscum album
ATTTTTAGGATTTTATAGTTAAGAGTTCCTACGGTTCTTAGGGGTTTTATTTTTTTAGGACGTTGTTGGGGATTTTTAGGGTTTTATAGAATGTTGTAGGTTTTTTGGTTTTTTAATTGCTTTTTTATTACTGTTTTCTTAAGGTTTTTAAAGGTTTTTATTATTTTTACATTTTTGAGGATTCAGATAGATTTTTTTGGTTTTTATTGTTTTTATGGGTTTTATGGTCTTTGGGGATTTTAGTGATTTTTTGGGTTTTTAGATTTGTAGGGTTTCTTTCATTTTAATATTTTTTTTGTGTTTTTTTAGAGTTTTAATGTTTCATTAGTTCTCTTAAACGTTTGTAGAGTTTTAGAGGATTTTATGTTTTTGTAATAGTTTTGAAGATTTTCTTATTTTTTAATTTTTTCAATAGTTTTTAGGGGTTTTTTGGGGTTTAGGGTTTTTTGGGTTTTTAATTTTTTTGTGTATTTTAAGACATTTAGGTGCTTTTAGTTTTTTAATGTTTTCTTTTGGGTTTTTAGGTTTTTAGTTTTCATTACATTTTTATGGATTTTTAGGGCCTTTTTTAGATTTGAAATGTTTTTAAGGGTTTTTCAGATATTTTGATGGATTTTAGGGTTTTCAGTGTTCTATATTTTTATGTTTTTTTTCATTTTTATGATTTTTTGGAGTATTTTAGTGTTTTTACTATTTTTTTATAGTTTTATCATTTTTAGGGGTTAATGGGCTTTTTATAGTTTTTAGTAGGTTTTAAGTGTTTTTATCAGTAATTTCGTTTTTAGGGGATTTATGGGTTTTAGGGGTTTTTAGGGTTTTTTTTATCATTTTAGGTCTTTCATAAGATCTATTTATTACATGATTTTTAATATTTTCTTACGATTTTACAGGTTTTTTAGGTTTCTTAGGTTTTTAGGGATTTTTAGGATTTTTGTTTGTTTTTAGGGGTTTAAGGGATTTGATTGTTTTTAGGATTTTTAGGGTTTTATGGTATTTTGGTTTTTTGTAGCTTTATTGAGTTTTTATGAGTTTTTTACGGTTTTAAGAGTTTTTAACTATTTTATAAGATTAAAGAGTGTTTTGAGTTTTTGATGTTTTTTGGGGTATTATGAGTCTTTAGGGGTTTTAAGGTTTTCTTCTGTTTTATAGTTTTTAAGGTTTGAGGGGATATTTTATTTTTTGTGTTTTTAAATATTTTTAGGATTTAATGGTTTTCTTAGGGGTTTTTTTATCATTTTGGTGTTCAAACATTAATAGGGTTTTTTGGGTTTTATTTGTTTTTTGGGTTTTTGTGGAATTTTAGGGGTTTCTTGGGTTATGTTTGATTTTTTAATGATATTATGGGGTTTTTGCAGATTTTAACATTTTAGGGGTTTAAAGGGGTTTTTTTTGTTGGATTGTTATTATTTTCATGGGTTTTAGGTTATTTAATATTATTAGGGGTTTTATGTTTTTTTAGGTTTTCTACAATTTTTTGGGTTTTTAGTGATTTTGGATTTTTATGTTTTTCTTAGAGTTTTTCATGGTTTTTAGTGTTTTAATTTTTTAAAGATTTTAGAGATTTTTAGGATGTTTAAGGTTTTTGGTGTTTTAAGGGATTTTCAATGTTTTTTGGTGTTTTCAGCGGTATTAGGGTTTTAGTGTTTTTTTTGTTTTTTTGGAGTTTTTGGTTTTTAGAGTTTTTTATCCTTTTTAAGGGCTTAAAGGGTTTTTAGAGTTTTTAGAGATTTTTATGGTTTTTATGGGGTTTTTTAGATTTTAATTTTTTAGGGGGTTTTATGGTGTTTAGGGGTTTTAGTGCCTTTTATGGGTTTTGACCTTTTTAGGGGTTTTAGGGGATTTAAGTGTATTTAGTATTTTATGTTTTTATTAGGGGTTTTTAGGGTTTTTAATGTTTTTAGGTATTTTTAGAGATTTATAATGATTTTATGGGGTTTTTTGATTTTTATTGATTTTTAGGGTCTTTAGGGATTTTAGGGTATTTATGGTTTTTCGGGTTGGGGGGTTTTAAAGGGTTTTAGGGTATATATAGTTTTTTTATTGTTTTTAGGGTTTTAATGAGTTTTTAGAGTTTTTTGTGGGTTTTAGGATTTTATGGGGTTTTAGGGTTTTTTGGGTTTTTATGGTTTTTAGAATTTTTTTATGTTATTATTTTTATCGGAGTTTTAAGTGTTTTTTATGTTTTCTCAAGGGTTTTCAGGTGTTTTAGGGTGTTTTAATGTTTTAATGGTTTTTTAGGAATTTGTACAGGGTTTTTTTATTTTGATAGTTTTTTGGTATTTTGAGGGGTTTTATGGGTTTTATGGGTTATACATATTTTATGATTTTTCTAGGTTTTAGGGGTTTTTTTAGTTTCTAGGGCTTTAAGATTTTCTATAGTTTTTAAAACATTTTAGGAGTTTAATGGGTATTTTGAGTATTTATTGATTTTTTGGGATTGTAATTACTTTTAGGTTTTTATTGTTTCACATTGTGTTTTATAGGTTTTAATGTTTTTTATATTTTTATGGATTCATAGTGATTTTTTTTGTATTTTTATGGGTTTTAGTGTTTTTAGGGATTTTACGGGTTTTATGGGTATAGAGTGTTTTTTGGTTTCTTTGGATATTAGGGGTTTCTTTAATTTAGATGATTTGATGGTATTTGGTGTTTTTTCACATTTTTTGTGGTTTATATGGTTTTTATAGTTTTTAGTGGTTTTAGGGTTTTTATGGGTTTTTAGGGGTTTTTATAGTTTTTTGAGTTTTAATGTTTTGGGGTTTTTAGGGGTTTTAGTTTTTTTTTATGTTTTAGGGGTTTTAAGTATTTTTAAGCTTTTTATGTTTTCATTGGGTTTTTATTATTTTCAAGAGTTTTTATGTTTTTAGTGATTTTAGATATTTTTTAGGATTTTTATGGTTTTTAGGGGTTTTACTAATTTTATTGATTTTTGGGTTCTTTTGGGTTTTAAGGGGTTATTTGATTTTTTTTGGTTTTAAAATTTTTTAGAGTTTTTATCATTTTTAGGATTTTAAATGGGTTTTACAATATCTTGTGGTATTTTTAGGTTTTTATTTTTTTTCATGCATCTTTATGGTTTTAGGTATTTTAGGGTATTTTTAGGGGTTTTAGCAATTTTTCATTTTTAGGGGTTTTAAGTGTTTTTTTATTTTATGGTTTTCATATAAGTTTTAATGAATTTTGGTGGTTTTTAAATTTTAGGTAATTTTAGATAATTTTTGGATTTTTAGGTTTTTTGGGATTTTGAAGGTTTTTCAGGATTTTAGAGGTTTTATGTATTTTTTTGGGTTTTAGAGTTTTTTTAATTTTTAGGGGTTTTAAGGGTTTTAATAATTTTTATCATTCTTCAAGGATTAAAAGGATTTAGAGTGTTTAGTGATTTTTATGGTTTTTATGGGTTTTCGGGGGGGGGGGGGGGTTTACCAGTTTTTAGAGATTTATGGTTTTAGGACTTCAGGGTTTTTAGTTCTTTTAGGGTTTTTTAAATTTTTTATGATTTTATATATTTTATGTTTTTTTAGGTATTCTTAGGATTTTTTATGATTTTTAGGGTTCTTTACATTTTTGGGAATTTTTGGGGGTTTTAGGTGGTTTTGGGTTTTAAGGGATTTTAATTTTTTTAGGGGTTTTGTAGTTTTTATATTTATTTCTTCATTTAGGGTTTTTAAGGTTTTTGATAGTTTTTTTATAAATTTTAGGGGTTTAATGGGTTTTAAGTTTTTTAGTAGATTTTAGGTTTTTATGGGGTTTTAGAGTATTTTAATGTTTTTATATGTTTTTATGGTTTTTAGAGTTTTTAGGGTATTTATGGGTTTTTATATTTTTAGGTATTTTTAGGGATTTTTATAGTTTTTATGGTTTTAAGGGGTTTTAGGGATATTGAAGGTTTTTTGGGTTTTAGTGTTTTCATTGTTTTTTTGTATGTTTTTAGTGTTTTTTGAGTTTTTTTGGGTTTTTATGGTATTGAAGAGTTTCTTAATTTTTTAGGGTTTAATGGGGTCTTACAGGTTTATGATGGTTTATAATTCATTAATGGATTTAGAGGTTTTTATGGTTTTATGGTTTTTATGGTTTTAAGTGTTTAATTTCTTTGTATGATTTTACAGGTTTTAAGTGTTTTTAGTGTTTTAAGGTTTTCTAGGGGCTTTTTATTGTTTTAGGGTTTTTGATGTTTTTAGGAATTTTTAGGGAATTTTTAATGATTTTAGGGGTTTTAGTGTTTTAAGGGATTTTGAATGGTTTTATGTATTTCTAGGGTTTTAGTGTATTTAAGGTTTTCATGATTTGTTTGGTTTTAACAATTTTTTGAGTTTTTTACTATTTTTACGGTTTTTTAAAATTTATTATTGTTTTTAAGGGTTTTAAGGGGTTTTAATGTTTTAGTGGGGTTTTTTAGTATTTTTTCTATTTTTAAAGTTTTTTATGGGGGGGGGGTATGGTTTTTAGGGTTTTTAGGGGTTTTAGTGATTTTTTGGTTTTTAGTGGTTTTATGTTTTTATGGGTTTAAGTTTTTAAAAGTGGTTTTTTTAGGGTTTTAGGGTTTCTATATTTTTAGTGATTTTTATGGTTATTTCAAAAAAATTATGTTTTTAGGGTTTTAGGGATTTTGAGGGTTTTAATGTTTTTAGGGTTAATTTTTTCTTTGGATTTTGAGGGTTTATTTTGAGTATTTAGGAGATTTATTGTTTGTTAGAGTTTTTAAAGATTTTTAGGGGTTTAATGGGGTTTTATAGTGTTTATTGCATATTAGTAATTTTATGGGTTTTTAGGGGTTTTAGGGATTTTAGTGTTTTTAGTATTTTTAGGATTTTTAGGGGTTTTATGTGTTTTTAGGTTATAAAAGTTTTCTCAGGGGTTTTCATGTATTTTAGGGGGTTTAACATTTTTATGGTTTTGGGGTATTTTTTTTAATTTTTATGGGTTTTTAGGTTTTTTATGGATTTTGAGTGTTTTAAGGGTTTTATATTTTTTAGTTTTTAGGGATCTTTTGTTTTTTTAAGGTCTTTAAGGTTTATATAATTTTTAGTATTTTAGGTGTTAAGAGGGGTTTTATAGTTTTTAGTGATTGTAAGGGTTTTATAGTTTTTAGGGTCTGAAGGGTTTTATTGGATTTTTATGGTCTTTAGAGGTTTTTTAGTTTTTAGGATTTTTAGGGTTTTAAGCGTTTTTACGTTTTTTATTTTTTTTTTCTTAGGTTTTTTTGGGATTTTTATGTTATTTGGAATGTTAGGGAATTTTTTAATATTTTTATGGTCTTTATGGTTTTTAGGGATTTGAGGGAATTTAAGGATTTTTTAGGGTTTTTGGTGTTTTTATATTTTATAGTGATTCTAGTGTTTTTATGTTTCTTAGGATTTCATTGATTTTTTAGGGGTTTTAGGTTTTTTAACAATTTTAGGGGTTTTATGGTTTTTAGGAATTTTTTAGAGTTCTTTTGATTTTCTTGGATTTTAGTGGGTTTGAGGTATTTAGTATTTTTAAGGATTAGAGAGTTTTTAATGTTTTTAGTGGATTAATGGGTTCTTATAGTTTTTAGTGTGTTTTTTGGGTTTTTATATATTTTAGGGTTGTTAAGGATTAAGGGGTTTCTACTATTTTTAGGGATTTTTGTTTCTTAGGGGTTTTCAGTTTTTTAGGTTTTAGTGGTTTTCTTTGGGGCTTTCTGTGTTTTTAGTGGTTTGTCACATTTTTATGGATTTTTTAGATTTCTTGGGGGTTTTATGGTTTTTATGATTTTTTAATTTTTTAGGGATTTATAGGGTTTTAATTTTTTCTTGGTTTTTTGGGGTTTTCTTAAATTGTAGTGATTTGATGGGTTTTTAGTGTTATTAATGTTTTTAAGTGTTTAAAGGGTATTTAGAATTTTTAGTGATTTTATAGCTTTTAATGTTTTTTTGTGTTTTTAATGGTTTTAGGGATTTTAATAGGTTTTAGGGTTATTAATGTTTTTAGTTTTTTAAAGTTTTTTTAATGTTTTTTTATGTTTTTATGGGATTTTATGTTTATAGGGTTTTTATGTTTGTAAGGGGTTTAAAATTTTAATGTTTTTATGGTTTTCTTATGGAATTTTAGCTTTTATTGGGTTTCTTTGGTTTTTAAGGATTTTTAGTGATTTTAGGGTTTTTGTGGTTTTAAGGGGTTTTAGGGATTTTGAAGGATTTAATTGTTTTTAAGGCTTTTAGGGCAAGGAAGATGCGAGGGTCGGGCTATTACCAGCCCCCATCCCCCCAAATTTATTAGAAAAAAAAAATACACATCAGACAAGGGATGGGAGGGGTCAAACGACCCACACCCAAAAAAAACCCCTTAACAACCCCAAACCCACAAAAGCCCAACACACACACCAAAGAACAGACACAGCAGAAGATTCATCACCTCTGATCCAACTCCATCATTCCGCAGATCCAAAACCTATGTCAAGCAGTAATCAAAACCTTCATCACACTTCCCCACACTCAGCGCATGCATCTCCCTACCAACAAGAAACCAACATCTCGCAACACTTATATCTACGCACATCAACTCTTTTCCAAGCATATTAACCACCAGTAATATAGAACCACCATCACTAAAATCATAAACAGAAGCCTTACCAGATCCTAGCAAAAGAACCATGATCCAAAGCCTCATTTTCAAACAACCAGCAGCTATTTCAATCACCAAGCATCTCCCACCTCCCCACTTCAGTTCCAGCAAATAGAAACACCAATTACAAACCTTGCAGCCATAATAATCTTCCAGAACCCACCTCCCACAGTTCTTATTGAGAGAGGAAACTAACAACCAGTGGCGCAACATCCAGCAGTCATCACTTCCAAGACAAACAGCATCCAGCAACCAGCAACATGCACCCACCAGCACCCAAGCAAAGGACAAAACAGGGACAGTAGTGCTCGCATCCAGCATACCACATCAGATAGTTCTCGAACCAAACCATAGTATCGAGAACCCCAACCTCAAGAACAAACAACAGTAGTAGTTTTCATCCATTCCATCCACAGCCACAAAGCAGCAAAACTTATAATGCAAATAAATCAATCCAGAAAATCTAGCAAAGAATCCATTGACCACCAAATGGACCAGGTCAAAGTAAAATTGAAGAAAACATGCAGTAGTAGGAGGTAACCAGAATTCCAAAGAACCAGCTCGAGCAAGAAGCCATACCAGAGTGCATACATGCATCATAGACACCAGTAGAGATCCGGAGACACCAAACCCCACCAACGCGACAAGATCTGCACCTAGAGAATCTAGAACAGGCAACTCATCTAGCCATGAAAACCAGATCCCGATCCACCTTTTTGCCACCGCAACTATGCCGCTCCATGAAAATGCACCTACTATAGGCAGGAAGACTCTTGAGGAGAGAAAAAAACGTAGATCCGCCCATACATGACCCCAACCGGCACCGTCTTTACCCGCACAAGCACCGCCAAAACCGGACACTCTCGAATACGACCGCACACCAGGGCCGCAAGGAAAACACCGATCTTGGGGAACCTTACCACAAAGAAGCCGCCCTAGAGAAGATCAGAAATATCACCGCCGCTTGGAAAAAACAAATCCGCTGAAGAGCTCGAACCACCTTAAATCCCGATAAAACCACGGAAGACCACCCCCGCCAAGGATGCTCCCAAAGGACACAAGACGGGAGGAGCGAAGATCCAGAACCGAGGCCACCAGGAGGAATCGAGAGAAACCCTAGCTATCTTACTGAGAGAGAATGAGCACTAGGGGAGTGCATAACCATTTTTTGGGGGATCTTTAAGGCTTTTAGGGATTTTATGTGATTTTAATGATTTAGGTGGATTTTTTTTTAAAATTTTTATAGTTTTAAGTGATTTTACTATTTTTTATGTTTTTAAGGGCCTAGTATATTTTTAGAGTTTTTAATTGTTTTTAGTGTTTTTTATGGTTTTTAGTGGTTTATGTTTTTTTTGTGTTTTTATGGTTTTTTAGGGTTTCAAATTTTTTTAGGTTTTTAGGGGTTTAAGTGTATTTAGGGTTTTAAGTAATTATTAGATATTTTTCGGTAAGGTTTCTTATATTTTTAGGTATTTTTATTCCTTTTTAATAATTTTAATGGTTTATAGGGGTATTTTGGAATTTTGGGGGATTGTGGGGGTTGGGGTTTTATGTTATTTTTGGGGTTTTAGAGTTTTTTTGAGTTTATTTCAATTTTATGGGTTTTAGATTTTTTTATCCTATTTAGGGGATTAAAGGGTTTTTAGAGTTTTAGAGTTTTTAGGGTTTTTATGGGGTGTAATGGTTTTTATGATTTTTTCATTTTTTAGAGTTATTTACGGTTTTTTTCATTTTTTAGTTTTTACAGGGTTTTAAGTGTTTTAGGGATTTAATGTTTTCTCATGGGTTTTATGGTTTTTTACATTTTATTGATTTTAGGGATTTATAGTATTTAAATTGTTTTTGTGGTTTTATGGATTTTTAGTTGTTTTATGGTTTTTAGGGTTTTTATCGTTTTTTGGGGTTTAGGGTTTTTTGAGTTTTTTTAAATTTCTAAAGGGTTTTAAGTTTCTAACATTTTTAGGGGTTTGAAGTGGTTTTATTTTTTTATTTGGGTTTTAGGGTTTTTATGTATTTTTATGGTTTATATGGTTTCTAGGGGTATTTTTGTTTCTTTTTTGGTTTTTGGGATTTTTTTTTTACTTTTTATGATTTTATCACTTTTTAGGTTTTTAGACCTTTATTTTGTTTATTGGTTTTTTAATCTTTTAATATGGGTTTTTATTCTCTTAGGTATTTATAGGGATATTTTATAATTTTTATTAGGTTTTAGGGTTTTTATGGATTTTGAGGGTTTTATGGTTTTTGATTTTTATTGGTTTTTTTGGTTTTTTTATCAGTTTTATTAGGGGATTAAAGGTATTTTAGATATTTTTAGAAGTTTTTGGAGTTCAAAGGGTTTTTAATGTTTTAGTGGGTTATTTTGGTTTTTTATTGGAATTTTTGGGTTTTAATGGTTTTTAAGTGATTTTAGGGTTTTTAGAAGTTTTAGTATTTTTATGGGTTTTATGTGTAATTAGGTTTTTAATCTTTTGTTCTGATATTTTAGGTGTTTTAAAGATTTTTATATTTTATATTTTTTAGGGATTTTTAGGATTTTTATTGCATTTAGGGTTTTTAGGGATTTTGGGTATTTTAGGGTTTGTATGGTTTTTTATGGTTTTTGGGGGCTTTTGGGTTTTTTGGGATTGAAGGTTTTTAGAGTATTTTAATATTTTTAGGGTTTTAAATGAGGTTTTGTGTTTTTTTAATTATATGTTTTTATGGGGTTTTGACGGTTTTTTTGGGTTTTTATGGTTTTTATGTTTTTAGGGGATTTATTGTTTTTAGGGTTTTTATTATTATTAATTATTATGAGTTTTAGATGTTTTTAGGTTTTTATGTTTTCTAGGTATTTCAAAAAAAATTATGTTTTATGGGTTTTAGGGTTTTTTAGGATATTTATTCTTTTTAGGGCAAGGAAGATGCGAGGTTCGGGCTATTCCCGCCCCCCCCCCCCCCAAATTTATTAGAAAGAAAAAAAGAGACTCAACAGACAAGGGAAGGGAGGGGTCAAATAACCCACACCCAAAAACCCCATACAATCCACGCCAAAATAGAAAAATCAAAAAGGAAAACCCAACAAGCACGCCCATATCCAAGCAACAACCATCATCATCATTTTTAGGGGTTTAAGTTTTTTTATGTTATAAATTTTTTTATTTGGGGTGTTCAGGGTTTTTAGATGTTTTTACATTTTAGGTATTTTACTGTCTTTTTAGGATTCTTTTGGTTTTTAGGGTTTTTAAGGTTTTTCAGGGTTTTAGGGTTATTTTGAGTTTTAACAATTTTTGGTTGTTTTTTGGGTATTTATGTTTCTTTAATGTCCTTAAAATTTATAGGAGTCTAAAGGGTTTTTATATTTTTATTGTTTTTTGGGGGGTTTAGGGGTTTTTAGGTTTTTAGGGGTTTTATATTTCTTTGGGTTTGTAAAATTTTTAGGGTTTTTTTCATTTTTAGTGGTTTTAGGTGTTTTACGTGTTTTTAGGTTTTTAGGGGTTTCTTTGGGGTTTTCATGGTTTTTAGGTTTTTTTGGGGAGTTTTGGGATCTTATTTGGTTTTTATGAATTTCTGATATTTTGAGTTTTTTAAAGGGTATTATTGGTTTTATGGTCATTTAGGGGTTTTTTGTGCAGTTTAAGGGGTTTTATGATTTTATGGTTTTTAATATTTTGAAGTAGTTTGATGAGTTTTTTGAGTTTTTAGTCATTTTTTGGGTTTCTATGGGGTTTTAGTTTTTTTGAAATTTTTATGGGTTTCATGGTTTTATGTGGTTTTAGGGTTTTTATTGTTATTTGGTTCTATGGAATTTTTTAGATTTTTAAGGCGTTTTAAGTGTTTTTTGGTTTTTAAGGTTTTCTTTGGGTTTTTCAGGGTTTTAGGGTATTTTATGTTATTATGAATATTTATGGAGATTTTAGGATTTTTATGGTTTTTATGGTTTTTGGGGATTTTGAGGGTTTTTGGGGTTTTAGGGGCTTTTTCAGTTTTTAGGGGTTTTCATGGTTTTTAGAATTTGTATCGGGTTAAATGGTTTTTAGGGTCATAGTGATTCTTTTGATTCTTATGAGTTTTTAGGGGTGTTTAATGTTTTTAATATGTTTTATAGTTTCTAGGGTTTTTAGGATATTTTAGGGTTTTAGCATTTTTAGGTTTTTATATGTTTTTATTGTTTTTAGGTTTCTTTAGTTTTATTATGGGTTTTCATGGTTTTTAGGGTTTTTTATGTTTTTAGGGATTTTTAGGGGATTTTTTTTATTTATATGGATTTTATGATTTTAAGTGATTTTATGTACTTTTAGGGTTTTATGGTTTTTAGGGGTTATAGGGTGTTTTGGGGGGTTTTGGGTTTTTTGAGTTTTTAAGGTTTTTAGGGTTTTTAAAGTTTTTAGTGTTTTTATTCTTTTAGGGGTTTTAGGGTTTTCTTTGTTTTGTTAGGGTTTTTTTTAGTTTTAATGGGTTTTATTGTTTTTATGCTTTAACAGCATTCTTAAGGTTCTTAAGTGTTTTTACTGTTTTTTATATTTGAATGGATTTTTAGTGATTTTTTATATTTTTTATGGTTTTATGATTTTTAGATATTTTTATGGTTTTTATGGTTTTCTAGGATTTAGTGTTTTTTATAGTTTTTTAGTGTTTTTAATTTTTTAGAGTTTTTAATCATTTTAAGTGATTTAAAAAGTTATTATATATTGTATTCGGGTTTTATGGGTTTTTATCTATTTAGGTGTTCTTACGCATTTTATGGTTTTGAGGGTTTTATAGAGGTTTTTAGGGTTTTTACCATTTTGTGGTTTTTATGATTTTTAAGTGTTTTACGGGGTTTAAGGTTTTAACAGGGGTTTCAGGGTGTTTTTCCTTTTCAGGTAATTTATGGGTAATTTTAGTGTTTTTATGGTTTTTTGGGTTTTTAGGAATTTTGAAGATTTTAGGGTGTTTTTGGTTTTTTGGGTTTTCTGGGTTTTTATTGGTTTTTTGAGTTTTTAGGGGTTATAATGTTTTTATATTTTATTAAATTTATAGGGGTTTAAAGTCTTTTTAGATTTCTTTGTGAGTTTTTGTATTTTTATTGTTTTTATGGTTTTTTGGGGGTTTTATGGGTTTTGAGCTTTTAAGGTTTTTATATTTTTTATGTTTTAAGGGTTTTTAGTGTTTTTAGATTTTAATATTTTCTTATGGATTATTTGTAATTTTAGGGTTTTTTAAGTATTTAGTGATTTTTATGGATTTTTAGTATTTTTATGGTCTTCAAGGTTTTTTTACGGATTTTTAGGTTTTTAGAGATCGTAGGGTTTTTTTTGGGTTTTTTGGGTTTTTGGGGTCTTTTAGGATTTTCAGGGTTTTTTTAAATTTTCTAATATTTTTAGTGTTTTAAAGTGTATTTAACATTTTTTAGTTTGGTTTTAGTGTTTTTATGGGTTTTTAAGGTTGTTTGGGTTTTTATTCATTTAATGTTTTTATAGTTTTTTCCATTTTTCAGGGTCTTAGGGGTTTAAGTGTTTCTAGTTTTTTTGTGTGTTTTGATTAGGTTTATGTTGGGTTTTTTGGGTTTTTATGTTTTTAGGGATTTTAATTATTTTATAGGTTTTTATGGTTTTTGAGTTTCTACAGATATTAGGGGTTTAAATGGGTTTTATTGTTTTAGTGGTTTTTAGGTTTTATGGGTTTTTAAGGTTTTTCAGGGTTTTATGGTTTCTTTGGATTTTTGTGAGTTTAGGGATTTTTATGTTTTTAGGGGTTTTAAGTGTTTTTATTTTATTAAAGTTTTCTTAGGGGGGTTTTCAAGGATCTTATTTTTTTAGGGATTTTAAGGATTTTTTTATTTTTATGGTTCTTGGGGGTTTTAGGTTTTTAGGGTTTTATTGGTTTTTTTTGGTTTTTAGGGTTTTTTGAGTTTTTTAGTGTTTTGAAGTTTTTTAAAAATTTTATGTGTTTGAAGGGGTTTTTTTAAATTTTTTCGGTTTTAGGGTTTTATCAATTTTTTGGTTTTTTAAGGATCTTATGTTTTTTAATGGGTTTTAGGGTGTTTATGGTTTTTTCATTTATTAGGTTTTTTGGGGTTTTGTGTCTTTTAGGGTTTTATGGTATTCTTATGGGTTTTTCAGATTTTAATTGTTTTTTATGTTTTTCAAAAAAATCAGGGATTTTTATGATTCTTACGGTTTTTATGGATTTTTAGGGATTTGAACGTTTTTAGAGTTTTTTATGGTTTTAGGGGTTTTGATGTGTCACTGGGAGAGTGAAATGAGTAAGTGAAGATGAATTATAAAAATATAGCTAAGATGACTAAGGCTTAATGGAAACGCCATCCACTATGGTTTCTCCAGGATCAAAGATAATGTCACCATTGATAGAGATGAACTGCCAATTCTGGTCAAAGGGAAGAGGCTAAAGAAAGAATGATGCACAACAAGCTTAAAAAATTCATTAGATTCAGGTTACCCCATTAAAAAAGAGTAATAACAAAATATAAAATAAAATTAATGAGTTCAAAAAATTTCAAAATTGAATTAAAAGGCATGAGGAACTCAAAAGGTATATATCAAAGCCTAAAAAACACATCCCCATTGTATTTATTGACCCCAATAACTGAATTGGTGAAATTCATTTTTAATTATGTTTTATCAAGGTTATGCATAGTCCTTAATGTGTTGGTATGAATTTATTTCCCTTTCCATGTTGGTATGTAATTTTGGTCTCCAAATAAGTGTATTGTGACACACCATGGTGTTGGATGTAAAAAAGCATAGCCTGGTCCAATTCAAATAATAATTGGCCTTAAATTTTTTACCAAGCCCAAAATTATTCTCCTTGGGTTGAATATAATCTATATCATTCCACCTAGTTTTAGTGGATTTTCCCTAAAATCCATTGCAACATCTTCTTCAATGGGTGGATACAAGTCCCCAATGTTGAACATTATATAAATTCTTCCAAAATCATCTGGTAAATTGATTTTGTAATCATTGTATCCCACTTATTCAAGAACTTTAATTGGACCTTCGGCTTGTGGAACCATCATTATTTTACTTTTGGATGGAAATACCTCCTTACAAAGGTGAATCCAGACTTTTTATCTAGGTTGGAAAATGGCCTTCTTCTGGTTCATATTATCTCACCTCTTGTATAATTCATTAGACTTCTCTATTTCAACATGAATTTATTCTTTAAGATTCTTCATATGATTTAACTTCTACTCTACATCAATATTCACATGAAAATCATGGATAAAAGAATAAAGATTTATAGGAGTGATCAGATTGAAGCTAAAAACCACTTCAAATGGATAATTCTATGTAGTAGCACTGGGAGATATATTGGATGAAAATTCATCTTGTGTAAGTTGTATATCCCAATTGCTCATATTCACATTCCCCAATGTTCTCAGAATAATTCACACTGTATGATTGATAACATTTATTTTCCTACAATTTTGAGGGTGTTAGGGAGTTCTAAATAGGATATTCATATAGAAGTTACCCCATAATGTCTTCCAAAAATGGCTTATAAATTTAGTGTCTCTATTTTATATAATGTTGTGAAGAATTACATGAAGGTGGATAATGTGTTTGAAAAAACATTCTACCACTTTCATTACATATTCATTTTTATATAATGGTATTAAATAATATATCTTATAATATCGATCAACAACAACCATTATTGAATATTTACCTCATTGGGTCTTTGGTAAATCCATAATGAAATCCATGTTGAGATCTCCTCATTGATACTCTGAAATAGTGAACATAGTGTACAAACCTGGCCTGAAAGGATTATTTTATCCTTTTCATGTACCAAAACTTGAAATATTTTCTAGGAGATTTGATTGAATATTCATCTAGTATAAATTATCCATGAATATCTATAAGGTTTTTTGGATGCTAAAATATCCATCAAGTCACCCTTAATATACCTTGTGAATGATCAAGTACCTATAATTTCCCTTTGAAACAAACAAATTGTTTTTATTAAAGAGAAACCCATCATGTAAAAAATAATCCCCCTAAAATCCATTTTTACATTGGATTAAAATAGCATTTGACTTCATATCCTACTCATTATATTCTTTCATAAGATGAATTCTAAGGATTCAAGTATCTAGAATGGTAAGTAATGCATACATTCGAGATAAAGTATCCTCCACTAGGTTATCTTTCCCTTTATTTTATTTTGACACAAATGAGAATTATTGCAATAATTCGACCCACTTTTCATGTCTTGAACATAGTTTTAGTGGTCTATTGATAAATTTCAATTCCTGATGGTCAGAATGAAGAATAAACAAATTTGGTATCATATAATAAGACCAATGATATAGGGATCTCACAGTCACATAAAATTACTTATCATATGTGTTGTGATTCCTCATTGAAATATTCAATTTATCACTAAAATAAGCAATAGGATTATTACTTTTTATAAGAATTATGCCTATCCCAAATCCACTTACATTACACTCCACTTCAAAGACTTGATAAAAATCAGGCAATGCCAAAAATGGTGCTTCAAATAACATTTTCTTAATGATTTAAAAGTCATCATTTTCTTACTTAAACCACTCAAATTTCTTATTTTTCAAACATTCAGTGATAAATTTCATGATAGTGCCAAAATTGAAAATAAATATATGATAAAAAGATTACATACCATGAAAAATACTTACTTCTATGATGGATTCTATTTTTTTATTGGACTCAATTTCTTCCACTTTTGATTGATCCACTATAAAACCGTGTATGAATACCACATATCCCATGGAAGTCACTTCCGCTGAAATAAAAAATCACACTATTCCAATTTTTCATATAGCCTTCATTCCCATAGAATTCAAAATACATGTTGAAGATGAACTCATGGCTCTCAATATCCATTTTTTAAATAAAAATATCATCCATAAAAAAAATATTTACTAATAAATTATATCATAATTTAATTCATGAGTCACATGAATGTACTAGGATCATTTCATAGTCCCAATGGAATGACCACCCAATCAAAAACTCTACCTTCTATTTTGAATGTTTTTTCCACTCATCCTGGTACTTCATTCAAATATAGTTGTATACAATACAAAAATCATCCATCAAAAGGATTTAGGAACCATGTAATTTTTCAAGCTTATCATCGAATCATGGAATGGGATTCCTGTAGTTGATGGTATTATTATTTATATATCTACTATCAGTCCACATGTAGTACATACCATATTTCTTCATAAACGACAATGATTGCAATAATTCCACCCACTTTTCATGTCTTGAACATAGTTTGTGTGGACTATTGATAAATTTCAATGCTTATTGGTCAGAATGAAGAACAAACAATTTTGGTATCATATAATAAGACCAATGATATAGGGATCTCACAATCACATAAAATTACTTATCATAGGTGTTGTGATTCCTCATTGAAACATTCTATTTATCACTAAAATAATCAATAGGATTATTACATTGTATTAGAATTATGTCTATCCCAACTCCACTTACATCACACTCCACTTCAAAGACTTGATAAAAATCAGGCAACACCAAAAATGGAGCTTTAATTTTTGACTCAAAGTTTTCTCCCATTGTTCAACCATTGCAATTTGAATTACTGAGGATGATTTTGATTTAGAAGCTTCAATTTATGCACTTGTGTTATTAATGAAACTCCTACTATTAATAATCACCATGAATACTCACAAACTATTTGTACAAAAAAATTAGAATATGTTTTTTCATTGATCTTATTTAGTGAATATTTGAGCTTTAAAAACTCTTTGTAACACAAGCATGTTACCCACATCATCTTTTTCTATAACATTACATTCATTTTTTGATTTGTCACCGCCATATTCATCCTCTTAATGTTCCCTTTTATTCTCTATGATCTTTTTTATAGTAGTAATTTGATTGATAGGTAAATTTTCCTAAAAATGAGCATAACCATTAATTTTGGTGTACATTCTATTACAAAGTTCAAAGGGGTTGGATTTTTTCTTTTTTGTACTATTCTCTTTCCCTATATCCATTATCTAATTCCTTCAAAATTCCTTTTCACAAACACCTGATTTATTAGAATAAATGACATTATAATAATAATTATCTTTATTGTAGTTCTTGGGTGTCGGTGGATTTGAGGGCCGCCTTTTCTTTTCCACCTTGATATCCATCTTGAAAACATCATCAAGTCAGTAGAATAGTTGTAACTTCATGAAATTTGAAATTTCATCAATTAAGCTACCCCAAAAAACCCTGTAATAATATTCTCTTTGTACTTTGGAACATCTCTTAACATAAATAAATGATCAGACTTCAAAATTTAATCTTCAAAAGATTTATCTCCTTGTTGAAAACTATGAATTCATAAAAAATCTCTTTCTCCTAATTCTTGGCCATAAATCGTATTCTAAAAATCTTTTTAAACTTCTCTCATGAGTATATTTTTTTATTCCCATAACATTCCCACTATTTATTTTATATTTTCCCAAAAATTTGATGCATAATTGTAAAATTTCATAATGGATACCATGAACTTATTATCATCATAATAATTCTTAAATTCAAAGAATAATTTGATTTCCTACATCCAATATAAAAATTTAGTTCGATTTGTACTACCATCATAATCTTAAATGTCAATATTCAATACTATTTCAATAACATCATTTTCTATTATTATTCTCATATCAACCTTTTAATTTCTAGAATCATCACCATTTTTACGAACCATATAAAATGTTGTCAGATTTCACCTAGTATGTGGAGATGGATGTCGGGGACACCACTCTGGTGGAGGGGAATCTTGTTTTCATGCTCTAATAGTTATGATATTATCTCACTAATTTTAGAAATTTGTGATTGTATTACTACATTGGTAATTTCCCATTGAGTGGGAGAAGTAAAATATCCTCTCTAGTGAGACACAATGGTGAGTAATAAGAACAATATGATAGAACTTACTCATTGTAACAAGCAGTTGTGATACCAATCTAATTCATTACTGAAATTATGAAATGAGTAAGTAAATATTTAGTAGTGAAATGCGATGAAATGACCAAGTCTTAATATTTACTCCACCTGTCAAGGATTCTCTATGCATAAAGACAAAATCACCAGCAATGGATATGCACCACCAATTACGGGTAAATGGAAGAGGCTAAAGCAAGGATGATGCACATAAAGCATAAAAAAATAATTAGATTAAAGTTCCCCCTTACAAAGGAGTGAAAACACATTATCTAGACAAAATAAAGGGAGTAAAATGACCCAAAAAACTTATAAGGCATAGATAACTCAAAAGTGAAAAATAAAAAATAAAAACACACTTCCCCATGATATTTAATGACCCCAATAACCAAAGTAGTGAACTTATTTATTAATAATGTTTTTTTCTAATTCTAATTATTTATTAATGTGCATTTATGAATTTCCTTCCTTTTCCACTTGAATAAGTTATTTTGGCCCTGAAATAAGTGTGTTGTAGCCTACCACGATGTTGGATGTCAAAAGTGTGGGATGGTCCAATTCGAATATAAATTGGTTTTGGAATTGTTTCAAGCCCAAAATTATTCTCCTTGGGTTTAATATGATCTATATTAGGTTTTTTATGGTTTTTGTATTTTTTTAGTTTTTAGGGTTTTAATGGTTATTATATTTTTTATCATTTGTAGGATTTTAAAGGGTTTTTAGAGTTTTTAGTGGAATTTTAGGGTTTTTATGGTTTTTAAGGGTTCTTATGTTTTTAAAGGTTTTATTGTTTTTATAGTTTTTTGTAGTTTTAGGTGTTTTTATGTTATTATGATTCTATTTAGTGTTTTTAGGATATTTAAAGGATTTAATATTTCTATGGATTTTTATGATTTTATGGTTTTAGGTTTTTTATGGATTTTTTAGGTTTTTTTGTTTTCTTAGGATTTTTATGGTTTTTTTGGGTTTTATGGATTTATTGAGTTTCTAGAATTTTAAGATATTTTAGTTTTTTTTAAAGATTTTTAGGAGTTTAACAGGGTTTTAGATTATTTAGTGGTTTAGGGGTTTGATGGGCTTTTAGGTTTTTTATGTTTTTGGGAGTTTTATGGTATTAGGGTTTTATCATTTTTTATGTTTTAAGGGGTTTTAACTATTTTTATGTTTTTACGGTTTTCTTAGAATTTTTAGGGTTTTTATTTTTTTTCATTTTTAGTGATTTTTAGAGATTTTTAGGATTTTTATGGTATTTAGGGTTTTTAGGAATATTGAGGGTTTTTACAGATTTATTGGGTTTTTAGGGTTTTTACTGTTTTTATGTTTTTAGTGTTTTTCTTGTTTTTGGGGTCTTTATGGGGGTCTAGTGTTTTTAAAAAAGTTATAGATTGAATTTTGTTTTATAGTTTTAGTAATTTATAAGGTTTTATGGGGTTTTTAGGTTTTTAGGTGTTTTTATTATTTTTGTGTTTCATGGGTATTAGGGTTTTTCTCATTTTTAGGGGTTTGATATGGTCTTATATTTTTAATGTTTTATTTGTGTTTCTCAAGTTTTTGGGGTTTTCCATTTTTTTAGTGAATTTAGTGCGTTTTTATGATTTTATGGTATTTTACTGGTTTTGAGGGGTTTTGGGTTTTCATTGTTTTTTTGGATTTCATGGTTTTTTTGAGTTTTTAGGGGTTTTATGGTTTTTTATATTTTTTTATTATTTTAATGGTTTTAATGGTTTTTATAGTTTTTAGTGGTTTTAGGATTTTTATGAGGTTTTACTATTTCTTAAGGTTTTAGGGGTTTTTATGGTTTTTATGGGTTTTTAGCGATTTTCAAAATTTTAGGGGTTTTAGCATTTTTAGGGTTTTATGGGGTTTTAGGTGTTTTTTGGATTTTAAGGTTTTCTTATGGGTTCTCCTTTTTTTAGGGTCTTTACATTTTTAGGGATTTTATGGATTTTTAAGGATTTTTAGGGTTTTATGGTTTTTATGGATTTTAAGGGTTTTATGTTTTGTTTTGGTTTTTAGGATTTTTTGAGATTTTAGGATTTTAATGGGTTTTTAGAGATTTCTAGTATATTTATAGGTTTAAAGGGTTTTTATAGTTTTTATTGGGTTTTAGGGGGTGTTGGGCGTTTTAGGGGTTTTAATATTTTTATGAGTTTTATGGATTTTAGGATTTTTATGTTTTTTAGGTTTTTAGAATTTTATAGGTTTTAAGTGTTTTATGTTTTTTTATTTTTTATGGTTTCTTATGGGTTTTCATGGATTTTAGGGGGTTTTTTATTTTTTTAGATTTTAAGGATTTTTATGATTTGTTTTCTAGTTTTTTATTTCCTTAGGGATTCTGATGGTTTTTGGGGTTATAGTGTTTTTATGGGCTTTTTCAGTTTTAAGGATTTTGGATTTTTTTAGGTTTTTTGGTTTTTATAGCTCTTAACGTTTTTTTAGGTTAAGGATATTTTATAGTTTTTAGTGTATTCTAGGGTTATTATTTGTTAATAGGGTTTAATGGTTTTTAGGGATTTTTTAGATTTTAGCTGTTTTTCGGTTTTAGGGTTTTAATAATTTTTTATGCTTTTTTAGTATTATGTGTTTTTATGATTTAATGTTTTTGTTTTGGTTTTTAGAGGTTTTAGGGGTTTTTATGTTTTTAGGAATTTTTTTGGGTTTTTAGTATTTTTATGGGTTTTATGGTATTTAGGGAATTTGAGGGTTTTATGGGGATTGGGGTCTTCATGGTTTTCTGTAATTTTTTGGTATTTTTGAGTGTTTCATGGTTTTGTGGTTTTTTTATATTTTTTTAACATTTTTAGGTTTGTAAAGGGTTATTATCGTTTTTCGTGGTTTAAGGTGTATTAAGGTGTTTTAACAGGTTTAGAGATTTGTAAGGGTTTTTGGTGTTTTATGGTTGTTAGCATTTTTTGGTTTTTAGGTGTTTTAAGTCCATTAGTGATTTAAGGTTTTCATAGGGTTTTTTGGGTTTTTTTAACTTTTTTAGGAATTTTTATGTTTTTGAATATTTTTATGGGTTTTTAGGGGTTTTAAAGTTTTATGGGTTTTTAGGATTCTGTAGTTTTTAGGGGTTTATAGGTTTTTTGACTTATTTAAACAAATTATGGTTTTAAAGGGGTTTTAATGTTTTTAGTGGTTTTAGGCTTTTTATGGGGTTTCAAGGTTTTTATGGGTTTCAAGGGTTTTATGGGTTTTAGTTATTTTATGGTTTTAACATTTTATAAGGTTTTATGGGTTTTAAGTGCTTTTAGGTTTTTCTATTTTTCTTATTGGTTTTTAAGGATTTTAGGGATTTTTTTATGGTTTAGTTTATTTTTTTGTGATTATTTAGGGTTTATATGGTTTTTAGGTTTTTATGGATTTTAGGGTGTGTAGAGTTTTTAGTGTTTTAATGGATTTTATGTTTTTTTTGGGTTTTAGTGTTTTTTGTGTTTTTAAGGATTTTATGGGTTTTTAATGTTTTTTAAAAATTTCAAAGGTTTAAAGGGTTTTTATTTTTTAGTTTTTTAGGTTACTTGTTAGTTTTTTACAGTTTTTAGGGTTTTCCATGGTTTTTATGGGGATTATAATTTTTTAGGTTTTGGGGGTTTTAAATAGTTTTAGGTTTTTATTTTTTTCTTATAGGTTACTCACATTTTTAGGGGTTTTAACATTTTTATGTATTTTTAGTGATTATTAATAGTTTTATGGTTTTATTTGGTTTATAGTCATTTTTATGGTTTTTGGGTTTTTTTAGTTTTTCGATTTTTATGGGGTTTTGGCCCTTTAGGGGTTTCTATGTTTTTATGATTTTAATGTTTTTTAGAGTTTTTTAAAAAAAATTAGTGTATTAAAAATGATTTATATTTTTAGTGGTTTTTAGAATTTTTATGTGGTTTTTGGTTTATTAGGTTTTGTAGGGGTTTTTATTTCTTTTATGAATTTTAGTGGATTTTAGTGTTTTTAGGATTTTAGCATATTTAGGGTTTTTAGGGGTTTTAATTATTTTTAGGGTTTTCAGTTTTTCTTAGGGTTTTTTCATGTTTCATATTTTTTTTAAATTTATACCATTTTTAGGTTTTTAGTGTTTTTAAGTGTTTTTAGGTTTTTTATTGTTTTGGAAAATTTTATGGTTTTTTTGGATTTGTAGTATTTTTATGGTTTTTAGGGTTTTGGGGGATTTGGTGGTTTTTTAGGATATTTAGGATATTTAGGTTTTTTAGGGTATTTGGGGTTTTTAGATGTTTTTTTGGGATTTAGAGTTTTTTGAGTATTTTATGTTTTGAAAAGGTTTTTTGAGTTTCTAACATTTTTATATGTTTAATGAGATAGTATAAATTTTAGTGGGTTTTAGAGGTTTTATTTGGTTTTTTGTTTGTAATTGTATTTAGGGGTTTTTATATTTTTGGGGGTTTTTGGTTTTTTAGGGTCTATTAGGAATTTTTAGTGGGTTTATCATTTTTTAAGTTTTTTAGGGGTCCTTTTTGTTTTTAGTTTTTTTGGGTTTCTTAAGGGCTTTCATTGTTTTTATGTATTTTAAAGGATTTTTTTTGGATATTTATGGTTTTAGGGTCTTTAGGGAATTGGATTTGTATTTTGGTTTTTAGAGATTTTTTTAGTTTTTTTCGTAGTTAGGTTTTTTTTTGAAATTTTTAGGGGTTTTATAGTTTTCTGTATTTTTTAATGTTTTTACGGGTTAATGGAGTTTTATAGTTTTAAGTGGAGTTTTAGGGTTTGTTAAGGTTTTAGGGGATTTTTTGTTTTTTAGGGCTTAATGGCCTTTCATTATTTTTAATTTTTTAGGGTTTTATGTGGTTTTATATTTTTAAGGATATCTTATGGGTTTTTAGGGGTTTTATGTTTTTTTTACCTTTTTAGTTATTTTAGGTCATTTTGAGGTTTTTTACGGTTTTTTAGGGGTTTGAGGGTGTTTCATGGGTTTTAGTTTTTTTAGGGTTTTTAGGGTTTTAGGGGTTTTATCCAATTTTAGGGTTTTTACGGGTTGTAAGTATTTTTAGGATTCAATGTTTTCATAGGGGTTTTTATGGTTTTATTGATTTTTGTGTTTTTAGGTATTCCTAGAAATATTTATGTTTTTTAATTTTTATGGGTTTTTGGGTTTTTGAGGGTTTTTTTTGGATTTTTAGGTTTTAGGTTTTTTTTGGGATTAGGGTTTTTTTGGAGACTAGGGGTTTTTTATAATTTTTTTGCGTTTTAAAGGGGTTTTAGAGGTTTTTAAATTTTTTATGGGTTTAAAGGGTTTTTTGAGTTTTTAGTTGTTTTAGGGATTTAGATGGTTTTTAGGGTTTTTAGGGTTTTAGGGTCTTCTAGGGTTTTTTGGGTTTTAGTTCTTTTTAGTGTTTTATGGGGTTTAATATTTTTAGGTTTTGAAGGTTTTCTTAGGGGTTTTTAGGGTTTTTATGTTTTTTATGTTTTATGTTTTTTGGTATTTTTAGGATTTTTATGTATTTTTAGGGGTTTTAGAAATTTTTTGGTTTGGGGGGTATTAGGGGTTTTCAGGTGTTTTATAATTTTTTAGCGTTTTTAGGGGTATGAAGTCTATTTAGGATTTTAATTATTTCTTAGGGTTTTCTTGTATGTTGGGTTTTTTTACATAATTAGTGATTTTTAGGAATTTTTTCGATTCATATGATTTTTGGTATTTTTAGGGATTTTAATTTTTTTAAGGGTTTTTATGATTTTTTTCGATTTTACGGATTTTTTTGAGTTGTTTAGTGTTTTTACTGTTTTTTATAGTTTTTATCATTTTTAGTCATTTAAAGGGTTCAAATATTTATATTGGGTTTCTAGATTTTTATGGGTATTTTAAAATTTTTACGAATTTTTTATGATTTTTTGGGGTTTTAGAGCTTATAGGGTCTTTTAGGGTTTTAGGGTGTTTGACATTTTTAGGGTTTTAAGGTTTATATGGGTATTTTTGTTATTTATGTTTTATTAGGGTTTTTAGGGGTTTTATGGTTTTTAGGTTTTTTGGGATTTTAGGGCCTTTTTATAATTTTTATGAGTTTTTAAGGTTTTTGGGGATTTTGAGGGTTCTTAGAGATTTTAGGGGTTTTTCATTTTTTAGAGTTTTTAGGGTTTGTTGTGGTTTTAAGTGTTTTTCACTTTAATGTTTTCATAGGGGTTTCTAGTGTTTTTAATGATATTTACATTTTTAGATATTTTTAGTCCTTTTTAGTATTTTTATGGGATTTTAGGTGTTTTAGGTATTTTGGGCGTTATTTATGATTTTTAGGGTTTTTTGGGGTTCTCAATTTTTTTTGAGTATTTACGGGTTTTAAGGATTTATAGAAATTTTTAAACATTTACAAAGGATTAAAGGGTTGTTATTGTTTTTAGTGGTTTTAGTGTTTTTATGGGTTTTTAGGGGTTTTAATGTTTCTAGGGGTCTTTATGATTTTTATGGGTGTTTAGTTTTTTGGGACTTTTTTGGGATTTTAGTGTTTTAGTGTTTTTGTTTTTTTAGGATTTTTAAGTGTTTTTTTGGTTTTAAAGGAATTCTAGGTGTGCTTTAGTGTTTTTATGGTTTTTTACATGTTTTTGGATTTTAGGGACTATTAAAGATTTTTATGTTTTTTAGGTATTTTGAGGGGTTTAAGGGTTTTTATCATTTTTTGGTATTTTAGTTGTTTTATGAATTTTTTATGTTTTATGATTTTCTTCGGGTATTTCATTTTTTAGTGTTTTTTACATATTTAGGGATTACTAGGGTTTTTATTATTTTTATTGGTTTTGTGTTTTTCAGATATTTAGGGTTTAGAGGGTTTTTAATGTTTTCATGGTCTTTAAGAATTTTTAGAGATTTTAGGAATTTCAAGTATATTTAGAGTTTTTTAATGTTTTAGCTGTTTAAATGGGTTTTAAAATTTTTAGTAATTTTTTTGTTTTTTTGGGTAATAGGGTTTTTAATGGTTTTCTGGTTTTCTGGTTTTTAGGGTCTTTTAGGTTTTTTAGGGTTTTTAGTGATTTTAGATTTCTTAGGGGTTTTATGTGTTTTAGGTTTTAAAGTATTTATTATTTTTTTCAAGGTTTTTATAGATTTTAAATGTTTTCAGGTTTTTAGCGGTTTTGGGAGTATTATGGGTTGTTGTGTTTTTAGGAATGTTGAAGGTTTTTAGAGATTTTTATGGTTTTAAGCTGTTTTTTCATTTTTTTCAGGGTTTTAAGTGTTTTTTGGTTTTTAAGGTCTCCTTAGAGGTTTTCATAGATTTTTAGGGTTTTTAGATTTTAGAGATTTTTATAATTTTTTCAAACATTTATGGGTTTTTTATGTTTTTTAGGTAATTTCAATTATTTTTTGGGTTTTAATGGGTTTTGGGGTTTTGGGTTATTTTTGAGTTTTATGGTTTTTGTGGTTTTTAATTTTTTTAACCTTTTTATGGGTTTAAAGGGATTTTAAATATTTTAGTGGACTTTTAGATGTTTTATAGATTTTTAGGGGTTTTAATGTTTTTAAAGGGTTTTTTAAAGGTTTCTAGGGTATTTAGGGTTTTAGGGTTTTTATTGTTTTTAGTGTTTTAAGGGGTTTAAGTGTTTTTAGGGTTTTAAGGTTTTCTTATGTTTTTTTCATGGTTTTGAGATATTTATTTTTATGGATTTTTAGTTATTTTTTAGGATTTTTATGGGTTTTAGGGTTTGCAAATATTTTGAGGGGTTTTAGATGGTTTTGGGTTTTAAGTGTTTTAGGATTTTAATATTTTCTATTGGGATCTCAATGATTTTAGGGGGTTTTATGTTTTTAGGAATTTTTATGGATTTTTAAAGAATTCTATGGATATATTTATTTTTAAGTATTTTTAGTGCTTTAGGGGTATGAGAGGTTTTAGGGTTTTTTATAGTTTTTGGGTTCTTATGGTCTTTTGGGATTCATGGGGTTTTTTGAGTTTTTTTAGTGTTTTATAGATTTATTTAAACTTTTTTAGGGGTGTAAATGGTTTTTAGAGTTTTTTATGGTTTTTAAGGTTTTTATGGGTTTTTAGGATTTTTATGGTTTTAAGGTGATTTTATTGGTTTTAGGGGGTTTTTAGGGTGATTTTTAGTGTTTTTAAGGTTTTAAGAATTTTCTAGGTTTTTTTATTGATCTTTTGTGTTTTTAGGTTTTAATATGTTTCTTTGGGTTTTTATGGGTTTTTTAATTTTTTAGGGATTTGTTGGCATTTTGTAGAATTTTTATGGTTTTTAGGGGTTTTAGGGATTTTGAGGGATTTTAGGGTATTTAATTTTTTTTATGGATTTTGTGATTTTTAGTTATCTAGGGGTTTTAATATTTTCTAGATTTTTAAGGATTTATTAGGAGTTTTTAGGGTTGTTATGGTTTTTATGTTTTTTTGGGGTTTTTAGGATTTTTTTATGGTTTTTTCGATTTTAGGGTTATTATAGATTTTAATTTTTTTTGTGGTTCTATGTTTTTTATGGGTTTTTAGGGGTTTTATGTTTTTTTATGGATTTTAATGTTTTTATAAATATTATAATGTTTTCAGGGGTTAAATTTTATTTAGAGTTTTTATTGGTTTTATATGGTTTTATAGGGTATTAGGTTTTATTAATGTTTTAAGGGGATTTAGGGTTTGTTGGTTTTTTTGTATTTTTTTATTTTTTGGAAATTTTAAATTTTTGCGGTTTTATGTGTTTTAAGGTTTTCTTAGGGTTTTTAGGGTTTTACTGTATTAATGTTTTTTGGGAATTTTAAGCCTTTTTAAGATTTTTATGGGTTTTGGGAGTTTTTATAGATATAATGGGTTTTGGTAACTTTTAGGGGGCTTTTTTTAGGGTTTTAAGTGTTTTAAGGGTATTTAGGTTTTAAATGTTTTCTTAAAGGTTTTCATGTTTTTAGTGTTTTAAAATATTTATGGATTTTTTTGTATTTTTTAGGACTTTTATGGAATTTAGGGTTTTTAGGGATTTGAAGGTTTTTTGGAGATTTTAGGGGTTTTGGGGTTTTTATCATTTTTAGGTCTTAAGGGATTTTTTGTGATTTTAGTTTATTAAGGTATTCCATGGGTTTTATTGTTTTTATGGATTTGTTTTTTTCTTTTTATCAGTTTTTCAGTCTCTAGGATTTTATGGTTTTTAGGTGTTTTTGGGTTTTTGGGGTTTGTTGGAGTCTTATGGATTTTTTTTTATTTTTTTATGGTTCATAAGGTTTTCAGAAATCTGTATAATTTTAGGGGTTTAAATGGTTTTTAGATTTTTCAGTGGTTTTTATTAGTTTTTAGGGTTTTATTTTTTAGGTTTTTTAAAATTTTTATGGTATTAGGCATTTTAATAATTTTAATATTTTTAAGGGTTTATTAGTGATTTTCCTAGAATATGGGGGTTTTTACATTTTTAGGTATTTTTTGTGATTTTTTAGGAATTTTATGGCTTATTTGGGTTTTGTGTATTTTGAGGATTTTTAGGGGTTTTAGGGGTTTTGTGGTTTTTTTGGGTTTTTCCAACTTTTTAGTTTTTTATGGTTTAAGGGTTGTAGAGTTTTTACCATTTTTAGAGGTTTTAAGGGTTTTTATATTTTGTAGTGGGTTTTATTATATTATGGGTTTTATGGGGTTTTATGATTTTTAGGGGTTTTGGGGTCTTTTATGGTTATTAGGGTTTTTAGAATTTTTGGTTTTTAGGTTTTTTAAGTGTTTTTTATTTTATAATGTTTTTAGGTTTTTTATGATATTCACAGGTTTTTATGGTTTTAGGTATTTTTTATGATTTTTATGTATTGTAATTTTTTTAATGTTTTTATGGGTTTTAGTTTTTTTAGATTTTTGTGGGTTTTAATAGTTTTTAGGTTTGTGTGGTTTTTTTAGGGTATTTAAGTGTTTTTAGTGGGTTTTTCCATTTTTAGGTATTTTTAGACTTTTTTTTACGATTTTAAGGATTTTTTTGGAAGTTTTACGGATTTTGAACAGTTTTTTGGTTTTTTGGTAGTTTTGGGTATTGAAGAATTTTTTTTATTTATAAGTTTTTTTATGGTTATTATATTTTTTCCATTTTTGTAGGGGTTTATAGTTTTTTATTAATTTTTAGTGGGTTTTAGGGTTTAATGGGTTGTTAGGGTTTTCATTGTTTTTCTGGGTTTTTATGATTTTTACAGTTTTTAAGGGTTTTAGTAATTTTAGGTGTTTATGGATTCTAAGTGTTTTTAGTTATTAAATTTTTTTCTCATGAGTTTTCATGTTTTTAGGGATTTTTTTGTTTTCTTTTATTTTTAGTTATTTTTTAGGATATTTATTACTTTTTAACATTTTAAGGATTTTTATTACCTTTTTGGGGTTTCAGGGATTTATAGTTTTACTTGAATTTTTAGGGTTATTATTTTTTTCAGGTTTTAAGTGATTTTACTAGTTTTAAATGTTTTGGGGGTTTAATGGTTTTTAGTGATTTTAGTGGGTTTTTTGGGTTTTTTGAGTTTTTAATGTTTTTTGGGGTTTTTCATTTTTATGGTTTTTGGGTATTTAGGGTTTTTATGGTCTCATAGGGTTTTTTTTGTTTTCAAGTGTTTTATTTGTTTTTAGGTTTTTAATAATTATTTATCTTTTTTAGGGGTTTTTATGTTTTTAGTGTTTTTAGGGATTTTTTTTGGATTTTATGTGTTTTTTGGATTTTTATGGATTTCGACTATTTTTTTATGGTTTTTATTTTTGTGGTGTTTTGGGTTTTTTGTAGTATTTTAGGGATTTATTTTTTCAAATATATTCTAAAAATTTAAGGCGTTCAATAATGTTTTTAGTGTTTTTAGTATTTTTAGTTTTTTATGGGAATTTTGGGGTGTTTAAGGCTTTATGGGTTTTATGTTTTTACATATTTTAGGTTTTTTAGTGTTTTTAGGGTTATTAGTATTTTTTAAGGTTTTTAGGGGTTTCACTTGGTTTTATAATTTTCATGTTTTATCTTGTTTTTTCTAGGTTTTTAGTTTCTTTTACATTTTATTATATTTGTAGGGATTTTAATGGATTTTCATGGTTTAAGGTTTTATGGATTTTTGAGGTTATTAGGGTCTTGAGGGGTTTTATTTTTTTTATATTTTTGGGTTTTTAATGATTTATTTGAGTTTTTTAGAGTTTTATTTTTCTTTAGAGTTTTCTAACATTTTTGGGTGTTTAAAGGATTTTAATAGTTTTAGTGGGGTTTTAGGGTTTATATGGTCTTTTAGGGATTTTTGATGGATTTAGGGATATTTGTGGTTTTTATGGGTTATAGTGCTTTTTGTGATTTATGGGTTTTAGTTATTTTATTGTTTTGATGTTGTTAATATTTTATTAGAGTTTTTCATGTGTTTTGGGATTTTCTATGTTTTTAGGGGTTTTAGGGGGTTTTTGTATTTTTATATATTTATAGGGTTTTTATAGATTTTGGGGGGGTTTAGGGGATTTTATGTTTTTTTGGGTTTTAGTGATTGTTTTGAGTTTTATAAGGTTCTAATTATTTTAGAGTTTTTGTTTTTCTTATGGGTCTAAAGGGTTTTTAAATTTTTCGATATTTTTATGGTTTTTTTGGGTTTGGGTGTTTTTATTTTTTTTTGGGTTTTTATGATTTTTTGGGGTTTTGGTTTTTTGTTGGTGTTTTTGATGTTTCTAGGGTTTTTAAGTATTTTTATAATTTCATGGTTTCTAATGGTTTATAGGTATTTTAGGGTTTTTACATTTTTAGGAATTTTTCGTAAATTATAGGATTTTTATGGATTTTTTTGTATTTCATGGGATTCTGAGGGTTTTTTGGGTTTTTTTTTGTTTTCTTGGGGTTTTATGTATTTTTTTAGTTTTAATGGGTTTAATTTTTTTAAGATTTTTTAACATTTTAGTGTTTTATAGGATTTTTTTTATTTTTAATGGGGTTTTAAGAGTTTTTTGGTTTTTTTTGTATTTCGGGTCCTTTGTAGTTTTTATGATTTTAGAGGTTTTCAGGATATTTAGTGGTTTAGAGGATTTAGAAGTTTTTGGGTTTTTTACTGGTTTTAAAATTTTTTATGTATTTATGGGTTTCTTTGGGGTTTTTAGGTGTTTATATGGTTTTTAGAATTTTTAGTGTTTTTAAGGGTACTGGGGATCTTTAACTTCTGTAGGTTTTTTGGGATTTTAATTGTTTTTAATTATTTTAAGTATTTATTTGGTTTTTTCAATATTTTTAGTGTTTTTTATGTTTTTAGGCTTTTTAGGGTAAAGAAGGCTTGAGACTAGGTGAACCTGGTCCCCCAAAAATTTCTAAAAAAAGAGAAACCAACAAGATGTTATAAGAAGGGATTAAAACCCATGTGTACAACTCACCATTCAGATCAGACTCCATGAACCGTAGACAACAAGATGGGGAGAAAAAAAGACCACATAGAATCCCTCTACATAATTTCCAGCTTGGAAAGGGCATCTGATACCAAATTCACCACTCGATAAGAATGTGTGACATGGAGGTTCATCCTTTGACAAAGGGTGAGGCATTCCATCCATTAGTGAAGAATCCTCTAAGTGACTCTTCCCGACTTGTTCTTCGGGGCCTCCACCATAAGCATTGAGTTAGATTAAAGCCAGAGAGGGCACCATCCAAATTGAACAACCAATTTAATCACCTTTATCCTGGCCCAAAATTCAGATTCCAGGGAACACCAATTACAAATAAAGTGATGGATGCAGCCTTTAACAAAACCTCGGTGGGTGCGGAAGACCCCACCACACTCTGAGGGGCCTGGTGCTTCTATAATAGAACCTCCCACATTAACCTTGATCCAGGAATATATTGGAGTGATCCATAGGATGAACTTGAGAACATATGGTTTTTTTGTCCTTCCACTCCAAGAATTCCTAAGACGATAAGATCGTTGACATCATTTTCCAATGAACATGTCTGAATGTGAGACACCAAATGAATTTCTGAATGAAGTGTCACAAAACCACCCTAGAAGGAGAGTTGATTCTTATTGAAAGAAACTTCATTCCAAGCAGCCCAGATATAATAAGTTATGTTAGCAACAACAACGAGAAAAATGTAAGACACATACTTGCTGGAAGGCCAACTAACCAGGTTGCCCAACATCACAAAAAATAGCATGTTCAAGCAGGAAGGGAACCCGAAAAGCTCTTGAAAATAGAGCCAAAGCGTAGCAGAAAAAATTAATTGAATAAAGGTGTGTTGTATGGATTCCTTGGTACGAAGATAGACAAAACAGGCCAAAGCCAGACTATGTTCGGCCCTTTGCAGTTGACCTTGAAGCGGCAGCTGATTTTTCCATATTTTCCAGAGCAACAAGTGCTTAGCTAGGGGATAAAGGTTATATTAAATATTATGATCTAGGTTGGAGGATCTGTGCCCCGTGCACATTTAAACAGATAAAATCCTTCACATTGAGCTACCCAACATGGTTGGGCTTCCAGACAAGGGAATCCTTATCAACAAAGGTGTATCTTTGAATCTTCATGAAAGTGTCAGGTGGAAATAGAACTTCAAAAACTCTCAGTCGATAGATGAAGACAACAATTGAAATGTTTCTTGAATCAGCATGAGGCTCTACAAAATCCATCAGAGGATTATCAAGCCAAGTGGTGGACAAAACATTCATACCTGAATGCATTGAAACGGTCTGTTTCAAGTGATCCATAATTCCCATGAAAGAACCTCAGATTGCTGGATGAAACAAGGATGGGAAGTATTTGGTAAACCCATCAGAAAGTTTCACCGTAATCCTCTCCCCAAACAAAATCCTATACCATCATCATCAGTGTCGAGCAAGCCCAAAATGAACATGGAAAGGAGTGCCTCATTAAATCTCCAGAGGTCTTTGATTCTAATCCCTCCCAACTCAATTGGCTTCGTGCAATCCTTCCAAGCCACAGAAATCGGTTTTCTTTAAATGATGCAACCCATCCAAGAAAAGTTTCTAATATTCTTCTACAGGTCTCTAATAAGGTTAACTGGCCATCCATAATTGGAAAAAACATATGTGAACCTAGAGATAATAACTGAGTTGATAAGATAAACTCTTCCAACTAGTGATAAGAACATCCCTTTCAGTTTAGTGAGTTGTTGGATGATTCTTCTCACTGTTCTCCCATGATAACCACTCTTGACCTTCCACCAGAAGATAGGAACACCCAAATATACAAAGGGAAGTGATCTCCTCTTAAACCCAAAGGATTAATTAATGAAAAACTGTCAATATGGGGAAACCCCCTCTCTGAAGATGATAGAGGATTTATTCCAACTAATGGATTCCCTCGCCACACATTCATAGTGACAGATGATCATTTGAATAAAGGAAAAGGATTGCTCTTTAGCCTGTCCAAAGAGAAGGATGTCATCATCATAGAAAATTTGGGATGACACCTAAAGGTCTTTCCCTACTTTAATAAAGTTAAAAAGACCATCTTTCATGAGATCAGTGAGGAATCGGCTCAAGTAGACTTCAATAATTTCAAAGAGAATACCAGAGGTAGGGTATCCCTCCCTGACTCTATAGGAGCATGGGAAGAACACCATAGGGGAGATTTTAATAAGCACGGAAACTATAAAACAACTCAATATGGATTCCATCATCTTGATGAATTTGTCCGAGAATCCATCTTTGTAAAGCACTTGAAAGATGATGCTTCACTTAATGGTTTCAAAAGCCTTTGTGATATCCAGATTTAAAGCAAAATTACCATGCTTTGAGAGTTTCATCATTATATTGATACCCTCCAAGGATGTAAATAAATAATTCTATATGTTCCTCCTTGGAACAAAACCAAATTGATTTGGGGTAATAAGATCCGCCATAATGCTACCCATCATCTTGACCAGAATTTTGCTGATAATTTTTGGGAAGGTATTCCCAATAGAAAACATCTGAATGTATCTAATGTCAACAACATTTTTTTCCTAGAAATCAGGGAAATGATGTTATAATTGGTGTAATGTGGGAATAACTTGGAGGAAAAATAAATTCTGACATCATTTGTAATTTCCACATGCATTATGTCCCAGTATAACATGAAGAACTTATTAATAAAACTATCTAGGCCCACTTCACTTTCCATGTTAAGAGAAAACGAATCAGATATTACTTCCTCATCAATGAGAACATTCATTGACTATATATTATTCTTTTCATCAACACCAGAAAAATGGAATTCGTCAAAGGGAGGGAATACTCCCCACCCTTATCAGTGTACAACCCCTAAAAAAATTATAGCACAATAGTGTATATATCAGCGTCAAAGGTCAGGGTAGGAACATGGATGTAGAAAACATTCAAGCATTTCTTAGTCTTCTTTTCTCGATGTAGATGGAGGAAGAACTTGAAATTATAATCCCCATCCTTGAGCCACTTGATATTGAACTACTTCTTGGCCATTTTCTCCTTAAGATCTAGAATATCATCCAAATTTGTATGAGCTTACAACTCCTCCCTAGAAGGCATGGACAACTACTGATTGGAAGATTAGAGGGAGTCAAACCAAAGTTCAATTACCTCAATATCCGCATCCCTCCTATAAAATGACATCTTTCTCCACTTCTTATGATGAATTTTAATTTTCTTCAGTTTGGAGACTAGAATAAAATACTGACTTTCATGAAAGGGGTCATTCCATGGAATATTAGGGTTATTAAGGATTTTAATATTTTTTTAGGGGTTTTAGGGTTTTTAGGGATTTTTAGAGTTTTAGGTTTTTTGGGTGTTAAAAGTTTTAGGGTTCTTGGGGTGTGAAGTATTTTTATATTTTTATGTTTTTATTATGTTTTTCAAGGTTTTTTATATTTTTAGAGATTTATATAGATTTTCTTAATATTTTTTATGTTATTAGGGTTTTTAGAGAATTTGATGATTTTTATTGTTTTTAGAGATAATAGGATTTTAATGGTTTTTTTGATTTAAGGGTTTTTTTTTTGTTTTTAATTTTTCTTTAGAGTTTTTAATGTTGTTTAGGGTTTAAATTAATTTTAGAGTTTTACTGGCTTTTAGGGGTTATGGATTTCTGGGGGTTTTTAAGGTTTTTAGGGATTTTATTATTTTAAGGACCTTTTAGGGTTTTTAGTGTTTTATATTTTTTATGGATTTACGGTTTTTTAGGTTTTTAAGAATTTCTCAAGGGTTTTCATGTTTTATGTGTTTTTATGGTATAAGGACTTTTTTGGTAACATTTTGCATTTTTATGTTTTTAAAGGATTTTAGGGATTTGTAGGGGCTTTAGGGGTTTTTAGTGTTTTAGAGGTTTATGGTTATTTTTGAATTTGTATTTATTTTTAATTTTTTAGTGGTTTTAAGGTTCTTTAGTGTTTTTTATGTTTTTATAGGTTTAATGGATTTTAGTGTTTTAGTGTGTTTCTAAGATTTTTATTGGTTTTTATGATTTTTAGGGATTTTATAGGTTTTGTGGTTATTATGGTTTCTAGGGGTTTTCGGATTTTTAAAATTTTTCTTTCATAGGGGGTCTAAGTGCTTTATGCTTTTAACGTTTACTTTGGACTTTTAGGGGTTTTAGGGTTTTTTATGATTTTACAGAATTTTATGGAATTTTTGGTATTTATAAAGTTTTTAAGGGTATTAGGGATTTAGATGGGTTTCATTGGGTTTTATGGTTTTATGGGGTTTTAGGGATTTTTTGTTTTTAGGGGTTTTATGGGTTTTAGTGTTTTTAAACTTTTTTGGAGTTTAGAGGGGTTTTAGATTTTGTTTAGTTCATTTTTAGGGTTTGCATGGTGGCTTAAAGGTTCTCTAATATTTTTAAGGTTAAAAAGGGTTTTAGGGTTTTTAGGGGGTTTTAGTGTTATTAGGGATTTTTAGGTTTTTTTGGGATTTAAAGTGTTCTTAGTTTTTTAAGGTTTTCATAGTGTTTTTTGGGTTTCTATAGGTTTTTGTATTTTTTTTGGATTTTATGAATTTTTTAGTATTTTATATTTTTTAGGGTGTTTATGGTTTTTTGAGGGTTTTTATGGTGTTTTTTTGTTTTTTTGTTTTTTTGGATTTTGAGTGTTTTTTCATTTTTTTAGGGTTTTATGATTTTTTAGAATTTTTAATGTATTATGGGTTTAAAGGGTTTTTTGAGTTTTTAGTGATTTTTAGTTTTTTTGTGGGTTTTGTGGTTTTTTAATGTTTTTAGGGGGTGTTATGATTTTTATGGGTTTTAGGAATTTATTTTATTTTTAGAGGTTTTTGTGTTTTTAGGTTTATTATGGGTTTTTAGTGTTTTTAGGATTTTTAGGTTTTTTAGGTTTTTTCAGGATTCTGATGGTTTTTTATGTTTTTAGAGATTTTTTGGGCCTCTTTAGTGTTTTTATGGATTTTTTTATCTTTTATGTATTTTGATAGGTTTATATTTTTCTTGGGATTTTATGTTTTTTTTTGTTTTTAGGTTATTTTAGTTATTTTAGTTTTTAATGGTTTGTATAGTTTTTAATATTTTTAGGGGTTTAAAGTGTTTTTTGAGTTTTTAGTTTTTTTTAGGGGGGTTTATGGTTTTTAAAATTTTATTGGTTTTATGGTGTTTTGGTTTTTTAGGAAAGTTTTAAAAAATTTAGCATTTATTGGGGGTTTAGGTGGTTTTAGTGTTTTTATTTTTTAAAGGGTTTCTTAGAGTTTTCCATGGTTTTAAGTATATTTTACATTTTTATGAATTTTAGGGATTTCTTGTATTTTTATGGGTTTTAGGTTTTTTTGGGAGTTTTATAGTTTTTATGATTTTTTATAGTTTCTTGGCTTTTTAACGGTTTTAGGGTTTTAGGGGTTCTATGTGTTTTTGGTTTATATAGTTTTCTTAGGTGTTATTGGGGGTTTTAGGGTTTTTATTTTTTTATGCACTTTTATGGTTTTTATGATTTTTAATGGTTTTTAGGTATTTTAGGGCTTTTGTGGGTTTTAGGGTTTTAAGTTTTTTTATTTTTTCTTGTGGGGTTGGGGTTTTTTAATTTTTTAGGGGTTTTAATTTTTTTTGGTTTTTAATTTTTTATAAATTTAAATGGGTTATAAGTTTTTTAGTGGGTGTTTTTAGGTAGTTTATGTATTTTAGGTGTTTTTCAAATTTTATGGGTCTTTTTCTTTTTCAGGGGTTGGGGGGGTATTACGGGTTATTAGGGTTTTTATAGTTTTTTATATTTTTTTAGGTTATAGGTGTATTCATTTTTTTATGTTTTTATTATTTTTTTTTGGATTTTTATGGTTTTTTAAATATCAAGGATTTTAAGGATATTTTAGGATTTTATGGTTTTGGGTTTTATGGATTTTATGAATTTTTAGGGGGTTTTACATTTTTATAGTTTTAATGTTTTTAATTTTTTAGTAGTCTTAAGAATTTCTAGGATTTTATGGTTTTCTTTGGGGGGGGGGGGGTTTAGATTATAGGGGGTTTTACATTTTTAGGGATTTTTTGTGAATTTTTGGAATTTTATAGGCCTTCATCATTTTTATATATTTTAAGGGTTTTAGGGGTTTTAGGGGGTTTAGGGGTTTTATGGTTTTAACCGGTTTTCTGGGTCATTAGTGTTTTTTAGTTTTTAGGTTTTTTATGGTTTTTCGGATTTTTTTTTAATTTTTTTGGGGGTTTAAATGGGTTTCAGAGTTTTTAGTGTGTTGTAGGGGGTTTGTGTGGTTTTAGGGTTTTAGGGTTTTTGTAGTATTTAGGTTTTTGGGGTTCTTGGGATTTTTAGTGTTTTAGTGTTTTTTATGGGTTCTATGTGTTTTTTGGTTTTTATGGTTTTTTTAGGGTATTTGAGTGTTTTAGGGTCTTTTATTTTTTACGGATTATTATTGATTTTTATGGTTTTTAGGATATTAGAGATTTTGGGGGATTTTATGGTTTTTTTGGGGGTGGGGGGGGGATAGGGGTTTTTTTATTTTTAGGGGTTTAAATGTTTTTCAGTTTTTTTAATGTTTTTAGGGGTATGAACAGTTTTTATTTATTATAGGTTTTTGGGTTTTATGGGTTTTCATGTTTTTTAAGGTTTTAGGGGTTTTATGAGTGTTTTGGGTTTTATGGTCTTTTAGGGTTTTTATTGTTTTTTAAGTTTTTCGGGGTTTAAAGTGATTTTAGGTTTTTATGGATTTCTTAAGGGGTTTTAGGGTATTTATGGTCTCTTAATTAATTTTGGGTTTTATGGGTTTTTGGTATTTTTAGGGTTTTTAGGGGTTTTATGAGTTTTTGAAAATTTTATGAGTTTTTAGGGTTTTTTATGTTTTTTTTGTATTTTATTGTTTTTAGGGTTTAAGGGTTTTAGAGTTTTTAATGGTTCTTTATGGTTTTTGGGGGTTTTTTGTATTTTATGGTTTTATGGGGTTTATGTATTTAATAATTTTAATGTTTTTTAGATTTTTAGGGGTTTTATGTGTTTTTAGATTTTTAATATTTTCTTAGTTATTTTCATTGTTATTAGGATTTTTTATGTTTTTAGGATTTTGATGTCTATTTAATGTTTTTTATTTTTTAGGGGTTTTATCCATTTTTATGGGTTTTAGGGGTTTTAGGGTTTGGGGGGGTTACATTTTTTGAGTTTTTATGTTTCAATTATTTTTTATATTATTTAACATTTTATGGTTTAATGAGTTTTTAGATATTTAATGGGTTTCTAGTGTTTTTACAATTTTTATGGGTTCTAGGGTTTATTTCTTTTAGGGTTTTAAGTGTTTTTAGGGTTTTTTTAGGGGTTTGAGGGTGTTTCATGGGTTTTAGTTTTTTTAGGGTTTTTAGGGTTTTAGGGGTTTTATCCAATTTTAGGGTTTTTACGGGTTGTAAGTATTTTTAGGATTCAATGTTTTCATAGGGGTTTTTATGGTTTTATTGATTTTTGTGTTTTTAGGTATTCCTAGAAATATTTATGTTTTTTAATTTTTATGGGTTTTTGGGTTTTTGAGGGTTTTTTTTTGGATTTTTAGGTTTTAGGTTTTTTTTGGGATTAGGGTTTTTTTGGAGACTAGGGGTTTTTTATAATTTTTTTGCGTTTTAAAGGGGTTTTAGAGGTTTTTAAATTTTTTATGGGTTTAAAGGGTTTTTTGAGTTTTTAGTTGTTTTAGGGATTTAGATGGTTTTTAGGGTTTTTAGGGTTTTAGGGTCTTCTAGGGTTTTTTGGGTTTTAGTTCTTTTTAGTGTTTTATGGGGTTTAATATTTTTAGGTTTTGAAGGTTTTCTTAGGGGTTTTTAGGGTTTTTATGTTTTTTATGTTTTATGTTTTTTGGTATTTTTAGGATTTTTATGTATTTTTAGGGGTTTTAGAAATTTTTTGGTTTGGGGGGTATTAGGGGTTTTCAGGTGTTTTATAATTTTTTAGCGTTTTTAGGGGTATGAAGTCTATTTAGGATTTTAATTATTTCTTAGGGTTTTCTTGTATGTTGGGTTTTTTACATAATTAGTGATTTTTAGGAATTTTTTCGATTCATGTGATTTTTGGTATTTTTAGGGATTTTAATTTTTTTAAGGGTTTTTATGATTTTTTTCGATTTTACGGATTTTTTTGAGTTGTTTAGTGTTTTTACTGTTTTTTATAGTTTTTATCATTTTTAGTCATTTAAAGGGTTCAAATATTTATATTGGGTTTCTAGATTTTTATGGGTATTTTAAAATTTTTACGAATTTTTTATGATTTTTTGGGGTTTTAGAGCTTATAGGGTCTTTTAGGGTTTTAGGGTGTTTGACATTTTTAGGGTTTTAAGGTTTATATGGGTATTTTTGTTATTTATGTTTTATTAGGGTTTTTAGGGGTTTTATGGTTTTTAGGTTTTTTGGGATTTTAGGGCCTTTTTATAATTTTTATGAGTTTTTAAGGTTTTTGGGGATTTTGAGGGTTCTTAGAGATTTTAGGGGTTTTTCATTTTTTAGAGTTTTTAGGGTTTGTTGTGGTTTTAAGTGTTTTTCACTTTAATGTTTTCATAGGGGTTTCTAGTGTTTTTAATGATATTTACATTTTTAGATATTTTTAGTCCTTTTTAGTATTTTTATGGGATTTTAGGTGTTTTAGGTATTTTGGGCGTTATTTATGATTTTTAGGGTTTTTTGGGGTTCTAAATTTTTTTTGAGTATTTACGGGTTTTAAGGATTTATAGAAATTTTTAAACATTTACAAAGGATTAAAGGGTTGTTATTGTTTTTAGTGGTTTTAGTGTTTTTATGGGTTTTTAGGGGTTTTAATGTTTCTAGGGGTCTTTATGATTTTTATGGGTGTTTAGTTTTTTGGGACTTTTTTGGGATTTTAGTGTTTTAGTGTTTTTGTTTTTTTAGGAGTTTTAAGTGTTTTTTTGGTTTTAAAGGAATTCTAGGTGTGCTTTAGTGTTTTTATGGTTTTTTACATGTTTTTGGATTTTGGGGACTATTAAATATTTTTATGTTTTTTAGGTATTTTGAGGGGTTTAAGGGTTTTTATCATTTTTTGGTATTTTAGTTGTTTTATGAATTTTTTATGTTTTATGATTTTCTTCGGGTATTTCATTTTTTAGTGTTTTTTACATATTTAGGGATTACTATGGTTTTTATTATTTTTATTGGTTTTGTGTTTTTCAGATATTTAGGGTTTAGAGGGTTTTTAATGTTTTCATGGTCTTTAAGAATTTTTAGAGATTTTAGGAATTTCAAGTATATTTAGAGTTTTTTAATGTTTTAGCTGTTTAAATGGGTTTTAAAATTTTTAGTAATTTTTTTGTTTTTTTGGGTAATAGGGTTTTTAATGGTTTTCTGGTTTTCTGGTTTTTAGGGTCTTTTAGGTTTTTTAGGGTTTTTAGTGATTTTAGATTTCTTAGGGGTTTTATGTGTTTTAGGTTTTAAAGTATTTATTATTTTTTTCAAGGTTTTTATAGATTTTAAATGTTTTCAGGTTTTTAGCGGTTTTGGGAGTATTATGGGTTATTGTGTTTTTAGGAATGTTGAAGGTTTTTAGAGATTTTTATGGTTTTAAGGTGTTTTTTCATTTTTTTTCAGGGTTTTAAGTGTTTTTTGGTTTTTAAGGTCTCCTTAGAGGTTTTCATAGATTTTTAGGGTTTTTAGATTTTAGAGATTTTTATAATTTTTTCAAACATTTATGGGTTTTTTATGTTTTTTAGGTAATTTCAATTATTTTTTGGGTTTTAATGGGTTTTGGGGTTTTGGGTTATTTTTGAGTTTTATGGTTTTTGTGGTTTTTAATTTTTTTAACCTTTTTATGGGTTTAAAGGGATTTTAAATATTTTAGTGGACTTTTAGATGTTTTATAGATTTTTAGGGGTTTTAATGTTTTTAAAGGGTTTTTTAAAGGTTTCTAGGGTATTTAGGGTTTTAGGGTTTTTATTGTTTTTAGTGTTTTAAGGGGTTTAAGTGTTTTTAGGGTTTTAAGGTTTTCTTATGTTTTTTTCATGGTTTTGAGATATTTATTTTTATGGATTTTTAGTTATTTTTTAGGATTTTTATGGGTTTTAGGGTTTGCAAATATTTTGAGGGGTTTTAGATGGTTTTGGGTTTTAAGTGTTTTAGGATTTTAATATTTTCTATTGGGATCTCAATGATTTTAGGGGGTTTTATGTTTTTAGGAATTTTTATGGATTTTTAAAGAATTCTATGGATATATTTATTTTTAAGTATTTTTAGTGCTTTAGGGGTATGAGAGGTTTTAGGGTTTTTTATAGTTTTTGGGTTCTTATGGTCTTTTGGGATTCATGGGGTTTTTTGAGTTTTTTTAGTGTTTTATAGATTTATTTAAACTTTTTTATGGGTGTAAATGGTTTTTAGAGTTTTTTATGGTTTTTAAGGTTTTTATGGGTTTTTAGGATTTTTATGGTTTTAAGGTGATTTTATTGGTTTTAGGGGGTTTTTAGGGTGATTTTTAGTGTTTTTAAGGTTTTAAGAATTTTCTAGGTTTTTTTATTGATCTTTTGTGTTTTTAGGTTTTAATATGTTTCTTTGGGTTTTTATGGGTTTTTTAATTTTTTAGGGATTTGTTGGCATTTTGTAGAATTTTTATGGTTTTTAGGGGTTTTAGGGATTTTGAGGGATTTTAGGGTATTTAATTTTTTTTATGGATTTTGTGATTTTTAGTTATCTAGGGGTTTTAATATTTTCTAGATTTTTAAGGATTTATTAGGAGTTTTTAGGGTTGTTATGGTTTTTATGTTTTTTTGGGGTTTTTAGGATTTTTTTATGGTTTTTTCGATTTTAGGGTTATTATAGATTTTAATTTTTTTTGTGGTTCTATGTTTTTTATGGGTTTTTAGGGGTTTTATGTTTTTTTATGGATTTTAATGTTTTTATAAATATTATAATGTTTTCAGGGGTTAAATTTTATTTAGAGTTTTTATTGGTTTTATATGGTTTTATAGGGTATTAGGTTTTATTAATGTTTTAAGGGGATTTAGGGTTTGTTGGTTTTTTTGTATTTTTTTATTTTTTGGAAATTTTAAATTTTTGCGGTTTTATGTGTTTTAAGGTTTTCTTAGGGTTTTTAGGGTTTTACTGTATTAATGTTTTTTGGGAATTTTAATCCTTTTTAAGATTTTTATGGGTTTTGGGAGTTTTTATAGATATAATGGGTTTTGGTAACTTTTAGGGGGCTTTTTTTAGGGTTTTAAGTGTTTTAAGGGTATTTAGGTTTTAAATGTTTTCTTAAAGGTTTTCATGTTTTTAGTGTTTTAAAATATTTATGGATTTTTTTGTATTTTTTAGGACTTTTATGGATTTTAGGGTTTTTAGGGATTTGAAGGTTTTTTGGAGATTTTAGGGGTTTTGGGGTTTTTATCATTTTTAGGTCTTAAGGGATTTTTTGTGATTTTAGTTTATTAAGGTATTCCATGGGTTTTATTGTTTTTATGGATTTGTTTTTTTCTTTTTATCAGTTTTTCAGTCTCTAGGATTTTATGGTTTTTAGGTGTTTTTGGGTTTTTGGGGTTTGTTGGAGTCTTATGGATTTTTTTTTATTTTTTTATGGTTCATAAGGTTTTCAGAAATCTGTATAATTTTAGGGGTTTAAATGGTTTTTAGATTTTTCAGTGGTTTTTATTAGTTTTTAGGGTTTTATTTTTTAGGTTTTTTAAAATTTTTATGGTATTAGGCATTTTAATAATTTTAATATTTTTAAGGGTTTATTAGTGATTTTCCTAGAATATAGGGGTTTTTACATTTTTAGGTATTTTTTGTGATTTTTTAGGAATTTTATGGCTTATTTGGGTTTTGTGTATTTTGAGGATTTTTAGGGGTTTTAGGGGTTTTGTGGTTTTTTTGGGTTTTTCCAACTTTTTAGTTTTTTATGGTTTAAGGGTTGTAGAGTTTTTACCATTTTTAGAGGTTTTAAGGGTTTTTATATTTTGTAGTGGGTTTTATTATATTATGGGTTTTATGGGGTTTTATGATTTTTAGGGGTTTTGGGGTCTTTTATGGTTATTAGGGTTTTTAGAATTTTTGGTTTTTAGGTTTTTTAAGTGTTTTTTATTTTATAATGTTTTTAGGTTTTTTATGATATTCACAGGTTTTTATGGTTTTAGGTATTTTTTATGATTTTTTATGTATTGTAATTTTTTTAATGTTTTTATGGGTTTTAGTTTTTTTAGATTTTTGTGGGTTTTAATAGTTTTTAGGTTTGTGTGGTTTTTTTAGGGTATTTAAGTGTTTTTAGTGGGTTTTTCCATTTTTAGGTATTTTTAGACTTTTTTTTACGATTTTAAGGATTTTTTTGGAAGTTTTACGGATTTTGAACAGTTTTTTGGTTTTTTGGTAGTTTTGGGTATTGAAGAATTTTTTTTATTTATAAGTTTTTTTATGGTTATTATATTTTTTCCATTTTTGTAGGGGTTTATAGTTTTTTATTAATTTTTAGTGGGTTTTAGGGTTTAATGGGTTGTTAGGGTTTTCATTGTTTTTCTGGGTTTTTATGATTTTTACAGTTTTTAAGGGTTTTAGTAATTTTAGGTGTTTATGGATTCTAAGTGTTTTTAGTTATTAAATTTTTTTCTCATGATTTTTCATGTTTTTAGGGATTTTTTTGTTTTCTTTTATTTTTAGTTATTTTTTAGGATATTTATTACTTTTTAACATTTTAAGGATTTTTATTACCTTTTTGGGGTTTCAGGGATTTATAGTTTTACTTGAATTTTTAGGGTTATTATTTTTTTCAGGTTTTAAGTGATTTTACTAGTTTTAAATGTTTTGGGGGTTTAATGGTTTTTAGTGATTTTAGTGGGTTTTTTGGGTTTTTTGAGTTTTTAATGTTTTTTGGGGTTTTTCATTTTTATGGTTTTTGGGTATTTAGGGTTTTTATGGTCTCATAGGGTTTTTTTTTTGTTTTCAAGTGTTTTATTTGTTTTTAGGTTTTTAATAATTATTTATCTTTTTTAGGGGTTTTTATGTTTTTAGTGTTTTTAGGGATTTTTTTTGGATTTTATGTGTTTTTTGGATTTTTATGGATTTCGACTATTTTTTTATGGTTTTTATTTTTGTGGTGTTTTGGGTTTTTTGTAGTATTTTAGGGATTTATTTTTTCAAATATATTCTAAAAATTTAAGGCCTTCAATAATGTTTTTAGTGTTTTTAGTATTTTTAGTTTTTTATGGGAATTTTGGGGTGTTTAAGGCTTTATGGGTTTTATGTTTTTACATATTTTAGGTTTTTTAGTGTTTTTAGGGTTATTAGTATTTTTTAAGGTTTTTAGGGGTTTCACTTGGTTTTATAATTTTCATGTTTTATCTTGTTTTTTCTAGGTCTTTAGTTTCTTTTACATTTTATTATATTTGTAGGGATTTTAATGGATTTTCATGGTTTAAGGTTTTATGGATTTTTGAGGTTATTAGGGTCTTGAGGGGTTTTATTTTTTTTATATTTTTGGGTTTTTAATGATTTATTTGAGTTTTTTAGAGTTTTATTTTTCTTTAGAGTTTTCTAACATTTTTGGGTGTTTAAAGGATTTTAATAGTTTTAGTGGGGTTTTAGGGTTTATATGGTCTTTTAGGGATTTTTGATGGATTTAGGGATATTTGTGGTTTTTATGGGTTATAGTGCTTTTTGTGATTTATGGGTTTTAGTTATTTTATTGTTTTGATGTTGTTAATATTTTATTAGAGTTTTTCATGTGTTTTGGGATTTTCTATGTTTTTAGGGGTTTTAGGGGGTTTTTGTATTTTTATATATTTATAGGGTTTTTATAGATTTTGGGGGGGTTTAGGGGATTTTATGTTTTTTTGGGTTTTAGTGATTGTTTTGAGTTTTATAAGGTTATAATTATTTTAGAGTTTTTGTTTTTCTTATGGGTCTAAAGGGTTTTTAAATTTTTCGATATTTTTATGGTTTTTTTGGGTTTGGGTGTTTTTATTTTTTTTTGGGTTTTTATGATTTTTTGGGGTTTTGGTTTTTTGTTGGTGTTTTTGATGTTTCTAGGGTTTTTAAGTATTTTTATAATTTCATGGTTTCTAATGGTTTATAGGTATTTTAGGGTTTTTACATTTTTAGGAATTTTTCGTAAATTATAGGATTTTTATGGATTTTTTTGTATTTCATGGGATTCTGAGGGTTTTTTGGGTTTTTTTTTGTTTTCTTGGGGTTTTATGTATTTTTTTAGTTTTAATGGGTTTAATTTTTTTAAGATTTTTTAACATTTTAGTGTTTTATAGGATTTTTTTTATTTTTAATGGGGTTTTAAGAGTTTTTTGGTTTTTTTTGTATTTCGGGTCCTTTGTAGTTTTTATGATTTTAGAGGTTTTCAGGATATTTAGTGGTTTAGAGGATTTAGAAGTTTTTGGGTTTTTTACTGGTTTTAAAATTTTTTATGTATTTATGGGTTTCTTTGGGGTTTTTAGGTGTTTATATGGTTTTTAGAATTTTTAGTGTTTTTAAGGGTACTGGGGATCTTTAACTTCTGTAGGTTTTTAGGGATTTTAATTGTTTTTAATTATTTTAAGTATTTATTTGGTTTTTTCAATATTTTTAGTGTTTTTTATGTTTTTAGGCTTTTTAGGGTAAAGAAGGCTTGAGACTAGGTGAACCTGGTCCCCCAAAAATTTCTAAAAAAAGAGAAACCAACAAGATGTTATAAGAAGGGATTAAAACCCATGTGTACAACTCACCATTCAGATCAGACTCCATGAACCGTAGACAACAAGATGGGGAGAAAAAAAGACCACATAGAATCCCTCTACATAATTTCCAGCTTGGAAAGGGCATCTGATACCAAATTCACCACTCGATAAGAATGTGTGACATGGAGGTTCATCCTTTGACAAAGGGTGAGGCATTCCATCCATTAGTGAAGAATCCTCTAAGTGACTCTTCCCGACTTGTTCTTCGGGGCCTCCACCATAAGCATTGAGTTAGATTAAAGCCAGAGAGGGCACCATCCAAATTGAACAACCAATTTAATCACCTTTATCCTGGCCCAAAATTCAGATTCCAGGGAACACCAATTACAAATAAAGTGATGGATGCAGCCTTTAACAAAACCTCGGTGGGTGCGGAAGACCCCACCACACTCTGAGGGGCCTGGTGCTTCTATAATAGAACCTCCCACATTAACCTTGATCCAGGAATATATTGGAGTGATCCATAGGATGAACTTGAGAACATATGGTTTTTTTGTCCTTCCACTCCAAGAATTCGTAAGACGATAAGATCGTTGACATCATTTTCCAATGAACATGTCTGAATGTGAGACACCAAATGAATTTCTGAATGAAGTGTCACAAAACCACCCTAGAAGGAGAGTTGATTCTTATTGAAAGAAACTTCATTCCAAGCAGCCCAGATATAATAAGTTATGTTAGCAACAACAACGAGAAAAATGTAAGACACATACTTGCTGGAAGGCCAACTAACCAGGTTGCCCAACATCACAAAAAATAGCATGTTCAAGCAGGAAGGGAACCCGAAAAGCTCTTGAAAATAGAGCCAAAGCGTAGCAGAAAAAATTAATTGAATAAAGGTGTGTTGTATGGATTCCTTGGTACGAAGATAGACAAAACAGGCCAAAGCCAGACTATGTTCGGCCCTTTGCAGTTGACCTTGAAGCGGCAGCTGATTTTTCCATATTTTCCAGAGCAACAAGTGCTTAGCTAGGGGATAAAGGTTATATTAAATATTATGATCTAGGTTGGAGGATCTGTGCCCCGTGCACATTTAAACAGATAAAATCCTTCACATTGAGCTACCCAACATGGTTGGGCTTCCAGACAAGGGAATCCTTATCAACAAAGGTGTATCTTTGAATCTTCATGAAAGTGTCAGGTGGAAATAGAACTTCAAAAACTCTCAGTCGATAGATGAAGACAACAATTGAAATGTTTCTTGAATCAGCATGAGGCTCTACAAAATCCATCAGAGGATTATCAAGCCAAGTGGTGGACAAAACATTCATACCTGAATGCATTGAAACGGTCTGTTTCAAGTGATCCATAATTCCCATGAAAGAACCTCAGATTGCTGGATGAAACAAGGATGGGAAGTATTTGGTAAACCCATCAGAAAGTTTCACCGTAATCCTCTCCCCAAACAAAATCCTATACCATCATCATCAGTGTCGAGCAAGCCCAAAATGAACATGGAAAGGAGTGCCTCATTAAATCTCCAGAGGTCTTTGATTCTAATCCCTCCCAACTCAATTGGCTTCGTGCAATCCTTCCAAGCCACAGAAATCGGTTTTCTTTAAATGATGCAACCCATCCAAGAAAAGTTTCTAATATTCTTCTACAGGTCTCTAATAAGGTTAACTGGCCATCCATAATTGGAAAAAACATATGTGAACCTAGAGATAATAACTGAGTTGATAAGATAAACTCTTCCAACTAGTGATAAGAACATCCCTTTCAGTTTAGTGAGTTGTTGGATGATTCTTCTCACTGTTCTCCCATGATAACCACTCTTGACCTTCCACCAGAAGATAGGAACACCCAAATATACAAAGGGAAGTGATCTCCTCTTAAACCCAAAGGATTAATTAATGAAAAACTGTCAATATGGGGAAACCCCCTCTCTGAAGATGATAGAGGATTTATTCCAACTAATGGATTCCCTCGCCACACATTCATAGTGACAGATGATCATTTGAATAAAGGAAAAGGATTGCTCTTTAGCCTGTCCAAAGAGAAGGATGTCATCATCATAGAAAATTTGGGATGACACCTAAAGGTCTTTCCCTACTTTAATAAAGTTAAAAAGACCATCTTGCATGAGATCAGTGAGGAATCGGCTCAAGTAGACTTCAATAATTTCAAAGAGAATACCAGAGGTAGGGTATCCCTCCCTGACTCTATAGGAGCATGGGAAGAACACCATAGGGGAGATTTTAATAAGCACGGAAACTATAAAACAACTCAATATGGATTCCACCATCTTGATGAATTTGTCCGAGAATCCATCTTTGTAAAGCACTTGAAAGATGATGCTTCACTTAATGGTTTCAAAAGCCTTTGAGATATCCAGATTTAAAGCAAAATTACCATGCTTTGAGAGTTTCATCATTATATTGATACCCTCCAAGGATGTAAATAAATAATTCTATATGTTCCTCCTTGGAACAAAACCAAATTGATTTGGGGTAATAAGATCCGCCATAATGCTACCCATCATCTTGACCAGAATTTTGCTGATAATTTTTGGGAAGGTATTCCCAATAGAAAACATCTGAATGTATCTAATGTCAACAACATTTTTTTCCTAGAAATCAGGGAAATGATGTTATAATTGGTGTAATGTGGGAATAACTTGGAGGAAAAATAAATTCTGACATCATTTGTAATTTCCACATGCATTATGTCCCAGTATAACATGAAGAACTTATTAATAAAACTATCTAGGCCCACTTCACTTTCCATGTTAAGAGAAAACGAATCAGATCTTACTTCCTCATCAATGAGAACATTCATTGACTGTATATTATTCTTTTCATCAACACCAGAAAAATGGAATTCGTCAAAGGGAGGGAATACTCCCCACCCTTATCAGTGTACAACCCCTAAAAAAATTATAGCACAATAGTGTATATATCAGCGTCAAAGGTGAGGGTAGGAAAATGGATGTAGACAACATTCAAGCATTTCTTAGTCTTCTTTTCTCGATGTAGATGGAGGAAGAACTTGAAATTATAATCCCCATCCTTGAGCCACTTGATATTGAACTACTTCTTGGCCATTTTCTCCTTAAGATCTAGAATATCATCCAAATTTGTATGAGCTTACAACTCCTCCCTAGAAGGCATGGACAACTACTGATTGGAAGATTAGAGGGAGTCAAACCAAAGTTCAATTACCTCAATATCCGCATCCCTCCTATAAAATGACATCTTTCTCCACTTCTTATGATAAATTTTAATTTTCTTCAGTTTGGAGACTAGAATAAAATACTGACTTTCATGAAAGGGTTCATTCCATGGAATATTAGGGTTATTAAGGATTTTATTATTTTTTTAGGGGTTTTAGGGTTTTTAGGGATTTTTAGAGTTTTAGGTTTTTTGGGTGTTAAAAGTTTTAGGGTTCTTGGGGTGTGAAGTATTTTTATATTTTTATGTTTTTATTATGTTTTTCAAGGTTTTTTATATTTTTAGAGATTTATATAGATTTTCTTAATATTTTTTATGTTATTAGGGTTTTTAGAGAATTTGATGATTTTTATTGTTTTTAGAGATAATAGGATTTTAATGGTTTTTTTGATTTAAGGGTTTTTTTTGTTTTTAATTTTTCTTTAGAGTTTTTAATGTTGTTTAGGGTTTAAATTAATTTTAGAGTTTTACTGGCTTTTAGGGGTTATGGATTTCTGGGGGTTTTTAAGGTTTTTAGGGATTTTATTATTTTAAGGACCTTTTAGGGTTTTTAGTGTTTTATATTTTTTATGGATTTACGGTTTTTTAGGTTTTTAAGAATTTCTCAAGGGTTTTCATGTTTTATGTGTTTTTATGGTATAAGGACTTTTTTGGTAACATTTTGCATTTTTATGTTTTTAAAGGATTTTAGGGATTTGTAGGGGCTTTAGGGGTTTTTAGTGTTTTAGAGGTTTATGGTTATTTTTGAATTTGTATTTATTTTTAATTTTTTAGTTGTTTTAAGGTTCTTTAGTGTTTTTTATGTTTTTATAGGTTTAATGGATTTTAGTGTTTTAGTGTGTTTCTAAGATTTTTATTGGTTTTTATGATTTTTAGGGATTTTATAGGTTTTGTGGTTATTATGGTTTCTAGGGGTTCTCGGATTTTTAAAATTTTTCTTTCATAGGGGGTCTAAGTGCTTTATGCTTTTAACGTTTACTTTGGACTTTTAGGGGTTTTAGGGTTTTTTATGATTTTACAGAATTTTATGGAATTTTTGGTATTTATATAGTTTTTAAGGGTATTAGGGATTTAGATGGGTTTCATTGGGTTTTATGGTTTTATGGGGTTTTAGGGATTTTTTGTTTTTAGGGGTTTTATGGGTTTTAGTGTTTTTAAACTTTTTTGGAGTTTAGAGGGGTTTTAGATTTTGTTTAGTTCATTTTTAGGGTTTGCATGGTGGCTTAAAGGTTCTCTAATATTTTTAAGGTTAAAAAGGGTTTTAGGGTTTTTAGGGGGTTTTAGTGTTATTAGGGTTTTTTAGGTTTTTTTGGGATTTAAAGTGTTCTTAGTTTTTTAAGGTTTTCATAGTGTTTTTTGGGTTTCTATAGGTTTTTGTATTTTTTTTGGATTTTATGAATTTTTTAGTATTTTATATTTTTTAGGGTGTTTATGGTTTTTTGAGGGTTTTTATGGTGTTTTTTTGTTTTTTTGTTTTTTTGTTTTTTTGGATTTTGAGTGTTTTTTCATTTTTTTAGGGTTTTATGATTTTTTAGAATTTTTAATGTATTATGGGTTTAAAGGGTTTTTTGAGTTTTTAGTGATTTTTAGTTTTTTTGTGGGTTTTGTGGTTTTTTAATGTTTTTAGGGGGTGTTATGATTTTTATGGGTTTTAGGAATTTATTTTATTTTTAGAGGTTTTTGTGTTTTTAGGTTTATTATGGGTTTTTAGTGTTTTTAGGATTTTTAGGATTTTTAGGTTTTTTCAGGATTCTGATGGTTTTTTATGTTTTTAGAGATTTTTTGGGCCTCTTTAGTGTTTTTATGGATTTTTTTATCTTTTATGTATTTTGATAGGTTTATATTTTTCTTGGGATTTTATGTTTTTTTTTTGTTTTTAGGTTATTTTAGTTATTTTAGTTTTTAATGGTTTGTATAGTTTTTAATATTTTTAGGGGTTTAAAGTGTTTTTTGAGTTTTTAGTTGTTTTTAGGGGGGTTTATGGTTTTTAAAATTTTATTGGTTTTATGGTGTTTTGGTTTTTTAGGAAAGTTTTAAAATTTTTAGCATTTATTGGGGGTTTAGGTGGTTTTAGTGTTTTTATTTTTTAAAGGGTTTCTTAGAGTTTTCCATGGTTTTAAGTATATTTTACATTTTTATGAATTTTAGGGATTTCTTGTATTTTTATGGGTTTTAGGTTTTTTTGGGAGTTTTATAGTTTTTATGATTTTTTATAGTTTCTTGGGTTTTTAACGGTTTTAGGGTTTTAGGGGTTCTATGTGTTTTTGGTTTATATAGTTTTCTTAGGTGTTATTGGGGGTTTTAGGGTTTTTATTTTTTTATGCACTTTTATGGTTTTTATGATTTTTAATGGTTTTTAGGTATTTTAGGGCTTTTGTGGGTTTTAGGGTTTTAAGTTTTTTTATTTTTGCTTGTGGGGTTGGGGTTTTTTAATTTTTTAGGGGTTTTAATTTTTTTTGGTTTTTAATTTTTTATAAATTTAAATGGGTTATAAGTTTTTTAGTGGGTGTTTTTAGGTAGTTTATGTATTTTAGGTGTTTTTCAAATTTTATGGGTCTTTTTCTTTTTCAGGGGTTGGGGGGGTATTACGGGTTATTAGGGTTTTTATAGTTTTTTATATTTTTTTAGGTTATAGGTGTATTCATTTTTTTATGTTTTTATTATTTTTTTTTGGATTTTTATGGTTTTTTAAATATCAAGGATTTTAAGGATATTTTAGGATTTTATGGTTTTGGGTTTTATGGATTTTATGAATTTTTAGGGGGTTTTACATTTTTATAGTTTTAATGTTTTTAATTTTTTAGTAGTCTTAAGAATTTCTAGGATTTTATGGTTTTCTTTGGGGGGGGGGGTTTAGATTATAGGGGGTTTTACATTTTTAGGGATTTTTTGTGAATTTTTGGAATTTTATAGGCCTTCATCATTTTTATATATTTTAAGAGTTTTAGGGGTTTTAGGGGGTTTAGGGGTTTTATGGTTTTAACCGGTTTTCTGGGTCATTAGTGTTTTTTAGTTTTTAGGTTTTTTATGGTTTTTCGGATTTTTTTTTAAATTTTTTTGGGGGTTTAAATGGGTTTCAGAGTTTTTAGTGTGTTGTAGGGGGTTTGTGTGGTTTTAGGGTTTTAGGGTTTTTGTAGTATTTAGGTTTTTGGGGTTCTTGGGATTTTTAGTGTTTTAGTGTTTTTTATGGGTTCTATGTGTTTTTTGGTTTTTATGGTTTTTTTAGGGTATTTGAGTGTTTTAGGGTCTTTTATTTTTTACGGATTATTATTGATTTTTATGGTTTTTAGGATATTAGAGATTTTGGGGGATTTTATGGTTTTTTTGGGGGTGGGGGGGGGATAGGGGTTTTTTTATTTTTAGGGGTTTAAATGTTTTTCAGTTTTTTTAATGTTTTTAGGGGTATGAACAGTTTTTATTTATTATAGGTTTTTGGGTTTTATGGGTTTTCATGTTTTTTAAGGTTTTAGGGGTTTTATGAGTGTTTTGGGTTTTATGGTCTTTTAGGGTTTTTATTGTTTTTTAAGTTTTTCGGGGTTTAAAGTGATTTTAGGTTTTTATGGATTTCTTAAGGGGTTTTAGGGTATTTATGGTCTCTTAATTAATTTTGGGTTTTATGGGTTTTTGGTATTTTTAGGGTTTTTAGGGGTTTTATGAGTTTTTGAAAATTTTATGAGTTTTTAGGGTTTTTTATGTTTTTTTTGTATTTTATTGTTTTTAGGGTTTAAGGGTTTTAGAGTTTTTAATGGTTCTTTATGGTTTTGGGGGGTTTTTTGTATTTTATGGTTTTATGGGGTTTATGTATTTAATAATTTTAATGTTTTTTAGATTTTTAGGGGTTTTATGTGTTTTTAGATTTTTAATATTTTCTTAGTTATTTTCATTGTTATTAGGATTTTTTATGTTTTTAGGATTTTGATGTCTATTTAATGTTTTTTATTTTTTAGGGGTTTTATCCATTTTTATGGGTTTTAGGGGTTTTAGGGTTTGGGGGGGTTACATTTTTTGAGTTTTTATGTTTCAATTATTTTTTATATTATTTAACATTTTATGGTTTAAAGAGTTTTTAGATATTTAATGGGTTTTTAGTGTTTTTACAATTTTTATGGGTTCTAGGGTTTATTTCTTTTAGGGTTTTAAGTGTTTTTAGGGTTTTTTTAGGTTTTATGATTTTTTTTGGGATATTTTGGGTTTTTAAATTTTTTGTATGTTTTATTTATTTTTAGGAATTCAATGGTTTTTTGGTCTTTTAGATATTTTTAGGGTTTTCAGGTTTTTACAGTCCTTTGGTTTATTTGTTTTTTTGTTTTTTATCAGTTTTTAGTGTTTTTAGACTTTTTTAATAATTTTTGAGGTCTAATGCAGTTTTAGAGTTTTTAATGGGTTTTTGGGTTTAATTGGTTTTAAGGGGATTAAAGGTTTTTTTGGTGTTTTATGGTTTTTCATAGTTTTAAGATTTTAGGGGGTTTTAGTGTTTTTATCATTTTTAGGTTTTTTGGGGATTTAAGTGTTTTTTGTTTTTTAAGGTCATCATAGGGGTTTCCATGGGTTTTAGGGGTTTTTACAAGTTTTGGTATTTTTATGGATTTTCTATGTTATTTATTGTTTTTAGGGATTTTAGGGATTTTGAGGGTTTTTAAGGGTCTGAGGTTTTCTTAGGGTTTTTAGGGGTTTTAAGTGATTTTATGTTTTTAATGTTTTTATGGGTTTTCATGGGTTTCTATAATTTTGGTTTTTTGGATATTTTTAATTACTTTGAGGGGTTTTAGTGTTTTTATGGTTTTTTTTGATATAGGGGTTTTTTTGACTTTTTTAGGATTTTTATGTTGTTTTAGTGTTTTCAATGTTTTTTGGGGTTTAAAGGGTTTCTAGACTTTTTAGTGTTTTTTATTATTTTTTTTGGATTTATTGTTTTAATGATTTTATGGTTTTTTGTGTTTTTAGGGTTTTAGGGAGTTTTTAGGTGTTTTAGGTTTTTCTAAAATTTACGGGGTTTTCGTTGTTTTTAGGGTTTTGATGTTTTCTTAAGGTCTTTCAGAGATTTCAAATTTTCTAACATTTTTTCAGATTTTAGGGATTCTTTAGGATTTTTATAATTTTGTTGTTTTAATGGATTTTGATGGTTTTAGGGATTTATAGGGTTTCAGTATTTTTTATAGTTTTTAAATTTTTTTAGGTTTTTGGGTGTTTTAATTGTTTTTATAAGTTTAAGGTTTTATTAGGGATTTTATGTGTTTTTAAAAATTTTAGGGATTGGACAGTATTTTTTGGTTTTTAATGTTTTTATGGGTTTTTGGATTTTTTGGATTTTTTGAGTTTTTTATATTTTTATGGTTTTTATGTATTTTTTTACACTTTAGGGGAAATAGGGTTTTTAGTTTTTTAGTATTTTTTAGGTTTTCCTTGTTTTTTTATGGTTTTTATAGTTTTTAGGAGTTTTATGGTTTTATGGGTTTTATAGTTTTTAGTGGTTTTATGGTGTTTTTTAGTTTTTTAAGGGTTTTAATGTTTCTTAGATTTTTTGTGGTTTTATGTGTTTTTAGGTTTTTAATTTTTTCTTAAGGTTTTATAGGGTTTTTATTTTTTTAGATATTTTTAGATATTTTTATGATTTTTATAGTTTTTGGGGATTTTGAATGTATTTAGAGGTTTTAGAGTTTTTAGTGTATTAGGGTATTTTAGTTGTTTTTATTTTTCAGATTTTCATAGAGTGTTTTAGGGGGTTTTAGGAATTTTTTGTTTTAGGTTTTTGAGGGATTATGAGAATAATTTAGGGGTTTTATGAAATATTTTTGGTGGTTTTTAGAGTTTTTTATCATTTTTAAAGGTATAATGTGTTTTCAGATTTTTTTAGTAGGTTTTAAGGGTTTTATTGTTTTAGTGTGTTTTATGGTTTCTATGGATTTTATAGATTTTATGGTTTTTAGAGGTTTTAATAGTTCTAAGGATTTTAAGGTTTTGTTCGGTGTTTTTAGGGCTTTAATGATTTTTTACATTTTCATGGATTTTTTTCGATTTTTTTTATATTTTTAGGGTTTTTAGGGCGTTTGAAGGATTTTTAAGTTTTTAGGGGTTTTTAGATATTTTAACGTTTTATGGGTTTTAGCGGTTTTAGATTTGTTTATGTTTTTAAGGTTTTCTTATGTGTTTTCATGTTTTTTAGGCGTTTTTATATATTTTTTATATTTTTAGGTATTTTTTATGATTTTATAGACTTTATGTTTTTAATTATTTTGAGGTTTTTTACGGGTTGTATAGGTTATTTTCGGTTTTTTGGGTATTTTATGTTTTTAGGGTATTTAGGGATTTTTATAGGTCTTTAGAATTTTTAGAATCTTTATGTTTTTTATGGGGTTGAAGTGTTTTTTATTAGGTTTTATGGATTTATTATGGGTGTTTGGGGTTTTTAATGGTTTTAAACCTTTTTCTGGATTTTTAGAGATTTTTTGAGGTTTTAATGGGTTTTTAGGATTTTTGGGATTTTGAGGGGTTTTAAGGATTTTTTGAGTTTTTATAGTTCTTTGGGACTATAGAGTTTTATTTGATATTTTTGGGGGTTTAAAGGTTTTTTATAAATTTTAGTGGGTTTTTGGGTTTCTATGGGGTATTAGCATTTTTATGGTTTTGGGGTTTTTATGGGTTTTATGGGGTTTTAGGTTTTCAGGGTCTTTATGTTTTTAGGGTTTTTAGCATCTTTATATTTTTTGGGGTTTTCTGTGTTTTGATATTTTAACTGGTTTTTTGGGATTTTAGAGGTTTTAGGTGTTTTTATGTTTTTGAGATACTTTTAGGGCTTTTTTAGGTTTTTATGGGTTTTAAGGTTTTTATTTTATTTTAGTGTTTTTAGTGTTTTTAGGGTTTTAATGGTTTTTAGTTGTTAGGATTTTTAAGATTTTAGTTGTTTTAAGTGTTTTTTGTTTTTATGGTTTTCTTATGGTTTTTAGTGTTTTAGGGGTTTTTACCTTTTTACGTATTTTATGGATTTTAGGTTTTTTATTATTTTAAGGGTTTTTATGGATTTTGAGTGGTTTTTATTGTTTTTTAAATAAAATTTTGGTTTTTAGGTTGTTTTTTGTTTTAGATTTTTAATAGTTTTTTGAATTTTGTAACATTTTTAGGGGTTTAAAGGGTTTTAAGAGTTTTTAGTAGTTTTATGGGATTTTTTAGGTTCTTGGGGTTTTAAGGGTTTAGGGGTTCTTATGGTTTTGTTTTTGAAATTTTATGATTTTTAGGGTTTTTTAATGTTACTAAACTTTTAATGTTTTATGGGTTTTAAGTTTTTTATGTTTTCAATGTTTTCAAAGGTTTTTTCAGGGTTTTTAGGGTTTTTTATGATTTTAGTAATTTTTAGGGTTTTTATTCTTTTATGGGTTTTGGGGTTTAGGTTTTTCAACTGTTTATAGTGATTTCAAGTGTTTCTATGGGTTTTTGGGTTTTTTTGGATTTTACGGTTTTTTGGGTTTAACGATTTTGTTGAGTTTTTTGGGATTTAAGGGTTTTTAGAGTTTTTTAACATTTTTAGGGGTCAAAAATGTTTTAGAGTTTTTAGTGGTTTTTAGGGTTTTATGGGTTTTAGGGTTTTTAAGCATATTAGGGGTTTTTATGTTTTTATTTTATTTAGGATTACCTATGGATTTTAGGATTTATAATTTTTTATGATTCTATGGGATTTTAATTGTTTTAAGTTTTGCTATGTTTTTTGGGGTTTTATGTGTTTAGGGGTTTTAGGAATTTTTCAGGAATTTTATGAGTTTTATGGGTTTTACAGATTTTGAGGTGTTTTAGTGTTTTAGTGGTTTCCTTTTTGTTTTATGGGTTTTTTTCTTTTTTATGTGTTTTTAAGGGGTTTCAATGTTTTTTAAACTTTTTGGGGTTTAATGTATTTTTAGAGTTTTTAGTGGGTTTTTACGTGTATAATGGGTTTTAGGGGTTTTGGGAATTTAGAGTTTTTTATGGTTTTTTGGATTTTTAGGTTCTTTTAGGGGTTTTTAGGGTTATTTTAATTTTTAGGGTTTTTAGTGTTTTTAGGGTTTAATGATATTATTTGGGGTTTTCTGATTTATTAGGGTTTTTTATATTTTTAATAATTTTGGGATTATTTATTGTTTTTATAGATTTTGAAGGTTTTATGGTTTTTATGTTTTTAAGGGGTTTTAGAATTTTTTAGGTTATTGTGGTTGTAAGTGTGTTTAGGATTTTAATGTTTTCTTGGGGTTCCCTATATTTTATGTGAATTTTAAATTTTTAGAGATTTATATAGATTGTTAATATTTTAATGGTATTTAGGGGTTTTAGGGATTTCGAGGATATTTAGGGGTTTTTTGATTTTTTGGTTTTTTATAGTTTTTTTTGTGTTTTTAAGGTTTTTTTGAGTTTTTCTTTGTTTTTTATGTTTTTTAGAGTTTTTAACTTTTTAATTAGTTTTAAGGGTTTTAGACTTTATAAAGGATTTCTAGGGGTTTTATTGGGTTTTTAAGGTTTTTAAGGGTTTTTAAAAAATTTAGGGTTTATAAGTTTTTAATTATTTTTAGGTTTTAAGGGGTTTTAAGTGAATTTAGATTTTTATATTTTTCATACGGGTTTTCAGGGTTTTGGTGTTTTTTACATAATTTGGTATTTAGGGATTTTAAGTATTTTTATGGGTTTTTAGGGTTTATAGAGGTTTTGAGGGATTCTAGGGTTTTAAGGATTTTTATGTCTTTCAGTTTTTTGAGTTTTTAGGGGTTTTTGGTTTTTTATGAGTTTTTTTCTTTTTTAGTTTTAAAGGTGTTTTCGTAGGTTTTTAGGTTTTTTTTGTGTTTTTTGGTGGTTTTATGGTTTGTTGAGGTTTTATGGTTTTTAGTGCATTTAGAGTTTTTAGGGGGGTTTAGTGTTTTAGGGTTTTAAATCCTTCTTGTATTTTTAAGTGGGGTTTTAATGAATTTATGGATTTTTAGGGAATTTTGAGGATATGTAGGGTTTTACTGAGGTTTTAATGTTTTTTAGAATTTTTTTTAATTTTTAGGGTTTTTTGGTGTTATTTTTTTTGGATTCTTTTGGGATTTTAGTGGGTTTTTATTGTTTTAGGGTTTTATGATATTTTATAGTTTTTTTAAATTTTTAGTGGATTAAATTAATTTTAGATTTTTAGTGGTTTTATAGTTTTTAGTTGATTTTGTAGTTTTTTTAAATTTTAGGTGTTTTATGGTTTTTATGGTTTTTAGGGTTGTTAGTTTTTTTTAACATTTTTAGGGTTTTTAGGTTTTTTAAATTCTTATAAATATATATGTATTTTTTTCAATTTTCATTGAGTTATATGGTTTTTATGGAATTTTATGTTTTTTATGATTTTTAGGGTATTCACATGGAGTAATGGATTTTTTGGTTTTAGTGTTTTCAGTTTTTTAGGGTTTAAAGTTTTTTTTCATATTTTTAACATTTCTAAGTATTTAATGGGTTTTTATATTGTTATTAGTATTTAGTGTCTTTATGTGATTTTTTTTATGTTTTAGCGGTTTTAATTGTGTTTTTGGGTTTCAGTGTTTTTTTGGGGTTTTAGAGATTTTTAGTTTATTTGAAATTTTAAGTGTTTTTTGGTTTTAAGGTTTTCTTAGGGGGTATAATATTTTTTTTAAATTTTTAGGGGCTTTAGGGTATAAATTATTTTTAGGGTTTTTAGGGATTTTAGGATTTTTTGGGTCTTTAGGGGTTTTATGGGTTTTTGGGGATTTAGATATGGTTTTTAATTTTTACGGTATTTTAGTTTTTTAGATTTTTTATTATTTTAGTGGATTAATGGTTTTTTAGAGTTCTTAGTGGTATTTAGTGGTTTTATGGAATTTTGGGGGTTTTAATGTTTTTTGGGGTTTTTAGGGTTTTTATGGATTTTAGAGGTTTTGTTCCATTTAGGGTTTTATGTGTTTTTAGTGTTTTGGGGGGTTTCAAGTGTTTTTAAGGTTTTGTAGTTTTCTTTTAAGTTTCAATGGTTTTTGGGGTTTTTATGATTTTAGGGAACATTATTGATTTTTAACGATTTCTGTGATTTTTAATGTATTTATTGATTTTGAGTTTTTCAATGTTTTTTTCGAATTTTTAGGTGGTTTTAGGGTTTTTAATGATTTAATGTTTTTCAGGGGATTTAAGATATTTTAGGTTTTAATGTTTTTCTTAAAGGTTTTCATGTTTTTAGGGGTTTTTATGGTTGTAAATATTTTTAAGGATTTTTATACATATTTATTGTTTTTAGTTTTTTAGGGATTTTGATTGTTTTTTAGTTTTTAGTGGTTTTTGGTTTTTTTTAGTTTTTTGGCTATTAATGTTTTTATATTTTTTTAATTTTTTAGGGAATTAAGGTATTTTTAAAATTTTTACTGGTTTTTATTGGGATATAGTATTTTAAGGATTTTATAGGTTTCAATGGTTTTTAGGGACTTTTTAGGGGTGTTTAGATTTTTTTTGGTTTTTAGGGGTTTAAAGTGTTTTTATGGTTTTAAGGATTTCTTTTTTTAGGGTTATTAACGTTTTTATTGATATTTATGGATTTTTATTTTTTGATGGATTTTTAGGGCTTTAGGGTTTTCAATGTTTTTTCGGATTTTAGGGTTTTCTCAATTTTATGGTTTTCATTTTTGTAAGTGTTTTTATGCTTATAATGTTTTATAATGGTTTTTTAGTGGTTTTTAGGGTTTTTTTATTTTCTTTTTGATATTTGGGGTTTTTTTGGATTTTTATGATATTTAGGTCTTTTAGTGATTTTGAGGGTTTGTTGGGTTTTTTTTGGGTTTTTGTGTTTTTTAGGTTTTTACGTGTTTTTAGTGTTTTTCAATGTTTTTGGGGTTGAAAGGTGTTTTATAGTTTTTAGTGGTTATAGGGTTTTTATTTGAAATTATGGATTTTAAGGAATTTCTAGGATTTTATGTTTTTATGGTCTTTATATTTTTAGGGTTATTTTTCATTTTTTGGTGTTTAAGGGGTTTTAGATTTTTTTAGGTTTTTAATATTTTTTAGTGATTTTTGGTGTTTTTATGTGTTTAGGTATCTTTAAGATTTTTTTATTTTTATCATTTTTCAGGGTATTTGGTGATTTTGAGTGTTTTATGGCTTTTATGTGTTTTTAGAGTTTTTTAGGATTTTAAATTTTTTTAGAGTTTTTAAAACTTTTTTTGGGTTTTAAATTTTTTTTAGATTTTTTTTTTGTTTTTATGGTTTTTATTTAGTTTTATGTGGTTTTAAGTTATTTTGGGGTTTTAAGAGTTTTAGGAGTTTTATAGGTTTTTAGAGGTTTTAGGGTCTTTTAGGGATTTTTAGTGTTTTATCATTTTTTAGGTTTTTAGTGGTTTTAAGATTTTTCAATTATTTAAGAATTTATAATTATTTTTAAAGGTTTTAAGGATTTTTATGTTTTAGGGATTTTTATGGGGTTTTTATTTTTTATGGGGTTTAGGTTATTTAGGGTTTTTAAGGGTTGTTAGTGTTTTTTGGGTTTTTTTTGTTTTTTGGTTTTTTATGGGTTTAAAGTGCTTTTCAATTTTTTGGTTTTTATGGTTTTTATGGTTTTTAGGGGTTTTAGTATTTTTTACATGATGAGGTATTTTTAGGGATTTTACTGATTTTTTTGGGTTTTAGGGTTTTTAGGGTTTTTTAGGGTTTTAGGGGTTTGAACTGTTTTTTGGGGTATTATGGTTTTCTTTTGAGTTTTTAGGGTTATTAAGGGTTTTAGTGACTTTTAACATTTTGGGGGCCTAAAGGGGTTTTATTTAGTTTTAAGGTTTTCAGGGGTTTTTATGTTTTAAGGGTTTTATGGGTTTTAGGGTCATTGATGGTTTTTTGGTATTTTAGGTTTTTAGGTTTTTAGGGGTTTTTAGAGTTTTTAGGCATTGCTTGTTTTATTATGTTTTTTAATGTTTTTTTTTCTATGTATTTTATCGGTGTCTGTATTTTTTATGGTTTTTAGGGTTTTTAAGGATTTGAAGAGTTTTTAGGGTTTTATGAGTTTTGAGTTTTAGGGCTTCTTAATTTTTTTGGTGTTTTAATTGTTTTTATATTTTGAGGTTCTTATAGGGGGCTTAAAGCTATTTAGGGTTTTTTATGTTCGTATGGAATTTTTTGGGATTTTTTTGGAATTATTTGTGGGTTTTGGGTTTTTTTTGGGTTTTAGGGATTTATAGGGTTTCAGTATTTTTGATAGTTTTTAAATTTTTTTAGGTTTTTGGGTGTTTTATGTGCTTTTATATGTTTAAGGTTTTATTAGGTATTTTAAGTGTTTTTAAAAATTTTAGGGATTTGACAGTATTTTTTGGTTTTTAATGTTTTTATGGGTTTTTGGATTTTTTGGATTTTTTTGAGTTTTTTATATTTTTATGGTTTTTATATATATTTTTACACTTTAGGGGAAATAGTGTTTTTAGTTATTTAGTATTTTTTTAGGTTTTCTTTGTGTTTTTATGGTTCTTATAGTTTTTAGGAGTTTTATGGTTTTTAGGGGTTTTATGGTTTTTAGTGGTTTTATGGTGTTTTCTAGTTTTTAAGGGTTTTAATGTTTCTTAGATTTTTTGTGGTTTTATGTGTTTTTAGGTTTTTAATTTTTTATTAAGGTTTTATAGGGTTTTTATGTTTTTAGAAATTTTTAGGGATTTTTTATGATTTTTATAGTTTTTGGGGATTTTTAATGTATTTAGAGGTTTTAGAGTTTTTTGTGTATTAGGGTATTTTAGTTTTATTTATTTTCATGATTTTCATAGAGTGTTTTAGGGTTTATATTATTTTTACCATTTTTATTTGTTTCAGGGGGTTTTAGGAATTTTTTGTTTTAGGTGTTTGAGGGATTATGAGGGTAATTTAGGGGTTTTATGAAATTTTTTTGGTGGTTTTTAGAGTTTTTTTATCATTTTTAAGGGTATAATGTGTTTTCATATTTTTTTAGTAGTTTTTATGGGTTTTATAGTTTTAGTGTGTTTTATTGTTTCTATGGATTTTATGGATTTTATGGTTTTTAGAGTTTTTAATAGTTCTAAGGATTTTAAGGTTTTGTTCGGTGTTTTTAGGGCTTTAATGATTTTTTACATTTTCATGGTTTTTGTCGATTTTTTTTGGTTTTTTAGGGTTTTTAGGGCGTTTGAAGGATTTTTAAGTTTTTAGGGGTTTTTAGGTATTTTAACATTTTATGGGTTTTAGCGGTTTTAGATTTGTTTATGTTTTTAAGGTTTTCTTATGTGTTTTCAGGTTTTTTAGGCGTTTTTATATATTTTTTATATTTTTAGGTATTTTTTAGTATTTTATGGTTTTTATGATTTTAGTAATTTTGAGGGTTTTTACGGGCTGTATAGGTTATTTTCGGTTATTCGGGTATTTTATGTTTTTAGGGTATTTAGGGATTTTTAGAGGTCTTTAGAATTTTTAGAATCTTTAGGTTTTTTATGGGTTTGAAGTGTTTTTTATTGGGTTTTATGGATATGTTATGGGTGTTTGGGGTTTTTAATGGTTTTAAACCATTTTATGGATTTTTAGAGATTTTTTGAGGTTTTAATGGGTTTTTAGGCTTTTTGGGATTTTGAGGGGTTTTAAGGATTTTTTGAGTTTTAATAGTTCTTTGGGACTATAGAGTTTTATTTGATATTTTTCGGGGTTTAAAGGTTTTTTATAAATGTTAGTTGGTTTTTGGGTTTCTATGGGGTATTAGCATTTTTATGGTTTTAGGGGTTTTTATGGGTTTTATGGGGTTTTAGGTTTTTAGGGTCTTTATGTTTTTAGGGTTTTTAGAATCTTTATATTTTTTGGGGTTTTCTCTGTTTTGATATTTTAAATGGTTTTTTGGGATTTTAGGGGTTTTAGGGGTTTTTATGTTTTTGAGATACTTTTAGGGCTTTTGTAGGTTTTTATGGGTTTTAAGGTTTTTATTTTATTTTATTGTTTTTAGTGTTTTTAGGGTTTTAATGGTTTTTAGTTTTTAGGGTTTTTAAGATTTTAGTTGTTTTAAGTGTTTTTTGTTTTTATGGTTTTCTTATGGTTTTTAGTGTTTTAGGTGTTTTTACCTTTTTACGTATTTTATGGATTTTAGGTTTTTTATTATTTTAAGGGTTTTTTTGGATTTTGAGTGGTTTTTAGGGTTTTTTAAACAAAATTTTGGTTTTTAGGTTGTTTTTTGTTTTATCTTTTTAATAGTTTTTTGAATTTTGTTACATTTTTAGGGGTTTAAAGGGTCTTAAGAGTTTTTAGTAGTTTTATGGGATTTTTTAGGTTCTTGGGGTTTTAAGGGTTTAGGGGTTCTTATGGTTTTGTTTTTGAAATTTTATGATTTTTAGGGTTTTTTAATGTTACTAAACTTTTAATGTTTTATGGGTTTTATGTTTATTATGTTTTTAATGTTTTCAAAGATTTTTTCGGGGTTTTTAGGGTTTTTTATGATTTTAGTAATTTTTAGGGTTTTTATTCTTTTATGGGTTTTGGGGTTTTAGGTTTTTCAACTGTTTATAATGATTTCAAGTGTTTCTATGGGTTTTGGGTTTTTTTGGATTTTACGGTTTTTTGGGTTTAACGATTTTGTTGAGTTTTTTGGGATTTAAGGGTTTTTAGAGTTTTTTAACATTTTTAGGGGTCAAAAATGTTTTAGATTTTTTAGTGGTTTTTAGGGTTTTTTTGAGTTTTAGGGTTTTTAAGCATATTACGGGTTTTTATGTTTTTAGTTTATTTAAAATTATCTATGGATTTTAGGATTTCTAATTTTTTTATGATTCTATTGGATTTTAAGTGTTTTAAGTTTTTCTATGTTTTTTGGGGTTTTATGTGTTTAGGGGTTTTAGGAATTTTTCAGGAATTTTACGAGTTTTATGGGTTTTATAGATTTTGAGGGGTTTTAGTGTTTTAGTGGTTTCCATGTTGTTTTATGGGTTTTTTTCTTTTTTATGTGTTTTTAAGGGGTTTCAATGTTTTTTAAACTTTTTGGCGTTTAATGTATTTTTATAGTTTTTAGTGGGTTTTTACGTGTATAATGGGTTTTAGGGTTTTTTTAGAATTTAGAGTTTTTTATGGGTTTTTGGATTTTTAGGTTCTTTTAGGGGTGTTTAGGGTTATTTTAATTTTTAGGGTTTTTAGTGTTTTTAGGGTTTAATGATATTATTTCGGGTTTTCTGATTTATTAGGGTTTTTTATATTTTTAATAATTTTGGGATTCTTTATTGTTTTTATAGATTTTGAAGGTTTTATGGTTTTTATGTTTTTAAGGGGTTTTAGAATTTTTTAGGTTATTGTGGTTTTAAGTGTGTTTAGGATTTTAATGTTTTCCTGGGGTTCCCTAGATTTTATGTGAATTTTAAATTTTTAAAGATTTATATAGATTTTTAATATTTTAATGGTATTTAGTGGTTTTAGGGATTTCGAGGATTTTTAGGGGTTTTTTTATTTTTGGGTTTTTTAAAGTTTTTTTTGTGTTTTTAGGGGTTTTTTGAGTTTTTCTTTGTTTTTTATGTTTTTATAGAGTTTTTAACTTTTTAATTGGTTTTAAGGGTTTTAGACTTTTTAATGGATTTTTAGGGGTTTTATTGGGTTTTTAAGGTTTTTAAGGTTTTTTAAAAATTATAGGGTTTATAAGTTTTTAATTATTTTTATGTTTTAAGGGGTTTTAAGTGAATTTAGATTTTTATGTTTTTCATAAGGGTTTTCAGGGTTTTAGTGTTTTTTACATTATTTGGGATTTAGGGATTTTTAATATTTTATGGGTTTTTAGGGTTTATAGCGGTTTTGAGGGATTCTAGGGTTTTAAGGATTTTTATGTCTTTTGTTTTTTTGAGTTTTTAGGGGTTTTTAGTTTTTTGTGAGTTTTTTTCTTTTTTAGTTTTAAAGGTGTTTTCGTGGGTTTTTAGGTTTTTTCTGTGTTTTTTGATGGTTTTATGGTTTGTTGAGGTTTTATGGTTTTTAGTGCATTTAGAGTTTTGAGGGGGGTTTAGTGTTTTAGGGTTTTAAATCCTTCTTGTATTTTTATGTGGGGTTTTAATGAATTTATGGTTTTTAGGGAATTTTGAGGATTTTTATGGTTTTACTGAGGTTTTAATGTTTTTTAGGATTTTTTTGATTTTTAGGGTTTTTTGGTATTATTTTTTTTTTGGATTCTTTTGGGATTTTAGTGGTTTTTTAGTGTTTTAGGGTTTTAGGATTTTTTATAGTTTTTTTAAATTTTTAGTGGATTAAATTATTTTTAGATTTTTAGTGGTTTTATAGTTTTACTGGATTTTAAAGTTTTTTTAATTTTTAGGTGTTTTTATGGTTTTTATGGTTTTTAGGGTTGTTAGTTTTTTTTAACATTTTTAGTTTTTTTATATTTTTTAAATTCGTAGAAATATATAAGTATTTTTTTCAATTTTCATTGAGTTATAATATTTTTAGGGAATTTTATGTTTTTCATGATTTTTAGGGTATTCACAAGGTATAATGGATTTTTTGGTTTTAGTGTTTTTAGTTTTTTAGGGTTTAATATTTTTTTCATATTTTTAACATTTCTAATTATTTAATGGGTTTTTATATTTTTATTAGTATTTAGTGTCTTTATGTGATTTTTTTATGTTTTAGGGGTTTTAATTGTGTTTATGGGTTTCAGTGTTTTTTTGGGGTTTTAGGGATTTTTAGTTTATTTGAAACTTTAAGTGTTTTTTGGTTTTAAGGTTTTCATAGGGGGTATAAGGTTTATTTTAAATTTTTAGGCGTTTTAGGGTATAAATTATTTTTAGGGATTTTATGGATTTTATGGTTTTCTCGGTCTTTAGGGTTTTTATGGGTTTTTGGGGATTTAGATATGTTTTTTAATTTTTACGGTATTTTAGTTTTTTAAATTTTTTTATTATTTTAGTGGATTAAATGTTTTTTAGAGTTCTTAATGGTATTTAGTGGTTTTATGGAATTTTGGGGGATTTAATGTTTTTTGGGGTTTTTATGGATTTTTAGAGGTTTTGGGCCATTTAGGGTTTTATGTGTTTTTAGTGTTTTGGGGGTTTCAAGTGTTTTTAAGGTTTTTTAGTTTTCTTTTAGATTTCAATGGTTTTTGGGGTTTTTATGATTTTAGGGAACATTATTGATTTTTAATGATTTCTATGATTTTTAATGTTTTTATTGATTTCGAGTGTTTTAATGTTTTTTCGAATTTTTAGGTGGATTTAGGGTTTTTAATGATTTAATGTTTTTCAGGGGATTTAAGATTTTTTAGTTTTTAAAGTTTTTATTAGAGGTTTTCATATTTTTAGGGGTTTTTATGTTTGTAAATATTTTTAAGGATTTTTATACATTTTTATGGTTTTTAGTTTTTTAGGGATTTTGATTGTTTTTTAGTTTTTAGGGGTTTTGGTTTTTTTGAGTTTTTTTGGCTGTTATTGTTTTTAGATTTTTTTAATTTTTTAGGGAATTAAGGTATTTTTAAAAATTTTACTTTTTTTTATTGGGATATCGTATTTTAAGAATTTTAGAGGTTTCAATGGTTTTTAGGGACTTTTTATGGGTGTTTAAATTTTTTTTGGTTTTTAGGGGTTTAAAGCGTTTTTGTGGTTTTAAGGATTTCTTTTGTTTTATAGGGTTATTATCATTTTTATTGATTTTTATGGATTTTTATTTTTTTATGGATTTTTAGGGCTTTAGTGTTTTCAATGTTTTTACGGATTTTAGGGTTTTCTCCATTTTATGGTTTTCATTTGTTTTAAGTGTTTTTATGCTTATAATGTTTTATAATGGTTTTTCCGTGGTTTTTAGGGTTTTTTATTTTATTTTTGATATTTGGGGTTTTTTTGGATTTTTATGATTTTTAGGTCTTTTAGTAATTTTGAGGGTTTGTTGGGTATTTTTTGGGTTTTTGTGTTTTTTAGGTTTTTACGGGTTTTTAGTGTTTTTCAATGTTTTTGGGGTTTAAAGGTGTTTTAGATTTTTTAGTGGTTATAGGGTTTTTATTTGAAATTATGGTTTTTAAGGATTTTCTAGGATTTTTTGTTTTTATGGTCTTTATATATTTAGGGTTATTTTTCATTTTTTGGGGTTTTAAGGGTTTTTAGCGTTTTTAGGTTTTTAATGTTTTTAAGTGATTTTAGGTGTTTTTATGTGTTTATGTATCTTTAAGTTTTTTTTTATTTTTATCATTTTTAGGGTATTTGGTTATTTTGAGTGCTTTATGGCTTTTATGTGTTTTTAGAGTTTTTTGGACTTTTAAAAAATTTTAGAGTTTTTAAAACTTTTTTTGGGTTTTAAATGTTTTTTAGATTTTTTATTGTTTTTAGGGTTTTTATTTAGTTTTATGTGGTTTTATGTTATTTTGGGGTTTTAAGAGTTTTAGGAGTTTTATAGGTTTTTAGAGGTTTTAGGGTCTTTTAGGGATTTTTAGGGTTTTATCATTTTTTAGGTTTTTAGTGGTTTTAATATTTTTCAATTATTTAAGAATTTATAAGTATTTTTAAAGGTTTTCAGGATTTTTATGTTTTAGGGATTTTAATGGGGTTTTTATTTTTTATGGGTTTTAGGTTATTTAGGGTTTTTAAGGGTTGTTAGGGTTTTTTGTGTTTTTTGTGTTTTTTGGTTTTTTATGGGTTTTAAGTGGTTTTAAATTTTTTGGTTTTTATGGTTTTTATGGTTTTTAGTGGTTTTAGTATTTTTTATATTATAAGGTATTTTTAGGGATTTTAATGATTTTTATGGGTTTTAGGGTTTTTAGGGTTTTTGAGGGTTTTAGGGGTTTTACTGTTTTTTGGGGTATTATGGTTTTCTTTTTAGTTTTTAGGGTTATAAATGGTTTTAGTGACTTTTAACATTTTGGGGGGTCTAAAGGGTTTTTATTTGGTTTTAAGGTTTTCAAGGGTTTTTATGTTTTAAGGGTTTTATGGGTTTTAGGGCCATTGATGGTTTTTTGGTATTTTAGGTTTTTAGGTTTTTAGGGGTTTTTAGAGTTTTTAGGAATTTCTTGTTTTATTATGTTTTTTAAAGTTTTTTTTCTATGTATTTTATGGGTGTCTGTATTTTTTATGGTTTTTAGGGTTTTTAAGGATTTAAAGAGTTATTAGGGTTTTATGAGTTTTGAGTTTTAGAGCTTCTTAATTTTTTTGGTGTTTTAAGTGTTTTTATATTTTGAGGTTCTTATAGGGGTTTTAAAGCTATTTAGGGTTATTTATGTTTGTATGGAATTTTTTGGAATTTTTTGGAATTATTTGTGGGTTTTGGGGTTTTTTTGGGTTTTAGGAATTTTTAGTGTTTTTAAAGATTTTATGGGTTTTTAGGGGCTTTATGTATTTAGTCTTTTTAGGGGTTGTATGGTTTTTTACAGTTTCTTTTATCATTTTTAGAGGTTTAATGGGATTTTATATTTTTAGTGATTTATATGAGTTATTTTGGTTTTTTGGGTTTTAATGGTGTTTAGGGGTTTTATAGGTTTTTAGGGTGTTTTCAGGGTATTTTTAGGTTTTTTAAAAAATTTATGTTTTTAAGGGTTTTTGTGTTTTTATGTATTTATGGTTTTCTTAGGGGTTTTCATGGTTTTTCAGTTTTTTTTAAATTTTATGGATTTTAGGGACATTTTAGGATTTTTATGGCTTTTTACTACTTTTAGGGATTTTGAGGGTTTTTAGGGTTTTTAAGGTTTTTAGAGTTTTTAAGGGTTTAAAGTGTTTTCTGTTTTTTATGTTTTATATAATCTGTTTTCACAAGTTTTATGGGTTTTTATATTTTATGGATTTTTTAGTAATTTTATGGTTTTTAGAGTATTTAGGGAGTTTTAGGGTTTTAGGGTTTTTATTTTATTTTTCGTTATTAAATTATTCAATAGTTTTTTTTTCTATTTTAAAGATTTTTTTGAGTTTTTTAATATTTTATAGGTTTAAAGATGATTTAGTGTTTTGTGGGTTTTCGGCGTTTATGGGGGTTTATGGTTTTAAGAGATTTTATGTTTTGAGCAGTTTTAGGGTTTTAAAGGTATTTTTATTGTTTTTAGCATTTTAGGTTTTTTTAGGGATTTTATTAATTTTTAGGATTTTAAGGTATTTATTGAGGTTTTCAAGATTCCTAGGGGTTTTTATGCTTTTAGGGTTTTTAGGAAATCTTTATAATTTTTATGGTTTTTAGCTTTTTTTAGGATTTTGAGGGTTTTTAGCATTTTTAAGGGTTTTTAGGGATTTTAGATTTTTAGGGGATTTATGATTTTTTTATAATTTTATTTTTTTCTTAGGGGTTTTAGGGTCATTAGTGAATTTTATTTTTTAGGTATTTTTATGGATTTTTTATAATTTTATTGGATTTTAGTGTTTTTAGTCATATTTTGGAGTTTTAGGGTTTTGGGGGTTTTATGCTTTTGTTGGGTTTTGTTAAGTTTTTTAGGATTTGTATGATTTTTAGATTTTTTTAACAATTTTATGTTTTAGTGGTTTTTTATATTTTTATTGGTTTTTATGTTTTTCAGGGGTTTTTTTGGTTTTAATGGTTTTTAGGGGGTTTTAAGGTTTTAGGCGGTTTTAGTGTGTTTTAGGTTTTTTAGGGGTTTTATGTTTTTTTAGGTTTCTAAGCCTTTGTTAGGGGAATTCATGTTTTTTAGAGTTTTTTACATTTTTATGATTTTTTCAGTGTTTTTTTGAATTTTCATGGTTTTTAGTGTTTTAAGGGATTTTGAGGGGGGTTAGGGTATTTAGGGGTGTTAGGGTTTTTATTGTTTTATGAGATTTAGGTTTTTCTGATTTTTTAGGGTTTATAAAGGTTTTTATAGTTTTTTTAAACATTTTTAGGTGTTAGAGGGGTTTTTAGTGTTTTGCGGGTTTTTAGGGTTTTTATAGGATTTTAGTTTTTTTAAAGGATTTAAGGGTATTTATGGTTTTTAAGGCAAGGAAGATGTTAGGGTTGAGCTTTTCCCGACCCCCCCCCCCCAGCCCAGTTAATTAGGAGGAAAAGACACTGTGGATTTTTAGGGTTTTCTTAATTTTTAGGTCTTTGTTGGTTTTAACTTTTGTTAGGTATCTAGAGTTTTCTAAGGGTTTTATTAGTTTTTTTAAATTTTTTAGGGATTTATTAGGATTTTTATTGTTGTGAGGGTTTTAGGGTTTTTAGATATTTTTAGGGGGAGTAGGGTTTTTTGAGTTTTTATGGCGTTTTTTGGGGTTTTGGTGTTTTCTGAGTATTTTGGTTTTTAATGTGTTTTTATATTATTTAACACTTCTGGGGTTTAAAGGTTTTAATAGTTTTTAATGGATTTATTTTTTTATGTGGTTTAGGGTTTTTAATGTTTTTAGGGGTTTTTTGGTTTTTAGGGCCTTTTAGTGTTTTTAGTTTTTATCTATTTTAGGGGTTTTAAGTGTTTTTAGGATTTTTATGGGTATCTTTGGGATTTTAAGTGTTTTTACATTTTAAGGTATTTTTAGGGATTTTTAAAATTTTTATGGTTTTTCATAATTTTTAGGGATTTTGTTTGTTTTATAGTTTTAAGAGTTTTAGGTTGTTTCTGTTTTTTGGGTTTTGGGGGGTTCTTAGAGTTTTATTTTGGAATTTTATAGATTTTTAGAGATTTGGTAATTTTTTAGGTTTAAAGGGTGATTAGATTTTTTTAGTGGTTTTATGGTTTTATGGGGTTTTACGGTTTTTTATGGTTTTTGGGTATTTTATGGTTTTTAGGGTTTCAGTGGTTTTAGGGGTTTTAGTGTCTTTTTAGGGATTTTTATAGTTTTTAGTGTTTTTAGGTTTTTAGGGCTAGGAAGATGCGAGGATCAGGCTACTCCCACCCCTCCCCCCCCATGTTTATTAAAGAAAATTCACAGCAGAAAAGGGAGGGGAGGGGTCAAACGACCCACACTCAAAAACCCTTTACAACCCCAAACCCACACAACCCCAAAAGGGAAGACCAAAAAACACACTAAGCTAAATAAAGAAGAAAAACAAAAAAGTCCCCAACATCACTTTCCAACCAATCAGCAACAACAATCCTTCAACACCAAAACCAGAAACCATCCACTATCAACCAGAAACACAAAAACCATCTTCATCAAGTTCATTATCCCAATTTCATCACCACTAAGTCACAACCATCATCCTCTCTTAGCCCCAAGTCAAACACTATCACAATAATACCCCTCAAACAGTGGCATATTCTAGAAATTGGTGGCGAAAAACCCGCAGAGGATGCCACCAAAGAAGAAACACTACTGCAGAGTTCCAACAGCCAGAGAACAGTAGTGAAGGAGGAGAGGAAATAAGCAGGACCGCGAGCCTCCCCCCTCCAGGCCACAGGCACCGACCCTGAGTAGACCAAAGCACACCAGAACCGCCAATGGGCAGAGAATAAGCTGGGAGGGGAGACCCCACTACATGGCCGTAACCGAAACCTGAAGTCCAAGATGAGCCAACCACAGCCTGGAGTAAGTGACGGATACGTGAAAGCCACAACGAGATCCCGAGGATGGGGGAACGCCAAAATGGACACTAGGAACACCATGCCCAACACCAAGATCTCAAAGCCACAAAAAACCCCCAGAACTAGAAAGGAAGACATCGGATTGGAAGAGCCAATGCCGACTGATGATAGAAAAGGATTCTAAATCCAGGATATTTGGGGTTTTCATTGTACGAGACAGAGCTAGTAGAGAGCAAACAGAAGCCAAAGCTAGATATCGAAGCCACCAAGCGCGACAAAGCCACCACTGGGATATCATCGAAGCCATGACACATGGGAGCAACCTACATCTTAAGGTTTTACAAGTTGTTTATGGTTTTATTTATTTTTAAGGAGTTTTATTGGGTTTTTATGATTTTTATGGTTTTAAGGTTTTCAGGGATTTTGAGGGGTTTTAAGGTTTTAGGGGTTTTATGGTTCTTTTGACTTTTTGGGGAGGTGTTTTAAGTGTTTTATGTGATTTATGTGTTTATTGAATTCTTATTGTTTATATGGGTATTAGGGTTTTTACATAATTAGGGTCTTTTAGAAATTTTTTAGGTTTTTATGGTTTTTAGGAATTTTGAGGGTTTTTAGGGTTTTTAGGGATTTAATTATTTTTTTGGATTTTAATTTTAATTGAAAATTTTTATGGGTTTTACGATTTTTGGAGTAATTTAACATTTTATGTGGTTTAAAGGGGTTTCAGACTTTTTATTGGGGGTTTTATGGTTTTATGTTTTTTAAGGTTTTTAATGGATTTTATGTTTTTAAGGGTTTTATGTCATTTTATAGTTTTTAGGTTTTTTATGTTTTTCAGGGTTTTTAAGGGTTTTAAGAGTTTTTAGGGTTTTCAGGTTTTAATATGGGTTTCCAAGTGTTCTGCGATTTTTCAAAATATTTTAAAGGGTTTTTATAATTTTTATGTTTTTTTGGTTATTATAAGTTTTTGAGGGTTTTTAGGGGTTTTAGGGATTTTTAGTTTTTATGGGTTTTAAGTGTTTTTATGTTTTGAATGGTTTCTTAGTGGTATTTGGGAATTTTTATGTTTTCATGGATATTAGAAATTTTTAGTATTTTTATGGGGTTTTTAGTTCTTAGGGATTTTTAGGGGTTTTAAGTTTTTTTTTTTGTTTTTAGAGATTTTGTGGGTTTTTGGGTCATTAGTATATTTTTTGATTTTTTTGTATATTTAGTGTTTTATAGTTTTTTTATAATTTTTATAGGTTTAAAGGATTTTTAGATTTTATATGGTTTTTTAGGGTTTTATGGATTTGGTGTTTTTATGGTCATTAGGGGTTTTAGTGTTTTTAGAATCTTTTAGGGGTTTAAATGTTTTTAGCAATTTTTAGGTGTTGATTGATTTATGTTTTTTAGGTATTTAACTTTTACATTTTTTTTATTCTTTTATGTTTTTTATGTATTTAGGGGTTTTTAATGATTTTTTAGGTTTTTTTTGGATTTTTACTCTGTATGGATTTTGAGGGGGTTTACGGTTTTATTGTTTTTAGGGGTTTTAAGTGTTTTTTTTTATGTTATTTCTCATGGAGTTTCAAGGGTTTTAGTGTTTTTTACATTTTAGGGATGTTAGGTATTTTTTATGAATTTCACGGTTTTGTAGGGTTTTTTTCATTTTGAGGGGTTTTAGGATTTTTTTAGTCTGTTTACAATTTTTTATAATTTTTTTATTTTTTTGGAGTTTTTAAGGTTTTTTAGTCTTTTTAACATTTTAGGAGTTTAAAGGGGTTTATAGGTTTTTTGCGGTTTATAGGATTTATGGATATTTAATGTTTTTATGGGTTTTTATGTTTTTCGGGGTTTTAGTCGTTTTGGGTATTTTTAGGGTTTTCAGCATTTTATGTTTTTAGGGATTTTATGTGTTTTTAGGGTTTTATGGTTTTTCTAGGGTGTTTTGGGGTTTTGGGGTTCTTATGGTTTTAGGTATTTATAGGATTTTTATGGTTTTTAACGTTTTTAGGGAATTTAAAGAGATTTTATGTTTTATAGGGTTTTTAGGGGTTGGGGTTTTTATCATTTTATGCTTTTAGTGGTTTTAAATGTTTTTAGGTTTTTTATTTTCTTCATATGGGTTATTAGGGTCTTTATTGGTTTTTAAATTTTTTGGGATTTTTATTTATTTTTTAGCATTTTTATTGGGTTTTATGGAATTTAGAGATTTTGAGGTTATTTATGGTTTGTAGGGGTTTTATGGTTTTCTTTGATTTTAGGGTTTTCTTGAGGTTCTTTAGGATTTATGGGGATTTTAAGAATTTTAGGGGTCATATGGGTTTTTAGAGTTTTTAGTGGGGTTTTAGGGTTTTATTGGGGTTATTGGGTTTTATGTTTTTTTAGGGGTTTTATGGTTTTTATGGGTTTTAGTGTGTTTTATGTTTTTTTGGGGTTTTATGTTTTTTAGGTTATTGAGATTTTCTTAGGGGGTTTCACATTTTTAGGATTTTTTATATTTTTTTGGATTTAAGGGGTTTTTATTATTTTTTATTATTTTAGGGGTTTTAGAGATTTTGAGGTTTTTTTTTGTTTTTTCGGGTTTCTAGGATTTTTATTATTTTTTGACTTTTTGGGTTTTGGACATTTTTAGGTTTTAAATATATTTTATAGTTTTTTACATTTTTAGGGGGTTAAAGGTTATTTATAGTTTTCAATGGTTTTTTGGGGTTGTAGGTGTTTTTATGGTTTTTAATGGTTTGCAGAGGTACTTATTCTTTTCAAGGGTTTTTAGGGTTTTTATAGCCTCTTGAGGGTTTTAGGGTTTTTAGGTTTTTATGGGTTTTAATTATTTTTATATTTTTTGGTTTTACTAGGGTTTTTTGGGGTTTAACGTTATTTATGTTTAAATGTATTTTTATGGATTTTTATGTTTTTAATATTTTTAGAGTTTTATGATTTTTTATTTTTTTACGTTTTTAGTTTTTTCTGTATGTTTTAGATTGTTTGGGTTTTTAGCGGTCTTTTTGAGTTTTTTTTGGGTTTTTTTGGTTTTTTTAGTTTTTATCATTTTTAGGGGTTTAAAGAGTTTGTTGAATTTTTAGTTGGTTTTAGGGTGTTTATGGGATTTTAATATTTTAAGGTTTTTATGTGAATTTAGGGTTTTTATTGGGATTTATTTATTTTAAAATGTTTCTAGTTTCTTTAACATTTTCAGGTTTTTATAAGTTTCAAGTGTTTTAGGTTTTTAAGGATTTCATAGGATTTTTCTGGGTTTTTGGGGTTTTTCATTTTTATGAATTTCTAGGGTTTTCTATGATTTTTATGGGTTTTAGGGATTTTGAGGGTTTTAGGGTTTATAGGGTTATCTAGGACTTTTTAAAATTTTTAGTTGTTTTAAGTGTTTATTGGCTTTTGAGGTTCTATTTTGGGTTTTTAGGTATTTTAGTGTCTTATAAATTTTTTTCTGTGATTTTAAGGGCTTCATAGGATTTTTATTCTTTTTAGGTGTTATAGTGATTTTGAGGTTTTTTGGGGTTTTTTGGGTTCTTTGGTTTTTTTGGGTTTTGAGGGCTTTGGAGTTTTTTTGGTTTTATGGGATTTTATGGGGTTTTAAGTTATTTTATGGTATTTAGAGGTTTTATGGTTTGTAGTGGTTCTTCAGGTACTTTGGGTAATTTTATTGTATTTACTGTTTATATATATATATATATATATGGATTTTACGAGTGTTTAGTGTTTTCTAGTTTGAAGGTTTTCTTACAGCTTCTTTTGGTTATTAGTTTTTTTTAGTTTTCAGGGTTTTATTTTTTTTATATTTTTTATCATTTTTAGGTGTCTAAAGGGGGTTTAGATTTTTTAGAGGTGTTTAGTTTTTATAGGTTTTTTTGTGGTTAATAAGGTTTTTAGGGGTTTTTATGGTTTTAGGGGTTGTTAGAGTTCTTAGGGTATTTTTAGAGTTTTCATAGTTTTTATTATTTTTAGTGTTTTAAAGGCTTTATGTGTATTTATATTATTAGGAATTTAAATGGATTTATTTTGAATTTCTTGTTTTTATGTGTTTTTGGGAATTTTAGAGTTTTTGATATTTTTTAGAGGTTTTGGATTTTTTAGGGTTTTAGTGATTTTTTTGGTATTTTAAGGGTTTTAAATTTATTTAGGGTTTTAATTTTTTCCGAGGGATTTTAGAGTTATTATTATTATTATTATTATTGGTGTTTTTAAGGATTTTTATGTTTCTATGGTTTTCTATGTTTTTTAGAGTTTTGGGGGATATATTGTTTACAATTTTTATTGATTTTTCTTTTGAGATTTTAGGGTTTGACAGTTTTTTAGAGTTTTTGTGCGTTGTTATGGTTTTATGATTTTTGAGGGGGCTTATGGTTTTTTGGGGTGTTTATGATTTTAGGTGTTTCTTGGGGTTTTAGGTTCTTTTAGTGTATTTATTGTTTTAGCTTTTTTAAGTTTTTTGGGGGGTTTAAGTGTTAGGATTTTAAGGTTTTATCAGGGGTTTGTAGGGTTTTAGGGGTTTTTTATTTTAGGTATTTTTAAGGATTTATTAGGATTATATGGGTTTTAGTGATTTTTTAGTATTTTTAGGGCTATAGGGTTTTTAGGGTTTTAGGTTTTTTACGGGTTTTTAGCATTTTATGTGTTTTAAGTGTTTTAAGGTTATTATGTTTTTCTTATTTTTTAATGGTTTTTTTGGTATTTATGTTTTTAGTGATACTTTAGTGATTTTTATGATTTTTATGGGTTTTGTGTTTGTAGGGATTTTGAGATTTTTTATGGTTTTTGGGTTTTTCGGGTTTTTACTATTTTTTAGCATTTATTGTTTTTTTAGTTTTTAGGTTTTTAAAATATTTTTATATTTTTTTAATTATTGGGGGTTTAGAGTGTTTAGTGAGAGTTTAGGGCTTTATGGATTTGTATGGGATTTTAAGGTGTTTAGGGGTCTTATGGTTTTATGCTTTTTTGGGGTTTTTGGGTCTTTTGGGTTTTAGGATTTTTAGGGTTTCATGGGGTTTTAAGTGTTTTTTGGTTTTTTAGGTTTTCTTTTCATTTTTAGTGTCTTTAGGGTTTTTTTCATTTTTCAGCATCTTTAGTGTTTTTTTGATTTTTATGTTTTAAGGGGTTTTAGTTATTTTTAGTGTATTTAGGGTTTTTTGGGTTTTCATGGATATTATAGAGGTTTTAGTTTTTTTGAGTTTTTTTAAATTTTTTATGGTCATTAGAGTCTTTTATCATTTTTGGGGGTTTAAAATGTCTTTAGATTATTAGAGGTTTTAGTGTTTTTATTATTTTAAGGGTTTTAAGGGTTTTTATTGTTATTATGATTTTTAGGGTTTTTATATTTTTTAGCATTTTTTAGTTTTTTAGGGGATTCAAGTGTTTTTTGTTTTTTTGGTTTTCTTAAGGTTTTTAGGGTATTTTTGTTTTTTACATCATTAGGTATTTTACGGCCATTTTAGGATCTATATGGTCTTATTATTATTTTTATAAATTTCAAAGGAATGTAGGGTTTTTAGGGTTTTGATGGTTTTATGGTTTATTGGGGATTTAGGGTTATTTCTTATTTTATAGCATTTTTATGTTATTGAGAGTTTTTTATTTTTTTATAGATTTAATGGGTTTGAGAATTTTCGGTGGGTTTTAGGGGGTTAAGGGGTTTCTATGGAATTTTAAGTCATTTAGGTGTTTTCTTGTTTTTAAGGTTTTTAGAGTTATTTTTGTTTTCATGTATTTTAAGTGTTTTTAGGTTTTAAAGGTTTCATTAGGGGTTTGCAGTGTTTTTAGGATTTTAAATTTTTTGGGCTTTTTGGGTTTTATTGGATTTTTTTAGGTTTTTAGGGTTTTTAGGGATTTTTAGGATATTTAGGGTTTTCAATGCTTTATTGTTTTTATTGGGTTTTTTGGGTTTTCTTAAGTTTTTAGTTTATTTCATAGTTTTTTTAGAGTATTTAATGTTTTTCAATTATTAAAGGATTTTCTTTGAGTTTTTAGTGGGTTTTAGGGTTTTTAAAGGTTTTTAGGGGGTTTAAGGGTTTTATGAGTTTTTGTTGTTTTTAGGGGTTTTAGGGTCTTTTAAGGTTTAACAGTTTTCATGTGTTTATTTTAATTTTTTTTATTCTTCTAAGGGTTTCTTATATTTTTTTAGTTTTAAGGGGTTCTTAAGGTTTTTAGGATTTTTTTCTAATTTTTTACGAATTTATTGGGTTTTTACGAGTTTAAGGGATTTTTAGGTGTTTTTTGGTTTTTTAGGGTTTTAGTGCTTTTTGGGTTTATTGGGGTTTAAATTGTTTTTAGGTTTTTTATGTTTCCTAGTGCTTTTATGGTTTTTAGTTTTAATAACATTTCCTGGGACTTTATCATCTTTTTTAGGATTTTTATGGTTTTATAGGGTTTTTAGGGATTTTAATGGCTTTAATGGTTTTTGGAATTTTAGGGTTTTTATCTTCTGTTTTTAGGCATTTTTCATTTGTAGGATTTTTTTATGTTTTTTACATTTTTACGTGTTTAAATGGTTTTTATAGTTTTTATTATTTTTTTAGGGTTTTTATGGTTTTTAGGGATTTTTATGGGTTTTAGGGGATTTTTGGCTTTTAGAAGTTACAATGTCTTATGTTCTTTTTAGGGTTTATAGCATTTTTAGGTTTTTATGGGTTTTAGGTGTTTTAGGTTTCTATAATTTTTTGAGGGTCTTTAGAGATTTTATGCTTTTTTATGTTTTTAATGATTTTAGTGATTTTTTTGGATATTTATGGGAATTCATGAATTTTATGGATTTTGAGGGGTTTTATCATTTTTAGGGTTTTTCTATATTTTAGGGTATTTATGGGTTTTTAGAGTTTTTCAGTTTTTAGGGGTTTTTATATTTTTGGGGGTCTTTAGCATTTTAGGGCAATTTTAGGGGGTTTTAGTTTTTTTAATCATTTTTTTATTTTTATTCGTTTATATGTTTTTAAGTTTTAAGGGTTTTCTTACATATTTTTTGGGTTTTTTATGGTTTTTATATTTTTACAGTTATTTAGGGAATCGTTTGATTTTTATAGTTTAAGTTTTAATGTATTCTAAGGCTTTTAAGGTTTTAAGTGTTTTATGGGTTTTTAGGGATTTTAAGGTTTTTAGGGATTTTAAGGTTTTTTGGGATTTTAAGGTTTTTAGGGGGTGTTTGGGTTTTTTAGGTTTTTGGGGGTTTTAAGTTATATTTGGGTTTTATGGGTTTTTAGGGGTTTTAGGGTTTTAGTGCTTTTTTTAAGGGTTTTTCAGTGATTTTAAGGATTTTATTGTTTTTAGGGGGTTTATTTATTATGATGGGTTTTAGGGTATTTTAGGGTTTTTATGTTTTTTGGTGTCTTAGGGGTGTTTTTTAGGGTTTTAATGTTTTTTTGATTTTTTAATCCTTTTTTGGGTTTAAAGTGTTTTTATTGTTTTTAGTGGGCTTTAGGATTTTATTGTGCTATAAGGTTTTTAATGTTTTATGTGGTTTTATATTTTTTATATTTTTTATATTTTTTATATGTTTTAGTTTTTTTTGGGTTTTTACATTTTTTTTTGGTTTTTATGGGTTTTATGTGATTTTATATTTTTTTAGGATTTCATAGGTGTTTTCAGGTTTTCAATGTTTTTTACATTTTTAGAGGGTTTTAGGGTGTTTAAGATTTTTATGGTTTATAGGAGTTTTAAGGATTTTCAAGGATTTATGTATTTTGAGGGTTTTCAAAAAAAATTAGGGTTTTTGGGATTTTTAGACTATTTTGGTTTTTTGGGGTTTTAAGTGTTTTTATGGTTTTAGGTTTTTTTTAAGGTTTTTAGGATTTATATTATTTTTACATATTTTGGAATTTTTATGATTTTTTAATGTTTTTTTTGGTATATTAAGGTTTTTATTTATTTTAAGGGGTTTTAATGGATTTTGGGATTTTAGGGATATTAGAGATGTTGAGTGTTTTAGGGTTTTAAAGGTTTTTAGGGTTTTTATAATATTTAGGTATTTTAGTGTTTTTAGGTTTTAGTGGATATCTTTGGGGTTATTAAGTTTTTTAGTGTTTTATGTTTTTATGTATTTTAAAAGAATTTTAATAATTTTTATGATTTTTTGGGATTCAAAGGATTTTTTTTGGGGGGGGGGGGGGGGTTGGGTTTTTAGGGGATTTAGGGTTTTTATTCTTTTCTTGGGTTTTAGGGTTTTTTTGATATTTTTAGGCTTTATAACGTTTTAGAGTTTTTTTTAAAAAAATCATGGTTTAATGGTTTTTTTGATTTTTTGTTATTTTTTTGTATTTTTATTATATTTAATGTTTTTAAGGGGCTTTATGGGTTTTAAGTGGTTTTAGGGGTTTTAGCGTTTTAGTTTTTTTATGGGTTTTAAGAATTTTTATACTTTTAAGGTTTTCTTTGTGGTTTTTTCGTATTTTTAGTTTTTTTACATTTTTAGGGATATTTGATGTTTTTCTATGATTTTTATGTTTTTCAGGGTTTTTGAGAATTTGATGGTTTTTAGTGTTTTTTAGTCTTCTTGTGGGTTTGAAATTTTTTATAGTTGTTATCATTTTTAGGGGTTTAAAGGATTTTAGTGTTTTTGTGGGTTTTATGGTGTTTGATGGGGTTTTTTTCTTATGGTTTTTTGGGTTTTTAGTGTTTTTAGGGTTTTTAGTTTTTTTTGTGTTTTTTATATTTTTTATGATTTTAAATCCTTATAGGTATTTTTTGGTTTTTTTAAGTACTTCTTAGGGTTTTCATAGATTTTAATGGTTATTATGTATTTAGGTATTTTGGGTTTTTTTGGAATTTTATGGCTTATTATGGTTTTTAGGGATCTTGAGGGATTTAGGGGTATTATGGTTTTTAGGGTTTTTAGTGTTTTTTTGAGTTTATGTTAGAGTTTTAATGTTTGGATGGGTTTTGAGGCTTTTTAGTGTTTTTAGAGTTTTTTTGGGATTTTATGATTTTTAGGTTTTTTTATGGTTTTTGGATTTTTTTGTTTTTGGGTCTTTTAGGGTTTTAGGGTTTTAGTATTTTTTTTGGTTTGAGGTTTTTTAAGTGGTTCTAGTATTTTAGGGTTTTCTTAGGGTTTTCATAGTGTTTTTGGGTATTTTTACATTTTACGGATTTTTAGGGCCAATTTTGGATTTTTATTATTTTTAGGGTTTTTAGGGATTTTGACAGTTTTAATGTTTTAAGGATTTTATAATTTTTTAGGGTTTTATGTGTTTTTAGGTTTTTACTATTTTATATGGGGGGTTTAGGGTTTTTTATGTTTAAGAAATTTTTATGGATTTTAGGATTTTATGTTTTTTTTGGTTTTATGGATTTTGAGTGCTTATGGTTTTTTGGGGTTTTAGGATTTAATTATTATTTTTATATATTTCATAGATTTTTTTATTTTTTAGGGTTTAAATGGTTTTTAGAGTTTTTATCATTTAAAGGTTTTATGGGTTTCTTGGATATTTAAAATATGTTTATGTGTTTTATGGTTTTTAAGGGTTTTAAGGTATTTAGGGTATTTTGGGGGGGGGGTTAGGGTTTTTTTCATTTTTTAGGTTTTTTAGGATTTTTAAATGTTTTTTGGTTTTTAATGTTTTCTCATGGGGTTTCAAGGTTTTCATGTGTATTTAATTTTTTATGGATTTTTATGGTTTTTAATGGCTTTTGAACATTTTTTGCATTTTTATGGATTTTTAGGTTTTTAGGAATTTTCATTTTTTTTGGTTTTTTTGGGTTTTAAGAATTTTTAGGTTTTTAGGTTCTTTATGTGTTTTTAGATTTTTTAGTTTTTATTAGGGATTTTCAGTCTTTTTAGTGTTTTTTGTGATTTTTGTGGTTTTTAATGATTTTTAGGGTTTTTATAGGTTTTTAGAGTTTTTAAATATTTTTAATGTTTTTAGGGGTTTTTATGGGTTTTTATTGTTCATTTAGTTTTTAGTGGATTTAGGATTTTTAGATATTTTTATCATTTTTATGGGTTTAAAGGGTTTTATAGTTTTTAGTGTTTTCTATGTATTTTATGGTTTTAGAGTTTTTTTAAGGTTTTTAGGGGTTTTATGGTTTTGGGGTTTTAGGGTTCTTAATTTCTTTATATATTTAGGGGTTTTATGTGTTTTTATGGATTTAATGTTTTCTTTGGGATTTTTTAATTTTTTAGTATTATTCAGTTTTTTAGGGTTTTTGTAGATTTTTTGGATTTTGATGGTTTTTATTGTTTTTATGTATTTTGAGGTTTTTTAGTTTTCTTTTGGTTTTTATTATTTTTAGGGGTTTTTTAGGGTTTTTAATCTTGTTTATAGTTAATGGTTTATATATATATATATATATATATATATATTTATTGGTTTAAAGGGATTTAGATTTTTTTGGTTATTACCGGGTTTTAGGGGTTTCAAAGGGTTTATAGGTTTTTAGGGGGTTTCTATGATTTTTATGGTCTTTTTGTGTTTTTAAAATTTTTAGGTTTTCATGGGTTTTAAGTGTTTTTATGTTTTTTAGATTTTCCAATTGTTTTAATTTTTTAAGGTATTTTGTGTTTTTTAGGATTTTTAACTATTCTTGTATTTTATGTTTTTTAGGGATATCTTGTGATATGGAGGTGTTTGAGGGTATTTTAGTGTTTTTAGAGTATTTACGTTTTTTTTGTTTTAGGTGGACTTGAGTTTTTTTTGGGTTTTTATGGTTTTATAGTTTTTTTAACATGTTTAGTGAATCAAAGGGGTTTTTTGAGTTTTAGTGGGTTTTACGGTATCTTTGGGTTTTAGGTTTTTAGGTATTTTGGGGTTTTACTTTTTCCAGGTTTTTAGAGTTTTTAGGGACCCTTTATTGTTTTTACGGAAATTATCATTTTTAGGTTCTTAGGGGTTTTATGTGGTTTTATGTTTTAAAGAATTTTTAGTTATTTTTAGGGTTTTTATGTTCTTAATGATTCTTAGGGATTTTCTTTATTTGTATGCTTTTTATTTTTTTTTTGTATTTTGTGGATTCTCTGGTTTTTTTTGTTTTTATGTTTTTTAAATTTTTAGGGATTTTTAGTGATTTTTTTATGATTATTAATGTTTTTAGGGATTTTAGAAATTTTGAGATTTTTTTTGTTTATTTAGGGTTTTTAGTATTTTTAATGTTTTTAGGGATTTATAGGATTCTTAGTGTTTCTTTTTTTTTTGGTTTTTATTGATTCTTAAGGTCATTGATGGTTTTAGGGGTTTTTGTGGATTTTTAGGATCATTATCGGTTTTCAGTGTTTTATTGTATTTAGGGGTTTTAGGGTTTTAAGGTTTGTTTTAGGATTTTCATCTTTTTTTGGTTTTAAAGGGGTTTTACGTGATTTTAGGTGTTTAATGTTTTCTTAGGGGTTTTCATGGTTTTTAGTGTTTTTTACATTTTTTGTGATTTTTAGGGATTTTTTAGGATATTTATTATTTTTTAGGATCCATAGGGATTTAGTGGGTTTGGGTAATTTTTACGGCCTTTTGGGTTTTTAGGGTTTTTTAATTTTTTGGGGATTTTCAAGTATTTTTTGGATATTTATGATTTTTAGGGTTTTTGAGGAAATTTAGGGTTTTTAATAGTTTTTATAGTTTTTATGGTTTTGGGGGGTTTTTTAATTTTTTTTTGTGTTTTCAAGTATTTTTAGAGTTTTTCAATGTTTTTAAGGGTTTAAAGGATCATTAGAGTTTTAAGTAGTTTTTATGGTTTTTATGGGTTGTAAGGTTTTTATGGTTTTCTGGGTTTAATGGGTTTTAGGGGTTTTAGGGTTTTAGGAAGATTCTAGCTAGTTTTTGATTTTTAGGATTTTTATTTTTTTTGGGATTTTATGTGTTTTTAGGATTTTAATTTTTGCTTAGGGATCTTCAGGTTTTTTGGATTTTTCTGCATTTTTAGAAAATTTGAAGGATTTCTATGATTTTTAGAGATTTTTATTATTTTTTACTGTTTTTAGGTTGTTACCATTTTTCGATTTTTGAGGGGTTTTGAATGTTTTAGGATTTTACGGTTTCCATCTAGTTTTTTGGGATTTTAGGGTTTTTTTACATTTTTAGTGACTTTAGGGGCATTTTAGGATTTTTATGGATTTTAGGGATTACGAGGGTTTTAAGATTTTCTTTGGGATTTTAGGTTTTTTTGTGTTTTTAGCATTTTAGGGTTTTAGGGGATTTAATTGTTTTTATGTTTTTAAGGTATTCTTAAGGTTTTTAGGGATTTTTAATGTTTTAACGTATTTGTTGATTTTTTTGGATTTTAATGATTTTTATGGTTTTAGTGTTTTATAGATTATGACGGTTTTTAGAGGTTTATTGGTTTTTTAGTGTTTTATCCATTTATAGAGTTTCTTAAAGTTATAGGAGTTTAAATTTTTTTTTAGTTTCTAGTGGTTTTGGGTTTTATAGGGTTTTAGGATTTTATGGGTTTTTAGTGTTTCAACATTTTTTGTTTTATTGGGTTTTAGATTTTTTAAGGATTTCTTAGTGTTTTTTAGGGATTTAAGGTGTTTTAGAGCTTTTTTATTTTTATTATTTTTATGTTTTTGGGGATTTTGATGGTTTTTAGCAGTTTTAGGAGGGTTTGGTGTTCTTAGTGTTTTTAGGTGTTTTAGTGTTTTTTAGGATTTTTAGGGGTTTTAAGTGTTTTTTGGTTTTTATGGTTTTCTTGGGTTTTTTGAGAGTTTTAATGGGTTTTTATGTTTTTATGGTTTTTTTGGGATTCTTATGGTTTTTAGGGTTTTTATACATTTTATGGGTTTTTGGGTTTTAGGTTTTTTTGAGTTTTATAGTGTTTTTATACTTTTTTAACAACTTTAGGGGTTTAAAAGGTTTTTATATTTTTTAGTTATTTTTAGGGTTTTTATGGGTCTTAGGTTTTTAAATTTTTTGGTTGTTTTTTATTATTATTTTTTGGATTTTATGGTTTTTATGAACTTTTTAAGGTTTTAGTGTTTTTTTGGGTTTTCTTAGGGTTTAAAGTATTATTTGGTTTTTAAGGTTTTCTTGGGGGTTTTCAGGGTTTTTATGGTTTTTTACATTTTTAGGGATTTTTATGGCATTTTAGGTTGTTTTTAATATTAAATAATTTTTAATGTTTTTAAGAGTTGTTATGGTTTTTTGGTTTTTAGGTTTTTAGATTTTTAGTATTTTTTTAGATTTTTAGGGGTTTAATGTGTTTTCATATTTTTAAAATTTTATCAGGGGTTTTCTTGTTTTTAGGTTTTTTTGTTTTTAGAGAATTTAATGGATATCTTAAGATTTTTATAGGTTTTTAAGGTTTTTAGGTACTTTTAGGGACTTTGGGGTTTTTAAATTTTTTGGGATTTAGGGCTTTTTTATTTTTTAGGGGTTTTAATTGTTTTTAGAGTTTGTAATGTTTTTTCGGGTTTCAAGGGTATGTAGAGTTTTTGTGGGTTGTGTGGTTATTATGGGTTTTTTGGTATTTAATATTTTAAGGTAATTTTATTGTTTTAAGAGGTTTCTTGGATTTTAGGGCCTTTTGGGTTTTATTTTTTTTAGGTTTTTATGGGTTTTAAGTGTTTTTTTATGTTTAACATATGGTTTTTCATAGGTTTTATAGTTTTTTAGTTCTTGTGGATTTTTTTTCTGATATTTAATTATTTTTATAGGTTTTAGGGATTTTAGGGATTTTGAGAGCTTTTAGGGGTTTTTGGTATTAGGAGTTTTTAGCATTTTTAACATTTTTTGGGTTTTAGGTGTTTAAATTGTTTTTGGGTTTTTAATGATTTCTTGTGGGTTTTAAAGGGTTTAAGGATTTTTTATATTTTTAAGGAATTTTTGGGATTTTCTATGTTTTTATGGGTTTTAGGGGTTTTGATAGATTTTATGGGTTTTTGTTTGGTTTTAAATTTTTTTTTGGGTTTTTGGGGTTTAAGGTTTTGTTTTGAGATATTTAGGGTTTTTATGGTTTTAATGTTTTTTTAGAATTCTTAAGAGATTAAAGGGTTTTTGAATTTTTTAATGTTTTATTATGATTTTCTAGGTTTTAGGGGTTTTAATGTTTTTAGTGGATTATATATTTTTTATGGGTTTTTGAAGGTTTTATTATATTTTTAGGGCTTTTTCTTTTTTTTTACATTTTTAGGGTTTTTCGGAGTTTAATGCGTCTTTAGGTTTAAAGTATTTTCTTAGGGTTTTTAGGGTTTTTAAGGTTTTTAGGGTGTTGATAGAACATAAGAAAACAAAAATACTATGAAGAAAACTCTGGATATTTCAGATTCCAAGGCTAGGATACAAAAGATCAAAAGGGAAATCAAAACACTCCCAAAGTGATTCCCAATGGACTAGCTGCATAGGCCTACCCAATGGAACTGCGTGACTGTACTCCACAACAGAGCTGGGTGACTGACCCATGCAGAAGAGCTGTGTGAAAAAATATGTTTGTGCACCTACATGGAGCACCTACGCGACAGAGCTTCATGACAGACTTACTCTAACAACATCTCTTCGACCAAGCCTCATCTATGCCTATAAATAGATCCCTTAGGCTCCCCATTTCAGGACTGAAAAAAATAAAGAGACTCTCTAAAGCTCCCATTGCATAGCTCATTTTCTTAGATCCCTCAAATTGTCTCAGTTAGCTCTCTAAACCACGAGAGAAGAGATAATTAAAAAGGACAAGAATGTTTTATAAGTCTTTTTACAAATTTTACATAGGTTTGGTTTTCCTTTGTAAAACATTTTCTTCCATCATCATTCATACCTGTGTTCCATACATGCACATTATGCCTGCACGCCATACCTGTATGGTATACCTATGCGGTACGTCAACATGGGGTACCTACGCGGCATACTTGTGCGAGGGACCTTCATGACTAAATCAAGTACCCTTTTTAAAAAAATCCATTCATGGCAGGGTATCTCATTCCTTGGTTACCATTTCTGAAAGGAGCTAAGTTGAAACCTCCATCAAAACCTCCTGACTTATCAAACCTTTAGGAAAAGAACATCACCGTGTCACCTATTTGGGTTTGTATTTCCACAGTCATAGGATTCCCACATTTTTTTCACAATGGGGTTAGGATTCATGGGATATCTGTGGGTTTGTATATCCGCAGTCACATGGACTTTTCTCCCAGAAATAGTGTTGGGAAGTTCTCGGTTTGGAAGATGGTTGGGTCTTGGCCTCTCCTTTCTCAAAGAGGTGACCTGTAACCTCAGTTCTCTAGTAGGGAAGGTACAGTTCACACTTAATTTTCCGCGTAAGCAAAGGAGAAGTCTCTCATTCCTACCAGGATCAATTTTAGGGCAGCCATCCTAGTGTAATCCACTCACCTTCATCCCTTCAACCTTATATTGAACCCTTGTCCAATGTAAATATAACAGAGGGAAGGCTCATCACCTCACCCTCTTCCACGGTCGACGCACCCTATTCCATCACCGGAGGAGGAAAAGTTTGAAGTGTCATTGTTAAATCTTTCACATCCTCTTGTTTCTCACACCGATAATGACTCACGTGGGATTAGATATAAGTGATGGATACAATATGTGCAAAAAAACTCATTGGAATGACCTATGAGAACTCTAATTCCCCATAACCGAGATACGTAGGAAGTTATCTCAAGGCCCAAGGTCATTGGACATCCTCCTCAAAAACCCAGTCCAAATTCCCTCAATCTGGGCATCCCCTTTAGGAATAAGCCCCAATTTAAACCCCAAATCATCAAGGAATCCTTTTAAGGAATTAATCCCAAACTCATCTCTCTAAAAGGACCATACTTGACTATGAGAATTATCCAACTACATCGGCATTGATTCCCATTTTTATGGGATTCGTAGGAAGACTCCCTGCGGTTCAAACCTAACACTTCAAATAAAGCATGTTCTCCTTGGGCCATATTCCCAATAGGGTCTGATCCTACTTGGAAACCCATATCCTTTCCAAGTTCCTCGGCCTACTTCAGCATTAGTCCCACACTATGTTTTGACCAAGCGTCTTTCTCTTATAGGTCCTTATCATATGACCTTAAAATGTATGATGTGTCCTATTAAGCGGCACCTAACTACAAGGGTTCTGATTCCTTTCACAAGGATATGTAGGTAGATCATTTAATGGGAACGATCCCAAGGTCAAAACAAACCTTCGTCTCCCCTGATGAAAATAAATTCTAGAGTACCCCACTTAGTGCCTTAAAAACCAGTACCATCACAATGATGATTAAAAGAATATCTAATCGGTATATTAGAGGATACCATTGATGGAAAACCTCAAATACATTCAGATATTTCCATTAATGAAAAACTTTGAATGCATACTGATGATTCAAAACTTTACACATGTTAATAAGTGATTGTAAATTCCAAGGGATACTTATGATATACTTGGTGAATTAATAAGGATTCATGAAAATATCTTAAATTTACAAAGAGAGTCCTAGAGTAGACAATAATTCACCCCCAAAAGGGTGTGATGAGTCCGACCTCTCATCCTCTCGACCAATGTACGTTCTTAAGTGTCATATAGTTCAAACTTAATGAACACTTGCCTTTGGAAAGTAGGTCCCCTTCGGATAAAGAACATTAGGAGGTTTCTGGTTCCATAAATAAATCCAATGGAAACCGCTTAGAAATAGTGTTTCTTAAAACTAGAACACATGTTCCAAGGGACTACAAAACAAAAATGGTGAACCTGACGTGAATCCTTAACCAAGTTAACAATGTTACCCACATGTTAGTCCCCTATAAATTTATAAATGTAGGCCTGAAAAATGAATTAATAACGCATGAATCCTTCTAAAAATATGTTGTTTTAATAGAGCTTGTTGTTGTACTCAGTTTTCCACAGAACTTCCTTCAATCCAAAGAATGTATTTCTCCAAGACAACATCTGTGAACTTCCTAACCGCTGCTCAAGCTAGATCTCCATCTACAGGAAGGATGTCATCACCAACCTAGCGTCTTCAAAAGTGGGTCTCTAATGTGATGGTAAATGAATATCACCAGCATGGTACAATCTAGACATTGGAGGCTCCTCGACAGGCCCTCCAGGTCTACAACAATCCTTGATCATCTGGCCAATGACAACTAATGATCAAGAAGAAAATGGTGCCAACCACTGTCTCTAACTGTTTCAGGGCTTTATCCCCAGAACGAAAATATCAATTACTCATGTACTATAGGGAGGTGGATCAAGAGGTCACTCAAGGCCTCAATTCAAAAATTCAGGAGTCCTTCCTGAGGACTCCCACCAGAAAACGCCACCTGAATCATGCTGTAGTGTACCCCCAACAAGATGGGGGTGTTGCCTCTAGATGTTTGACATAGGTCTCTCAGACCTCGGAACACAAGACAAACCACCAGGGACAATGTCCAGTCAATAGGGAGCAGGTTCCCACCTCTTCCTCCTCTGGAAAATTCCATCAATTTAACATGATGGCAAACAACGAGTAGGCACATACACACATCCGTCCTAATTTTACTGCTCAGCAGACTCATCTAATAGAAACCCACCAATACCACCAGATAAACCTTGTGGATCACTATGAACAGGCACACACAAGTGTTTACAAGTGATCATCTAGTCAGCAGGCTCGTCTGACTGCATTTAAAGAGGTTCATCAATCTAATGTGGTGGAAACCAGTATGTAGGAACATACACCTTCTAACAATCACTAATTATGTTAGCAATATCATCTTCCAGTATTGAAGGAAGTTTGTCAACCATACTTGACAGAAAACAGCTAGTAGGCACATATACCTACCAATGTTCATCAAGCTTTCCAACAGTCTCATTTTGTAGCACCCGGAGAGGTCAGTCTGAAAGCTCTGACTACAAATTTGGGGCAGACCCAACTATCTGCCCCCATGCGTGAGTAATTTCAATATACATTGATCATAAAAGGGGTATATAATCAGAAACATACACCTACTCTATATATCTAATGGACTTATATTCCCGTTCCGGCTCCTAAAGTCACCAAACACATCTTATCAATAGTGAAAAGGCAGACGCATATCCCTGTCCATATTCTAGAATCATGCCAGCATATTTTAACAACTTTAGCAGTATCAGGGAAACTGTCAAATAAATTTGTCCCTGCACATGGGATAACACATCGTCATGCCATCCCGGTGCAGATACACACCTCTACTCCAGTCCAGGAGGGTAATGGGTCATACTCACTCAAATCATATAGACAGTAGGATTAGGAATATACACCCTTTACAATGAGAGGTAATCGGTTTTTTCTAGTACCACTCCAAGGTAGGCACATATACCTACCAATGATTACCACTTTTCACAACAAGTGGACCCACCAACGTATAAGAGAACAGCCAAGAAAAATTCTCAGCAGGCATTGTTAGAAAATCAATAGTTAAGCTGTGATATGGCTCCTCTTAAAGTAGGAGTTCTTGAATATCTCAGTCCTTTATCTGTTGGTGCTCAATATCATATCCTCACATTACCAATTTATGGGATTGGTAGTTATAATTATAAGATTCCTTTTCGGAAACATCATCATAAAGGCTTTATTCATAAAAATTCAGTCAATCCATAGTGCCTATCTCTAGATGAGAGCCATGACAACCCTCCATATGGCCAGAAGACGAAGGAGCCAGAATATTTATCCCTTATTGTAATCTATCGTGGTGATCCTCCCCATGATGTCATTTTCTACGAAAGTCCTCTCTGCTTTAGTATTTCACATTATCAAGACAATTATATAATTGACAATGTAGCGATAAGAAATCCCTCTTATCTTGAGGCACATGAAAACACAAAGCCAGTCATGTATGATGCCTTGTCATTTAAGGGTGAAACACTTTCTCAACCAGAATACATATTAAGGGAATATTTACTCTCTAAACGTCCATTACGCCATTTATCTTCTAAGACAGATCATCCACTCTGGTCACATCAAATAAAGAAACCTCTTGTAAAAGAAGAAGAAGATGTGTTAAACCTGAGAAAACAATTTTCTAAAAAAGAAATCCCAATAATTATATGGACTTTGGAAAACTCTCAGTAGAACATTCTAGAATTGATAATAGAAGATTGCAGTCATGACATTCGTCTCAATTTATGGAAAAATCTTAATCATTTGAAAACCAAAGTATTACCATATGATGAATATCAAAATCATGTAATGGAAATAGAAGTGTTGCAGCGCCAAATTGACTTGGCCTCTCTCTCAGTTTCACAATATCCAAAGGTTGAAAAACAATAGAGAACACTTCAGAATGTATGTCTCAATTCTCTAAAGAGGCTACACGAGTTAATTTATGATTCCTCGTCTAGTGTTCGTATCAGAGTATGGGGTGCATATGGAGCGTTGCATTTAACTGCACTCAAAAATCAGCAAATTCTTCCAAAAGTTCTCTCATGAAATGTTATTTCCCATGGTTGTCCACAATAAATAGGTTTTTTTATGTAATCATATGTATGATCAAGAATAGACCTCAGCCATTTCTCATCAGAATCAAGTCCAAAGAAGAGAATTAGTTGAGCTAATTTTACAACAAACATTAGATAATCTTGGGTATGTATCTCACTTAGAGGATTTCAGGCATCAGAGAATGGAAGTGTCTGAAATAGAATAGTGATATTCTAAAAAAAGTAATTTAAGTGATTGTTGGATGATGCACCCAGCTAATGAACAAACCAAAATCCACAAAATCAGAAGAGTAGTTACACGAGTTTCAACCATAGCAGTTCAAGAATCACCCTAACTTACAATGTTGGAGGATCATTTAATTCAACCTTCAAATTCATTAAACAATGTTTAATGATTTGAAGAAGAATAATAGGATCATCCCTGGCCTGCAAGGCTGTGGGATTTTCACATCTTCAATCCCTCCTCAACGGAATTCAGTTTTCTCTTAATTAGGGAAGAATCCACAAGGAAAGAGCACAACTGAACAATCCAATGATTCCCTTCGGATTACTCTCTTCCAAAAAGTTCTAGGGAATTATTCATATAGAAGAATGAAGTCTCATGAAAGATAAAAAGGGAGATGATCTAGTAGAATCAATCATAGAATTCCATAAATTAATTATGTGTCAGTGAATGTTATTAACACCTTTGTAGAAGATCCTCTAGAAAATAAGTCCAATTCAGGGGAATCAGAAGATGAAGTTCTTGTGTAATGACCCAGTGCTTTTCAATGTAAATTCCCTTCATATAAATAAGTCATAATATTATATGAAAACACAACACAATGAACTACTAAGTTCTAAGTGACCTTTAAAAATAAGTTTGTTACTTATGTGTTTGAAATTTCTAAAATCTGATGTACATAGTTGTGATCAGTAAGTTATTTGGAGTCCGATAAGGAAAACTTATTTTTTTGGTGAATAGTAACCTACCCTTATGAATAGTAAAAAACCCTTATGAATAGTGATATACCATAATGAATAGTAACTTTACCTATGATAGTATATAAGTAATATTAATGTTCAAAGTATGATATACCAATACTTTAGAATAACTAAATGAATGTTTTAAAATTAGTTTTTGATAATAAATTATGATTTTAATTAATTATTAAAATAATAATATTTTGAAAATTATTTTAGAAAAATGGACTTCATTTTTTTATTCTACATGTCAAAAAATGGTTAGGGTGAATTTTTGGGATTTTTCTGAAATACTTGAATTTTTTATTAACAGTAAAATGCGATAATTTATGATAAATGCAAAATAAGGGATTTATTGAGTTATTGATGATGTTATTCTGATGTAAGACCAATTGGTTTGGGATCACATGATAAATTTACTATTATTGTTAATGGAATAATCACTATTCCTTGTCTTGTGGGGAATTATTAAATTAAAGATTTTTCTATTGAGAAATCCATTCCCTCCTCCACTATAAAACCCCCCTTCACTCCATCTTCTCTTAACTCCTCTCAAGACTTGTGCCTTGCCAATATTCTTCCCAAATATCTCCCTTATATCCTCCCCCATGTCTAAAATCTCCTAGCCTCTTCAAAATTCCAAAATCTCCCCCCATAAGAGGTTCTCAAATGAGGAAGTCTCAAGAGGTAAATTCCTCTTTCCAGTTATTCTTTTCGTTTAAGTTCTTTTATTTTTTGTTTCATTCCTCACCTCCATTCACCAAAATAGTATGATAACTATAGTAGAATAAATTTAATTTAATTCAATTATGCTAATGGTATAATTCATTATCTTCTCTCCTTTCCTCACCTTTTGTTTGAAAGAAATGAAAGCACCATTTGAGATGTGCCAATTTTGCACATTCAAGGACAATAGTTTATCAATTTCTGTTATCATCTTTAAATATGGTAATGAAAATATTTTTGTTATTATTGAACCAGATTATATATATATAATATAATATTTTTATTCTATAATATTTTTGTACAAATGGTATTAATTTATAAATCAAAACATGTTCTTTGTAATCAAACCCACCAATTAACAATAAACAATTGTCACTATGGTTTTATATAATAGTTCAAATTCAATCTAAGTAACCAATATAAATTTAAAACCACATAATCTCCTGTATGTTAACTAATATCATATAACTTAATTTCTGGACAACCACTTCCATCTTTCACGTGTATCCAAACATGAATATAAGTGAACTGATCTTTTAAAACCAAGTAAACAAACGAGCTCGAACAATGAAATTGAACCTTAAAACTAATCAAGAAGTCCTTGAATGAAATAAAAGGGGTTATAATAAATCAATTACATATAGAATAGGTTCTTGAATTATTAATTAATAAGCCTAATTTTTTTATTCAGGTCTTTAATAACAAGTGGACAACACCAGCAGATTTAAGGTAAGGGATTCTCTCTTGTTCACTCTTAATCAAGATTGTCCTCTATGATATGCCTTTTTATGGGTAATACTAAATGGTGTGGTATATTTTATCACCTCCCAAATACTTCCCTCGTGCTGTAGAAGTGATGATAAACCACTTCTCTCTCTTATCAAGCCCTCTTTGGTACACCCGACACTATGTTGATAAAACTGTATCGAATTCTACCGGAACCTTCTTTGTTCTTTCGGGTTGCCTTATCTTTCATTCAAAATTGTATTATCTTATATATTAATCTTAAACATATAAATTCTGGTTATTTTAAAAAAATTATTATATCATGACCCATTCAACACTTTCTTTTGGGCATATACATATTTTTAAAAGATTCCCCCCTTAGAACTTTCCAATAAGCAAAACTGTTTTAAGGGGACTTCCCGATTTTTTACAAAAATTTCAAGTGAACTCTATCCTATTTTTTAATAAAACATTGTCTATATATAATCATTATTTTTATTATTAAAACATTATTTGTTAAATTCTGTTTTTATATAGAATAATGTCCCTTTTTCTATTTGAAAAGCTCTATAGTATATTCTTTAAAATCTCCCAAAACTGTTTTAATGCTAATGTTTCTAAAATACATTTCTTATATGTTGTAACTTATTTTTGACACCACTTACCATTTTATATGCCTATTTTACCCTATTAATGTCCAGTTGTGTTCCACTACTTTCCTTTCATGGAAACTTTCGTGATATGCCCATTGGGTATGATTTATGTCAAAATTGTGGTACCCAATTATTTACATGGGTACCCTTATGTTTATTTATGGTTGATTATGTATGATTATCTATGTGGTATGAATATTTATGTTGAAATAATATTCATGAAAATTTTGTGATGGGTGTGCCCGAATAGCGCTCAAATGCATTGGGTAAGGTTAAGTCTCATGAGATGCGATGTGAAACGGGATTAGCGGTTAGCCTTGACCCATACAAATGAAATGATTTATGATTCTGTCACATTTATATGCTTCCATGTTTATATGAACCAATGATTATAAGATATAATTTCATATTTTCTGTTCTTTGGATATCTTTATGTCATGCCTCCTAACTCATGATCTTGAGATGTATCCTTATGTTCATTCTCTTACTGGGATTTTCATCTCACCCCTTTGTTCATGTCTTCCCCAGGGTACCCTATGTAGATGTAAGGGCTCAAAGGAAGGTATGATCTCTTTATGGAGTTTAAATAATGAAGTGTTTTTTAGACCCATGTTTTATATTATATGTACCTAGTCTTCCAAGACACTAGAAAAAAAAGATCCTTGGCTTGTACTACGATGATTAATTATGATTAAAATCATATAATGTTATATGTAAAATGCTTGAGTCACTATAGTTGGTATCAAAGGATGATCTAGTTATTTTTGGATATTAGGAGTAGAGAACGTTAGTGAGAACCTTAAGAATGAGACTAAGTATTAGAAAACATTCCTAAATTTTGGTGAGTATTGAGTAAGTGTTTTATCAAGATAATACATCCCTGTCTGGATACGAGTAGGTAGAGGCGACTCTAGCATAGATATATCTAGGGGTAAAACCCGCAAAAACCGCTATGAGCTAGACTCGAATGGGAAATGGTGCATGAAAACAGATCATGATGAACAATGGATTAACTCCATTGAAAAGATATTAGTTGTCCTCCAGTTCTTGGAAGAAGAGAAATTTGTATTGGCGGTCTATTTTTTTGATGGGGAAACTGATCAGTGGTAGACACTAATCAAGAATAAAAAGTCCTAATTGGAAATCGATTTTATGGATTGGGAGGAATTCAAGAAGATGTTTTTCAACAAATAGTTTCCTCTAACCTTCCATCTCAAGAAGTAAAGAGAGTTCCTTGTACTCAAGATGAATGAAGATGAGTCCATCAGGGAATATGAAGGAAAATTTACAAGGCTTTCAAGGTACGCTAGTGGCTTTGTCATGAACACTGAAAGCAAGGTCGATCGCACCTTTAGCGGACTAAATCCATGTCTATGAAAAGAGTTTTCGATTCAAGACTTAGATAGTTATGATTAAATTTTCCATTGTGCCCTCAAAGTTGAAATGGAAATTGGAGACTCTCAGTGGTCTCATGGGCCTAGTGAAAAGAAGAAAAAAATGGACAACATCATGGGTGGTTGTTTTCTTTTGGAATTAGGGATGACCTCATTAGTTTAAGGTTCAAACATTCCAATAGGTTTCTAACTGGTATGTTCATTGAACCAGAAACATCCAATGATTCTATATCCATTTGTACCTACTTTCCTAAGGTAGGTTCTCATTATTTGTCAACCGATGTGGCTTAAGAATTTGCATTGGTCTTGAGGATGGGAGTTCGGACCCATCACACCTTTTTTATGGGAATTATTGGCTACTATGGGACTCTCTTTATAGATTTGAGTTATGTTTGTGAATCCTTATTAAATTACCAATTATGAAAATGAGATTTCCTTTAGATCTGACAATCAATGATTTAGTATATAAGAGATTTAGAGAATATTTTATATGTATTGGAGGTACTTCATCTATAGAGAATCATCTATATTTGATAGAGATTCTTAGTCAATGTTATCCTTCAAAACATTATATAGAAATCTCATGGTCATTATAAAAACTATACTGGTTTTAAAGTCACTTAGCAGGGTACTTCAAGTTCATTGTCATTCAGAAGGACATAGATTATTTTAGAGTTGGGATCGTACCAGCAGATTGGCTACCTACGTATCCTTGTTTAGAAAAGGAATCAGAACCCACGTAGTTTGAGTCGGGATGTATGAGGTTTATGCATGGTTGATTGCTCAAATAATGATGTCATAATTACTTTTACTCTCTAAGCTCACATGAGTCATGCTCAGTGTGAGAAACAACAGGTATTGGTAAAAACTGACAATTATGCTATGAAAGATGCAATCATAAGAAATGATGTGGGGATTATGTATGTATGACAACCCAGATAGTTGAATATGAGGATTTACATTCCGAAAGAAACCCAGGAACAAGGTCCATAAAGGTATATGTCCTTTATGGAGATTTGGATACATAACTTAGGACTTAATTCCGAGAAGGATGCCCACGTTAGAGGGGACTTATGATTGGGTTTTACTCCTGAGAAGGACGCCCAAATCAAAAGAAATTAAGACTGTTTAAGAGAAATTATAACTGGGGCTTATTCCTGAGATGGAGGCCTAGGTTAAATGGACTTGAGAATTGGGGATTACTCCTAAGTAGGATGCCTAGGTTAATGAAATATAGAACTTGTGGCTTACTCTTGAAGAGGATACCCATATTCGGAGAAATTTAGACTGGATCTTATTCCTGAGAAGGAGGCTCAGGTTAAAGGGATTTATGACTAGGGCTTATTCCTGAGAAGGAGGCCCAGATTAAAGGGACTTATGACTGGGGATTACTCCTAAAAAGGAGGCCCAGGTATAGGGGACATGGGGATTACTTCAAAAGAGGATTCCCATGTTCATATCTTCTCATCTTAAAGGATGAGGTTGAATGAATGAAATATTTCACCTTAATTATATGAAGATATGTAAATCACTAGGTTTTGAGAGATTTTCCACAGAATTCCTTTCAGATAAGGAAGACAACCAAGGAATAATACCATAAATGGCTTTGAAGAGGATTCTGAAGTCTAAATCTTGAAGAGGAGATGTAGATTTGATGAAAATAGATGAATGGATAGGAGGGCCACCCAAAAAGAGTCAGGCGCGTAGGTCCAGTTTGGGTGCCTAGGTACTGGTCACGGATGTATACCTATGCGGCATCGGTGGACCTTCGCGTTGGTCAACCCATAGGGTAATACCTGGGTGAGACTTTGCTCAAGCCCTTAGTATTATCCCTAAAGGCTTAAAAAAGGGTGGCGCACATGTTCTCGTGAAGGGATAAGGCGGCACGCAGGTGTGACCATTTCCTTTAAGGTTTAGACACTTACGCGTGCAGGTGATGATGAATTTCAACACTTAGCCCATGTTCCCCCTCTTTAGATCTTCCATTCTAGGTATGAAATTACCTTAGAAGTGTCCAGAAGACTTCAAGAAGAGACTAGGGACCAGAGAGATGAAATCTGAGTTTCTGGAATTTTCTTCCTTGAAATGGGGACCTACAAGGGGTATTTATAGGTTGTTGAAGACCCTGGGAGAAAATTAGATAGGGCACACAGGTCACCTGCACGCCCAATATGTGGCATGCAGGTATACCTGCGTGACAATGATGAAACTTGCGTGAACCATTATTAACCAAATCCTTCTTCATGCCTTTTTCAATTTTTGATGTTTCTTCATAGGATGAATCTCTTTATGCTAAGGTATTCCCCTTTTTCAGTCTTTAGACTCTGTGACAGAAAGGAGCATCAACAAAAGTCCCACCTCAGAGTTGGATCTGAAACTAATGAGGATGTGACTCTGAGGTAAAGAAGAAAACCAAGGAAGGGCGGCGCGCAAGTTTTGAGCACGCAGATAGCGGTGTGCCGATGAATGGTGTGCAGTCTTTGACGCGCAGGGGTGCGGCCTAGCCTATAAATATGTGGCAATTCTCAGGAAAAGCACCCAGATTTGAACAGTTCAAGCTCTCATTGTGCAGGTTGCTCTCATCGCGCATGTTTCTGATTTTCTATGATTTCATTGCTTTTGTTCACATTGTGCTGATGCTGAGGTATTTTGACCTGCGCGGTGATACTTGCGCACCAAAACATGCGTGACAAAGTTACACCTACGTGCTAATTTTAGACTTGCGCTCCTTAATTCCTTCGCCATTTTTTCAAATTTCTTCACAAATTTTAGGAAAAATTAACTTAATTAAGAGTTAATTTATTCGACATTTGTGCATATTCAATGGCTCCTAAATGAATTTGAATGGATGATGAACTGGAAAGAAAGCAGATTGATGATATGATGAACATTGTTGGCCATGATTACTATGATATCTGCGATAGAACTCTCCCATATTTAGCCAAGTACTTGATGAAGTATCATCTTAATTTTCCATAGATCATCTACTTGCCTCTTTATGGGCATGGTCATCTGCAAGATGCCAAAATGCTAGAGGCAAAGAATTATCTCCCACATTCTTGGTTTTAGAATTACACCAATTTTTCTTCAGCAAATATCTCAAGTGGAGGAGAATTTGTAAATACTGTAACAGTGGAGAAGGCATATATGATGCATCACAACCCTTTTGCGCCAGATCTGAAACCTCACAAGCCTGAGCTGCAACCATATTGTTATCCTTAAATCTTCCGAAATTCCCAGATGGATCAATCCAAAGGCTGGTAGAAGAGTTGGGACTTTCGTCCTGGAGGAGGTGTAAAGCCAACTTGGATGTGGGAATATTGGGTGCGACAAACCTATGCATATTTTTTCAAGGATTTGAATGGATCTACGATATATGAAGTCGTCTGGGCTGGGAAGACATATGTCTATAGGAATGATGAGTTTGTGTCGGAGCTAATCAGCCGCTGGAGCCCAGAAACCAATTCTTTTCATCTGAATCATGGAGATGTAGGCATCAGTTTGTGGGATGTCTACAAGAACTCATGGGATCTAATTATGGGTGACATGTATGATGAATTCATCCCTCCCAAGGTGACTTGGAATGATTCCAAGAAGACTCCAGCTTTGGATCAGGAGTTATTGAAAATATTCTACAAGATTAAGAATTCCAAGACCTCCAAAACTCATTCCAGAAAGGATATTCATCCAGATGAGTGCATGGATATGTTTCTTACCAGAAAGGAGGGGGAGTGGCCCACTTGTACTCATCCTACTATTTTCCCAAAAATAGAGAAGAGGGTTCTCTTGACACATTCAGGGCGACTCTAGAAGCAGGATAATTTGATATGTGGGGGTACAGAGTGGATCATAGAATCCCAAAAAAAACCCGTCTGGTGGGATTTTAGCCTTGTGGGTTAGTGTTTATCTTCTTCCAGTCAGGTATTCGAATGGAGGCGTCAAGCCAGGGACCTTTGTTGTGGTGGCCAAGTTGGGTGAGAAGATAATGGTTGGGTTGGACTCCCCCATTTTGGAAAAGATTCACAGGAACTTACTCCATTTCATTAAAGGTAAGTCTCCTTTGAGAATAGTGGGACCATTCCATGTTTTTTGGTGATGGATCGCCACTCATTTCAGGAAATATAATGTACAGAACGGAGTATAGGTTCCTGGAAGTTCTTTTAGGCCATCAGTGCAAGAATTTGCTGTAGTTTCTTTGTTAGCTCTCAACATCTATGATATGAAGGTGAGGCTGATCATGTACAAGGGATTAAATTTCTTTCCTTATGGAAACCCACCAACCAGGCGGTTTGTGGATGAAGGAACTGCCGATCTAGAATTGAGGTCGTACATGCTCGCTTGCAGGGATGGTGTACTGGCCACCAGGATTGATGGAGAGATAATATGCGAGGACTATGCTCTATACAAATTTTCAGGAAAATTCATGTGTCTGCAGTAGACTATTGTATCACATCCTATGCATGTCAGGTCAGAGCAGCATTTGACGGTTTCCCAACAACTATAGTTGCTGACATTTATGGAGAAGTCCGGGGTAGTGTTTGATCTACCAGTTCATAAAGCGGTGAGTAACATGACTATATGGTATTCCGAGAACTGGATAGCATCATACCCTGAAGAGGTGTTGAATCGTCCATTTTATCAGGTGGGAAAAAAAGAAAAGAACTGTATAGAAAGAAACTCCTCATCAGGAAGGTGACGCTTCCCCACCTGGAGCTGATTCACTAGGTTCCTCACCTAGGGATGAATCGCTGGATTCCCAAGATGGGGATGATGAGGCACAACATGTGGGAAAGGGGCCTCGTGCCAGATATAATCCCCCTGTCAGAATCAAGAGACCAACTCTATCAACTCCTAGTGAGTTACTTCATTGGGGAAATTTAATCACCATTAATTTATAGAGAAACAAGTCTTATTTTCTTATCCTTTATCTGTATTTGCAGGAGCTGGGAGGAAGCTGAAGTCTAAAATTGTAGAACCCTCCTCGTAGCCTTCTGATACACATGGTGAATATTTACAACCAGATGTTGTCCAGACATGGTGACGTTTATATTACAATACTGAAACCGTCTGACTGTATTTATGTGAAGGGCTACACATCCCTAGAATAGGGAATCTTCGGGCTTCTACTAATATCTATTTTTAGGATAATCCCCATGAATTGCAGGCTTAAATCAGAGAGATGGAGATGCTCATATATTCCATCAACTATTCTATTCCTGTCAACAAGCGCGTGAAGGAAATGATAGATCGTGGCACCACTAAGGGGACTGGTGGTTCTGGAGATGAGGAGTGGCATGATTACGTGGCTTCTGAAGATGTAAGTTTCTTTCCTTATTTGATTTGAAAATTGATTTTAGTCAAAGCATTGTTACTCAAATAAATTATTTTCTTCATCCTGTAGCTTGAAAATAAAGAAACTGCTGGGGTTCCTTCACCACAGTATAGCCCTGGTGGTACTACCATCGGGGCTAATGAATATCCTCATGAGCTAGGTGAGATATCTTCAGGACAGTAAGCCATAGATGAAGAATTAGAAAGGTATTTTCACTCTCCAATACCTATATTTGTAGAGGAGAATATCAACACTCCCAAAAAGCCAAAGAAGAAAAATCATCAATGGAGGAAGTCCACAGCTAAGCATTTCATCAGTAGTGGTAAGTCCTTCGGATAGTCATGAGTCATAACCCATGAAAAGGTTGCTCATACATCTTGGGATTTCAGGGGCTTCTTCAGTATCCCCTTTGAGGGAGTGTACTACCCCTCCTCTAAGAACAACGGAGGGTGATGGTGAATAATCACAAGTTCATGATGGCTTGGCTGCTCCTGGAGAGGAGCCAACATTTTTTCCCAGTACCACTCCTACTTCTGCTGCAAGGAGAGAAGATCCTGCTTCTGTTAAATTAACAATGATTCATAAAATGTTGAATGAAACATCGATTTAATTCCATTATGTGATACTTTAGGTTCAACCCCTGCACTAGATCATTTGGAAGCCACTGTAACTGATGCTGCAATTTTAACTGAAGAAGTTGTCTAGGGTCAGAGGCTACAGGATGTGGGTCACCAAGTAGATACATCCAATTCTCTCACTAGTGAGACTAAATAGGAATCCGAGATATCATTAGATGAAATGATTAAACCTGGCGCATCTTTTGAAGATATTTTAGATCAAGTTAAATTACCATGTAATTTAGAGGATTTTGGACGTGAGTGTTATCCTTCATCCTGTTACAATAACTTATTATTACATCTCTGACCATGATTGGTTCAAATGTGTAGTTCCATATGAACAACCTGTGGAACTGCCAATTTCTGAAGGGGGTACAGACAACCCTACTATTGCAGAGACACTGGCTCAAGTGGAGATGAACCAAGTAGAGCTTCCTCAAAATTTTCCTAAAGTGAAGTAACACGGTTCAAGGGGGAAGGAACAGAACAGGGCACTTCCATAAGTACATTAATCCTAGATTATATTCCCCCTATGAAAATGATGCTGAGTCAGACCCGGAGGTACAAAAGGTGCTCCAATTTTCATGACGCAAGGCATGGAAGAACATATAGAAGTTCATATTTGAAGTGCCTCTTGAAGAGCTGTCATCAAAGATCCTGCGACTGTCATCCCTGTTTTTCATGTTGGGACTTGGTAGTTTTGGATATCAAGAGATCCATGCCACGATGAAACAAGTCATTTTAAGGAGGGTGCAGGAGCAGAGGTACCGTCAAGACCTGACCAGGGTCAGGCTTTCATCTAATATCATTGAATTTAAGGACGTGGTGTCCCAAGATGAGGCTGATCGTGCTGCCATGTTAAAGGTGTTGAAGCATAAAATCAAGGAGAAAGTCATCCAGAAGATGCACCTTCAGCAACAGTTAGATTCTGTTACTGGGGAACTTGACCAACTTAATAATTCATTGGAAGGATTTTAAAAGAATGGTATGAAAGCCATTGAAGATTCCAAGAAAGAACTCCATCAAGCTGAAAAGAGTGAAGTTGGTTGAGTGCATGAGCTTCAAGTGGCTACTGATGAAGCTCGGGATGCCATGAATCAAGTGAAGAGTTATGTTGACATCCTTTTGTAATTCTCAGAAAATAGAAGAGACTCGAATCTATGGATGTCCATATAACTCTTGTGCATCAATGAAGAATACTTTCATCTTTAATCATTTGTGCCCTAATTTTCTTGCTACCTGCTTTAAATTTTTACCTAAGCCAATGGGACTAGTAAACATAGTTTTATTTTTAATAGGATTATTAAAATAACCCAAAAAACTTTGAATCTTTTAATTTCTCAATATTACCTAAATCATAAGAAATGTATTTTCAGTGAACTGGGACTTGAATTTTATTTAGAATTCCCTTGTCTTTTGTGGATAGTTTAAAGTCATGCACATCAGAAATAAAAAGGATAATGCTTAAGGTCGAAATAGCTTTGACCGAATGGATTAAAATTAACTCAATTCCTTGATAATTTATTTGAAAACATATTACCACACTCAATTATTGGTGAAACATGTAAACAATGACTTAAGAAATTTTGAATATGAGGAATGATACCAAAAAAGGGCTAAAAGGCATTAGAAGAAGTATTTCCCATGAATGAAGTTACCACTATTTAACAAACCCATTAGGGGGTTGAATTATGCAGGGCCACTTAAGGGCATTGGATGAATAGTCAAATAATAGCATCTTTTGGTTGACAGGTCTGTTATATATACTAATTATGCAAGTCCGCCTAAGGGCACGTGCTACATAGTCAAGAAAAAGAAGACTCAGAAATTTTACTTTTCTACTGCTAAAAATCCAGTTAAAGTTTTTGGAGATACAAATTTTCATAATTATAGAGTCTGCTGTATGGAGAGAGGTACTTGAATATTGAGAGGACATTTCCGATCAAGATTGTCTACGAATTGGATGAATGTCACTCCAACGAAGGTCTAACACAAACGTATGGAAGGGAAATATAAACCATAGACTTGAATACTTTCAGATCATGAAAAAAAGTATGGGACAAAAATGTTAAGGATGGCTATTTTCTGCAGATCCCTACATATTGTCATTAAGACAACTAAGGACAAAATAGGTTTTCAACCCAATAATTAAGTTACCATTTTTTGGAAAACCTATTAGGGGGTTGAATTATGCAGGGCCACCTAAGGGCATTGGTTTCATAGTCAAATAATAGAAATTTTTGGCTGACAAGTCCGTTATGAAGACTACTTATGCAAGGCGGCCTAAGGGCACGTGCTACATAGTCAGGCAAAATAATTCTTAGGTATCAGACATTTTGTGACCAGAAGTCAAGAAAAGAGTTATAGTGATCTGGAAGTATTTAAGGTTATGAGTATGACACATCAAAATGGGACTTATTCCTTGTATGAAAAGATACACAAAACAATTCTAACCATAATCATGTTGTGGCTGGGTCTTGAATTGAGGTGATGGACTTCACTACATATCCCATAAGGATGGGAATCAAGCCATAAGTAGTTCTTGAAATAAAGTTTAACGTCATATGGGACGAGAGTTTAGGAGATCTTAGTTTAGGGTCATAGAACTCAGATAATTATAAGGAATACATAGTGTGTGTTTGTTAAAAACCTGATGTGAATGAGGACCGAGGTTTTCAAACCAAATCCATATTTTCACAAAGGGAATTTTTAGCTAAGGGACTGAAAGTGAAATTTGGGGTTAGGCCCAAAGACTTGGGGCTGGATTCGAGGGAAGCTCGAACGTTCCTACGTATCCCATAAGAATGGGAATCAAGGCGCACATAGATCTCAAAATACCCTTTGTACAGATTTGGTTTGTACAGATGAAGGTGAAAGGGGACTTTAGTGAAATGATGGTTTAACCAAAGATTAATGTTCAGGCATTTCCATGTATGCACATAATCATTGGAATATAACATGATGGGAGGTCAATGTAAATAATGATTCCCTCTCAGGTGATGGTGTCAATGAATGTTGTAGTTTATTGTCATACATGACAAAAGTGAGTATATTTTAATGTCATATAGCAAGGACGATGGTGAACCAATGTAAAAAATATTGGTTCTGGGGCAGGTTTCACAAATCATCATCGTATGAGACGGAGGTGAAACGATGTGAAGAGATTGGTTTTGGGCTTGATCCTCAGGAGGTTGCCTACTTACCGAGCCTAGAAGGCAAGGATCAAAGTCCACGTAGTTCGATTAAAGAATGAATTGGTAATCAAGTTGTTCTTGAGGACAAAGACCTAAAAAATGGTGTTGGGACTTACGAATGGTTAGAGGCTCAGAGAAGGTGTTATGGTTGATGTTTACTCTAAGATCATGTGATTCATAATTAGTGTGAGAAACAAGAGGTAGAAACAACCCTAACGGTATATAGTTTAATGCCATGTAGGACATATAAGGGACTGAGCATAGTTTAATGTCATGTTGGACAATGGGGGACTATGCAGTTTAATGTCATGCGGTAAGTACCAAAGAGGGTGCTGTATAGTTTAGCCTCATGTAGCTAGGACGTATGACTATGTAGTTTAATGTCTTGTAGTGAGGACAATGGAGGGGTTGTATAGTTTAATTTCATATAGCAAGGATGGGTGTTGTATAGTTTATTGTCATATAGAAAGGACGTATGGCTATGTAGTTTAATGTCTTACAGTGGGGACAATGGGGAACAGTTTAACATCATGTTGAACATATTAGAATCTTTTTCAAATTTTAGCATCATGTTGGACGTTGGGGTGTTGTACAGTTTAGCATCATGTAGCTAGGACAATGTTTATGCAGTTTAACTTCTTGTTGGATGTAAGGGAATTTTGTATAGTTTAGCGTTATGTAGCTAGGACTTCACAGTTTAACATCATGTTGGACGAAATGGGACAATACAGTTTAACGTCATGTTAGATGATGGCATAGTTTAACATCATGTTGGACGATGGTGCGAATAGTTTAAGGTCATATGCATACACCAAAATGATGTATCTGTGTTATAAAAAATACTTCTTAAGAAATATAGCATTGGTTGGAGTCGTGATGAGTTCTCCATCCATTGAGATTAAAGAATAAACTTCATTGGATTAGACCTTATGTATTAAGTAAGGTCCTTCCCATTTTGGCTCATGCTTGGGAGGTTTCTTTCCTGGTATCATTGGAGTTCTATGAACCAATACCAATTTTCCCTAAATGAATGAATGAAGACAAACTTTTTGGATGAAATCTCGTGTTATTCGATTCTGATAGACTTCCAAGTGATGCATGGTACACAATATTTTTTCATCTAATCGTTACAATTCATCCAATCGCTTTTGATATTGTTCATCTATAGATGACTGATCACAAATGTCTACTTTGAGTTAAGGTAATTGAACTTCAATCGGAAAGACTTCTTTTGTTCCATATACCAATGAATATGGAGTTGACCGCGTTGCAGTGCAGGTGGTGGTTCGATAAGCCCATAAAGCATGAAAGTGTTTATCAGGCCATGACTTCTTATCTTTATCCACCTTCTTTTGCTGTATATTTGAAAGAGTATTGTTAAAGGATTCTATCTGGCCATTGGACGCTACATGATACTGAGAGGAATGGTTGGATTTGATGTTGTATTCTGGATACAACTTCCTTACCTCAGATGAACAGAAGTTAGTGCCATTGTCTGTCAATATGGTATGAGGGACACAAAATCTGGTAATGTTGTTAGACTTGATGAAGCTAACAATTCGTTTAGAACTAACTTTTTTAAGAGGTATTTTCTCTGCCCAATTGGAAAAGAAGTCAGTAGTAGTAAGAATATACTTAAACTATATGGATGTAGCTGAAGGGTAAGGTCCCACTACATCCATTCCTCATGTGGCAAATGGCCACGAGTATTTAGCTGTATGAAGGAATTATAGAGGTTGATGAATGAAGTTGGCACATACTAGGAGAGAATGACACTTATTTGTGAAATCAACACAATCTTGTATCATTGAAGGCCAAAAGTATCCAAGCCTTCGAATTTTATCAGATAGTTTATTTCCAGACTGGTGGGCACCACAGACTCCTGCATGTACTTCTTTCATGAGAGCCATTGTCTCTTCACCATCAATGCATCTGAAGAGAACTCCATCCAAACCTATTTTGTAGAGAATTTTCTCTATGTAATATGTGATATAATAAAGTGTAATATTGACCACATGTCTCCAGATTTGTTCTTTCCTAGCTCGATCAGGTAGAAGTATTCCATTTTAAAGGTATTCTCTGATATGTGTCATCCATCCTGTAGTATGACCATATGGTTTAGGAATGGGAATAATTTCATTTATTTCCTCTGTTATGATTTGAACATAATGTGAACTTGTACAATGGTGGGAAATACTGATGATTGTCTCATCCCGATTTGGATCTGCCAGAGCTGTGGCTATATTATCAAATGCATCATCTTGAGCATTTTGTGATCACGGGACATAAGAAAATGTCGGTTCCAAAGGAAATTATGCCATTAACTCTCTAACATAATCATATGGAGGGATTAACTCTTCTTCTCTGATGGCATAATCCCCATTGACTTTGTTGATTACTAGGTCTGAATCATCTTTCACCTTTAAGTGATTCACTTGTTCTTGAAATTCCAATTCTAATCCTGCGATAAGATCTTGATATTCTGCTTCATTATTTGTACCGCCTTCCCATAATAAGAAGGTATAGGGTAGCACTGCCTCTTCCAGGGAAATAATTAAATTTCCTAACCCAACTTTGTTGAATTTAGGATCTTACATTTTCTTCCCTTTTGGACTTCTGGAAGCTCCATCAATGTACATTTCCCATGTTTGAAGATTTTCTTGAATAGAAAATACTTCCTCATCAAGAAGTTCAATATCTGAAGATGTATCTTCCGCTGAAGGGTGTTCAGTAAGGAAATCAGCTAGATCTTGGCCCTTTATTGCCTTTTGAGACACATATTGGATATCAAATTGTTGCAAAATAATTTCCCACCTTTCCAGACATCCTGTAAGCATTGGACGGCTAAGGATGAATTTGAGAGGGTTATTGTGAAATACCAATTGGACCTCATGATGATGAAAGTAGTGTCTCATCTTTTAAACAGCAAATATTAATGCTAATCAGCACTTCTCTATACTTGAATATTGGGTTTCTACATCAAGAATAGTCCGACTGAGATAGTAAAGGTTGTTTTCATTCCCAGCATCATTCTTCTGGGCAAGGAAGGCACCCAATGATCGCTCTAAAGCTATCACATAATGAATAATTGTCCTTCCTTCAATAGGTGGGATTAATACCGGTGGACTCAAGAGATATTTCTTGAGAATATTGAATGATTATTGACATTCTTTAGTCCACTTGTAAGTAACTCCCTTCTTCATCAATTTGGTGAAGGGTAATCTTTTTCCTGCCAAATTTGCAATGAAACACCAAATATAGGCTAAGTGTCCTTGAAGTCCTCTCAATTCCTTCAAATTTTGGGGAGGTTACATACCAAGGATTTAAATTTCCTTCTCATGATCGACTTAAATACCACGATGGCGTACAACAAATCCAAGAAATTTTCCTGAGGTTACCCTGAAAGATGATTTTAAGGGGTTCATCTTAAAACTGTGTTGTCGAAGTTTGTGGAATATGATTTCCAAATCAGCCAAGTGATTAGAATGTTTCCTAGATTTTACCACCAAATCGTCCACATAACATTCAACAAACTTCCCTAAAAAGGTTTTGAAAATATGGTGCATGGCACGCTGATATGTTGCACCCGCATTCTTCAGGCCAAAGGGCATTACCCGATAAAAAGAAACACCCCGATGGGCTCTAAAGGCTGTAGATTCTTCATCTTCTGGATCCATTCGGATTTGATTATACCCAGAATATCTATCCATGAAGGAAAGTGCTTCATAACCAGTTGTTGCATCAATTAATGGTTCTGTAATTGGAACTAGAAAATCATCCTTAGGACAATGTCGATTAAGATCTCTGAAATCAATGCAAACTATAATTTGTCCATTCTTCTTTTATACATGGAAAATATTATCCAACCACTTGGGATATTGAACTTCTCTGACAAACATAGATTTGATAAGCTTATCCACTTCATCTTCAATTTTGAAAGAATAAGTTGGGTGTGTTCTTCTTACGACTTGCTTAAATCCTCGATGTTCTTCTGGCAAACCCATATGATGAGTAGAAACATTAGGATCAAGCCCTGACATTTCTGTATAGTTCCAAAAAAATATATCTCTATTTTTCTTCAAAAATAAAATATACATTTCTTTATATTTAAGAGTCATGCTCGCACAAATTAAAGTGGGGCGTGGATATTCTTTTGTACCCAGATTTGTTTCTCTGACTTCATCCACAATGGTAGAGATACCCTCTTCAATTGCTGGAGGAGCATCTCTGAGATCTTCCTCTTCTTCTTCAACATGTGTTATCTCTTCTTCTTCTACTTGTATAGTACATGATGAAGAGGAATTTTCATGATCAGGATAGATGTTAAAATTTGAACATCTTGAAGAAGAGGCTTCCATTTCTAACCCTATTGATGATGAAGGGTCTTCCTTGGGTAATAAAGAGGAGATGATGGATTGATAATCGACATCATCATTCACCTATGATATTGCCATAACTTCTTCTGGCCTAGTTGGACAAGTATAGACTTTCTGGATTTCAGTGTATGAAATGAAGACATTTCCATTTAAGCTTTCATCATTTCTTAGTGAATCACCAGTTTCTCCCATGCTATCTTGCTTGATTTCCGTAATTGAAATTATTGAAGTTTCCATTAGAGTATTTGGATTTGGGTCTATCCTGTCAATTTGACTGATAGGTAACACATAATATGTGCTCACATGTATGAATGGGTTAACTAGAATCTTTTCCAAACCATATGGAGCATTAACTTTGGTAACCTCCCTTGTTGTGGATTTCTCTTTACACTTCATGTGATAGAATTCTACCTCAATGTATTGAGATTCACATGTTTAGAATAGAGATTTATCACTATAAAATGTCCCAATTTGACCATTGAAACAATATTTGAGTCATTGATGGTATGATGAATGGATAGCCGCATGTTGATATAGACAAGGTCTTCCAAGAAAAATGTTGAAGGCTATATCAGGATCAAAAACCATAAAATCTGAATCGGATACAAGGTCTCCAAACTGAGTTCTGAGTTTAATCTCTCCCAGTGGTTCTTGTGCATTTTCATCATATCCCTGTAACATAAAAGTAAAAGGAGATAAATCAGATTTTGTGAGGCCCAATCGACGATGTGTACGAATGGGGATGAGGTTGACTCCTGAAACATTATCAATGAAAGCTCTTCGTATGTCTACACCATTGACCTTGACAGATAAATAAAAAGGTCTAATATCTCCATGCACAACATCATATTCATATTCATCTATAAATGATATCACTTCAAGGCATTCTACTGTACCATTCTCAACATGGTAGACTTCAACAACAACAATTTTAGTTTCAAATTCATGAGGACTTGAAATAGCCTCAATGAGTGCCTCCCGAAGATACTTTGATAAAATCAAGGCATCCAAAATTGATAACTTGGCCGGCACTTGAGCCAAATGTTTCAAGACATCATATTTTTGGTCCAAAGGTCTGTGTTTTCCAACAAGAACATGTGGTTTTGTAGGTGACTTAGAAGTTGATGATTTGGATGTAGATGCTTCCTGTATCGGGGTAGGAGTTGAAAATACTCCTAGATTTGGAAGATTATACAAAATAGGTCTATTTACTTGCTGATAGGAAGAAGGTAGAACCTCTAACCGATCCTCCATAATAATTGTTCCAGGACTGAATCTACTATTGGTGGAAGAATTTTCTTGTTCTTGTTGAGCCCACTGAAGGGGTCTGCCACGAGTTTATGCTGCATATACAATTCTAGCAGGGGTAGAATTGGAATAGTAGCTTCTGGGATATCCATGTCTTCCTATGTATCCCAGACCTCTAGAACTCATTCTAATCCCTCTATTTGATACATGGAATTCAGGCTCATCGAGCTCGAAACTTTGACTGGCATAAGGATATTTTAAGTGAATCTTGATAACATAACCAAAGATCAACTCTTCATCTGATGACGACTCTGCCTGATTAGCCAATTTAGGCAGTGCCGTTTGGTTGGACGGTGCCTGTGACTTTGAAGTAGATGACATAAAATATTGCAGAGTAAAAGACAACTTAGGCTTTGACATGATCTCATCTTCTTCTTACTACTCTTCATTCTTTGAATTATGCCACCCCTTTGAGGATTTTTCGTTTCATGAAGGAGGTTTTGCTGTGGCATTCATAGCAGAAGACACAATTTACTTCTTCAATTGAGTTCGCAAAATGGCATGAGTTCGGTTGATTGTTTTTCTGACCATCCAATCGTCATATTTCTGTGCATTTTTTATTTTGATATCTTTCCACTCACCTTCTTCCTTTGGATATGTAGTAGTAACACATGCTACCTGAGCTGAAGAACCTTTTAATTTGACGAGTATCAAGTACACCATTTTTTACAGGAGGTCTTTGAAGACAAAACACTCCTAAATGGGATGCCCCAACATCTGATGAAATGGGAAATAGTTGGGATGGTCTTCATCTCCTTCCAGGTTTGGCCTTTTAGGCCTTGGCAATTGAACCAAATTATTTTCCAGATCCAAAATGATGTAACCAGGAAATTGTTCATTTCAGAAAAATTAAACTTTTCTCTTCAGATCCTTAAATTGTTTATGTCTTTGATCTCTTTAATCATTTTGACGAAATGGCCTCTATTTTTGACGCTCAGGAGGCAGAGCCCTTCGATAAGATGAAGGTTTTGAAGTAGAAGCAGGTACAAGTACTTTTTTAGGCACATCTATAGCAGTCTCTTATTTAATCATTATCCTTCCTGGAGCTGGTGGAATTACACGAGTTTTATCCTTAGTCTTCATAAGAGAGTTTTCAATTTGCTGAGTGATCGAAGTAAGGTCTCAAAACCCACCTGTTTATTTCATAGGGATCAATAGTGTGCGTAATTCATCACGCAAATTTTCTACACACTGTGGAAAAAATTCTTCTTGAGGGAGTACTAATCTTATGGAATAAGTTAATCCCTTCCAGCGAGCAATGAAATCTGAAACCCTTTCATTCTCCCGTTTCTTACAATTTTTTAGATCAAAAACTATTTTATTTGGAAACATTGAGCTGAATTTAAGAAGGAATATTTGGCAAAGATCCTCTCATCCGGTAATTGATCGGGATTGAAAGTTTGTATACCAGTCAAAAGAAAGCCCTTGTAATGACTGTACAAAACACCTGAGCTCAACTGCTTCCTGTTGTTGAGGGGTTCCCATAATATGATCAAGATGAGAAACAAAATGTGTCAAGTGTTTCTCTAGGTCCCCCAAACCATTAAATATTAGGAATGTGGTACTTGAAAATTTGATGGGGGAGGAATTGCATCAACCCATTCAGGGTAAGCTATCTTTTTTGGTTGAATTTGAGCACATTTTCCCTCCATAGCTTCCAACCAAGCTTTTAGTGACTCAATAGTAGTTATTAACTTTTGAGAAACATCTGGTTGATCTTAGACCTGAGCAGGTGCAATAACTGTAGTTTGGAAAGATGTGGTGGTTGGTACTGCAACTGAGGACAACACCACCAGTTGTTGTTGCATCGGACCCATAGGATTAGACCTATGAGGGTGTACTGGTAATGGATGATATTATTGATCCATCTCAGTAGTTTCAAAAAATTCCCTTGACTGAATGACTCCAGCATGCTTCAGAGGAAGACTACTTTGAAGTAGTTCTGCATTCAACCTTCTTAATTCCTTCATTTCTTCCTCCTTCTATGTGAACCTTTACTCTAGTGAGAGTGATTGGCCTTCTCCAGAGGAAGGTTATGTAACATGATTCTATCCTTTCCCATTTTTGGATGCCTTTAGGAGAGGGGGAAGTTGATTATTAGAAGGAATACCTAAATTTCGGGTAATCCTTTGATTTCGTGTATGCACACCTTCTTCATTTGTTTCAGTGCGTACAGCCTCTTGATAAGGAATTTCTTCATTTGATCTTTTTGAGTAAGCCCCATGCTCTAGAGGATCAACAAAAACGGAATTTAAGACATTAATTTATGCATAACACATTGCATCCATTCTATCAACATTTCTACGATACTGTCTTTTTCCAAGTCTTTGATGAGAAATTCCCTTTTGTTGATTTGATCCCTCAGGAATTTCTTGACGAACTGTAATTTAGAGGGAATTTCCTGATAATTCGGCTCTGCACTCCTCTTGTGGATTCTTCCCTAATCGAGAAAAGAATGACATTCTCTGAGTAATAGATTGAGGATTTGATAAAGTCTCTAGTCTGGTGGAATGGGATTGTTCCTGCTCAACTCCTCGAATCATATATGTTGATCTTTGGGTTTTGGTGAAAAGAGTCCCTAGTCTGGCAAGGTGGGGTGGTTCTTGACCTGTTAGATTTGAGAAATTCTTATAAGGTCTCCTGATTTTGTGGACCTTAGTCTGGAAATTTTCTAGATGCATCAACCTGCAACCAATCAAATCACCTGGCTCAAATGAACGCTGTATGCTTTCTGACACTTCTGTCATGTGATGATGTGCATGCTCTAAATGAGAATCATGTTTAATATTCTCATTTTCCTAATACAAGAGTAATATGACAACTTGTTCTTTGTATTCCTGAATTTGGGAAGAACTAGTTGAGGCATGTTCCTAAGCAAGCCCTTTATTACAAACAAAGCCAATTGGTTGTGGCCGGCCATGGGAAATAACTTTTCATGAGACCATTTTTGGCAGGCTTTGTTGACTGGAGAGTACAGTGAAATGCAGTGCTCCATGAACACCCCATCCCCTGATATGAAAACCAGATGGGGAATTTGAAATTAACTGGCGCAATCTTCTTAGTGCGCCAAGTCCTGAATGCTAAATTTATAATCATGGGGAGGACCACCATAGTGGGTTACAGCAAAAGATGAAACATTTTTCTCCTTGATCATCTGACCACACAGAGGGTTCTTGTGGCTCTCATATGAAGATGATACTTTGAGATCGATCAAACTATCATGAAGCAAGCCTTCATGAGGAAGTGTCTGATGCAGACCTTCAGAATTATTGTTCCCACTATTTGGAAATGAGAGAGTAAAATATTGAGTTGCAAGAGACAATTGTATGAGTGCATTAAGAACTCCAACATTGAGCAAGGCCTTATTGCAGATTGGCTCTTGATTTATCGACTGTGCTGAAGGAGTATTTTTCATAGACGCCTTATTACTCACTTATGGAACCACTTGTTGATGAATGTGGTTATTATGGACAGGTGTATGTGATTTCTCAAGAGAAATAGTCAGGTTAGGTTGATTATCTCCAATCAAATCAGGTGTATGTGCCTGACTGGGTTGTCCATATGACATGGGGGAGTATGCACCACAACCCTCTTGGACTGGAACAGAGGCTTGTATCAGCTTCAGAGTGACATGTTGATGAGTCACTCCACTGGTATGGATATATTTGTATTTCTTTCCCTATGATGCTACTGAAGATGTTATAATATTATGACAGGCATCTAGAATATGAGCAGGGATTGGCTCCTTCTCTTTCACCATTTTCAGAATGTGCTTGGTGACTTCAGCTACTAGAATGAGAATATACATCCATTACGTATCAGGAGTAGGTGTATGTTCCTGCTCCTGTCCTCCATTTCCTGTTAGTGAATTCTGACAATAAACATACATAGGGGCAGAGAGTTGAGTCGACTCCAAATTTGTCATCAGGGATTTCCGACTGGCTTCTCCGGGTACTACCAAACAATACTATTGGTTAGCCTGATGAACATTCGAAGGTGTATGTGTCTGTTGTGTATTATTCGTCAATTATAGTTGAAGAATTTCCTTCAATACTTGAAAATGAGACTACTGGAAGAATTGTTGATTGTAAACAGGTGTATGGGCCTGCATATCAGTTTCCTCCATATCAGATTGGCGACCATATTTGGTTGTAGTCAGAAGAGCCTACTGACTAGTTGATGAGTTATAAAAAGGTGTATATTCCTACCTATAATACTCCACTAGAATTTCCGGGTGGGATTGGTGTGTTGTTTCCTGGTGAGTCTGATGTGCGGTAACATTAGGACGAATGTGTGTATGTGCCCGCTCGTTGCCTTCCACCATGTTAGGTTGGTGGAATTCTCCAGAGGTGGAAGAGATAAGAATATTCTCACTGTTGACTGGTTTTCACCTCTGGCGGTTAGTCTTTCCTGCTTGGGTTTGAGGAACCTGAGCCGAAAGCCTGGAGACGACACCCTCATCATGTTGAGGGTTCACTACAGCAAAAGTCTGGTGGCGATTGTTGGTGTGAGTCCTTGAGAAGGACTCCTGAATCTTTGAATGGAGGCCTTGAGTGACCTCCTGATCAACCTCCTTGTAGTACGAGAGGGAATGGTTGTTACATTCTGGGGATAACCACCATAAATGGTTGGAGATAGTGGTTGGCACTGCCTGCTACTTGATCGTTGGTCGTCGCTGTCCAGACAACTATGGTAAATTATTAACCTGGAGTGCTTGTCGAGCAGCCTCTAGATTTGGAATGGTACCATGTTGATGGTATTCCTTAACTAGTTCATTTGATACCCAGCATTGAATATGCTGAGTAGGTGATGTCTTCCTTAGAGAGGATGAAGATCTAACAGGAGTAGCGACAGATGCATTCACAGGAGAGGTATTCACAGGTGTGAACTTTAGAGAAGCCATTTTTGTAACACGAAAGATCTTGAAAAATAGTGCATGTTTGATATAACAGACATAATCAAGATAAGTTTGGCCACTACATCTTTTGGATGAGCACATATGTTATTGATTTTTTTGTTTTCCCTCTCATTGAGTTTAAATAGGGGCCTAACAAATAAGTAAAGCATCATTTTACCTTGGATAAGTATTCACATCGGGTTCACCATTTTTTGTTTCCTCTAGAATTGGGGATGAACTCATTGGTTTAAGGTTCAAATATTCCAATCAGTTTCTAATGGGGTTGTTTGTCGAACCAGAAATATCCAATGATTCTATATCCATTTGGACCTACTTTCCAAAGGTAGGTGCTCATTAGTTGTGAACCGATGAGGCTTAAGAAATTGCATTGGTTGAGAGGATGGGAGGTCGGAATCATCACACCTTTTTAGGGGAATTATTGTTTAATCCATGACTCTCTTTATAGATTTGAGTTATGTTCGTAAATCCTTATTAAATTACCATGTATGAAAATGAGCTTTCCTTTAAATCTGACAATCAATGATTTAGTATATAGGTGCTTTAGAGAATCTTTTATATGTATTCGAGGTTCTTCATCGATAGAGAATCATCTATATTTGTTAGAGATTCTTAGTCAATGGTATCCTTCAACACATTATATAGAAATATCTTGGTCATTATGATAAACAAACTGGTTTTAAAGCCACTCAGAGGGGCACTTAAAGTTTATTGTCATTCAGAAGGACATAGATTATTTCAGAGTTGGGATGGTACCCGCAGATGGGCTACCTACGTATCATTGATTAGAAAAGGAATCAGAACCCACGTAGTTCGAGTCAGGAAGTATAAGGTTTATGCATAGTTGATTCCTCAAAGAAGGATGTCATAATTACTTTTACGCTCTAAGCTCATGTGAGTCATGCTCGGTGTGAGAAACAAGAGGTATTGGTAAAACCTGACAATTGTGCCATGAAAGATGAAATCATAGGAAATGATGTGGGGATTATGTATGTATGACTGCCCAGATAGATGAATATTAGGATTTATCTTAGGGAAGAAACTCGAGAACAAGGTCCATAAATGTATATGTGCTTTATGGCGATTTGGATACTTAACATAGGAATTAATTCTGAGAAGGATTCCCAAGTTAGAGGGGAATTATGATTGGGTTTTACTCTTGATAAGGAATCCCAAATAAAAAGAAATTAAGATTGGTTAAGAGAAATTATGACTGGGGCTTATTCCTGAGAAGGAGGCCCAGATTAAGGGGACTTGATAACCGGGGCTTACTCCTAAGGAGGATGCCCAGGTTAAGGGAATTTGGAACTTGGGGCTTACTCCTGAATAGGATACCCATATTCTTAGAAATTATGACTGGGGATTATTTTTGAGAATGTGGCCCAGGTTAAAGGGACTTATGACTGGGGCTTATTCCTTAAAAGGAGTCCTAGGTTAAAGGGACTAATGACTGGGGATTACACCTAAAAATGAGGCCCGGGTATAGGGGGCATGGGGCTTACTCCTAAGAAGGATGCCCAGGTTAAGATCTTCTCATCTTAAAGGATGAGGTTGAATGAATGAAATCTCTCACCTTAGTGATATGAAGATATGTAAATCACTATGTTTTAGGAGATTTTCCACAGAATTCCTTTCAGATAAAGAAGGAAACCAAGGAATCATACCATAAATGGCTTTGAAGAGGATTCTGAAGGCCAAATCTTGAAGAGGATATGTAGATTTTAAGAAAAGAGATGAATGGACAGGAGGGTCACCCAAAAAGAGTTAGGCGCGGAGGTCCTGTTTGGGCACGCAGGTACAGGTCGCATAGGTATACCTGCACAGCATATGTGGACCTGTGCGCCGGTCAACCCATAGGGTAATATTTGGACGAGACTTGGCTCAAGCCCTTATTATTATCCCTAATGGCTTACAAAAGGGTGGCATGTAGGTTCTGGTGAAGGGATAAGGCGGCGTGTAGGTGTGACCATTTCCCTTAAGGTTTAGACACTTAGGCGCACAGGTGTTGATGAATTTCAACACTTCGGCCTTGTTCCCCCTCTTTAGATCTTCCATTCTAGGTAATAAATTACCATAGAAGTGTTTGGAAGACTTTAATAAGATACTAGGGCGCTGAGAGATGAAATTTGAGTTTATGGATTTTTTGTCCTTGAAATGGGGGGCCCACAAGGGGTATTTATAGGGTGATGAAGACCCTGGGAAAAAATCAAATAGGGCGTGCAGGTCACCTGCACGCCCAATATGTGGCGCACAGGTATACCTGCACGACCGTGATGAATCCTTCATGGCCCATTCTTAACCAAATCCTTCTTCATGCCTTTGTCAAATTTTGATGTTTCTTCAAAGGATAAATCTCTTTATTTTAAGGTATTCCTCTTTTTCAGTAGTTTGACTCAGTAATGGAAAGGAGAGTCAATAGTGGTTCATCAAACAAATCCCATAATGGAAAGAAGTCTGACTTTTCACCTTGAATAAATAGTGGGAAGAAGCATCCTAGTAACTGTATGAAGGGAACCAATAATTTCTTAAATTGTGGAAACTTTGGTCATCTGGACAAGAACTGTCATCAGGATATGAATAATCCCACTAATGCGGAAGAAGAAAGGAAGGTTCAAGTCAATACTCAGCCTGCAGTGCAGTGTTACAACTATAAGGAGCATGGTCATTATGCGAACAGTTTTCCTAAGCTGACGGTTGTCAGAGTAAATAAACAACAACCTAGAAGACACAAGTAAGGGCTTATGTTATCACTACTGCTGAGGTGGAGCTGAAAAATGATGTGGTGACATGTACACTAGTTATTAATTCAATAATAGTGAACGTACTATTTGATTCTGGTTCTACGCATTCTTTCATATATTTCAAGTTTAGTAGAACTATTCAAACACGACCTCAAAATTTGGAGGAAAATTTATCTATGAGAATAGTGAATGGGGCAATTATCATGCCCATGGTTTATAAATCCTTTTTGGTTAACTTTTGTGGACTGAACCAACCAGAAAATCTCATCATAATTCCTTTAGTATAGTTTTATGCTATCTTGGGAATGGAATGGATATATTTATACAGAGCCAACACCAACTGTCAGGAAAGGGAGATCACTTTTCACATCCCAAAGCACCCTTCGATTCTTTACAAGTGTAAGGAGGAAGATGAATCTCCCTTAGAATCTTCATCTCATGTCTTGTTATTGTTGCTTTATGAGCAAGCATATCTAGCTCAAATGGTTAGATAAAGGAGGGAATCATACTTGGAGACATGCCCATTGTGAGGGATAACATTGATGTACTCCCTGAAGAGTGGCCCGATCTTCCTCCTGACCGAGAGGTTGAGTTCTCAATTGAACTTATCCCTGGATATTTGCCTATCTGAAAGACACCATATAGAATGGCCACTATAGATATGGAAGAGCTGAAGAAGTAGATACAAGAGAATATAGAGAAGGGTTTTATAATATCGATTTCTTCATAATGGGGTGCTCCAGTCCTCATCATCAAGATTAAGGATAGATCAATGCGCCTTTGCCTTGATTACATGATCTTAATAAAATCTCGATAAAGCACAAGTATCCCCTACCACAGATAGATGACTTGTTCAATCAGCTTCATGGGGCCTATTATTTTTCTAAGGTGGTCCTTCGATCGAGATATCACCAATTAAATGTGAGGAAGGAAGATATTCCAAAGACTACCTTTCGAATGAGGTTAGGACACTACGAGTTCATAGTGATGCCCTTCGTACTCACTAATGCTCCAGATATTTTCATTGATTTAATGAATAGAGTCTTTATAGATTAACTTGAAGAATTTTTGGTTGTCTTTATTGATGATATTCTGATATACTTCAAGAGCATGAAGGAACATGAGTAGCATTTGAAAATTGTGTTATAGACTTTGTGAAGAGAAAAGTTATATGCAAAGTAAAATAAATGTGAGTTTTGGATGGAAAAATTATCATTATTGGGGAATGTTTTCACCAGAAAAATGATATTTGTGGACCCTTCCAAGATGAATGCAATTGAAGAGTGGCCTAGGCCAACTTTTGTAACGGATATTCACAGATTTTTGGTCTAATTGGGTATTATCGACGATTTGTGAAGAAATTTTCAAGATTGTCAAACCCAATTACCAAGCTAATAGGGAAGGGAGTAAATTATCCTAGACATAGGAATGTGAGGACTGTTTCAAGGAGTTGAAAAGGAGGTTTATCACTGTGTCATTACTCACACTCCCTTCAAGTGGAGAAATATTTGTGGTGTATAGTGATACTTATAAGAAAGGCTTAGGTTGTGTGCTAATGAATAGTGATAAAGTGATAGTCTATACCTTAAGGTAGTTGAAAATCCATGAGCATAACTATCCCACGCATGATCTGGAGTTGGTGCCGGTGATCTTTGCATTGATAACTTGGATTCATTATCTCTATTGGGAGAATTATGAGATATATACTAACTAGAAGAGTCTCAAATATATATTCACACAGAAAGATATTAATATGAACCAGTGAATATGGATATATCTCATCAAGGATTATGACTGCTCAATCCACTACCATCCTGGTAAGGTAAGCAAGGTTGTGAATGCTCTAAGTAGAAAGGCTCCAGCATCTTTATCAATGATGATAATTGAAAAGGATCTGATCTTCTTAGATTTTAATAGGATGGACGTGGGAATCATTAATAGAGGAACATCATCAATCCTTTATCAAATTATTTTTCCACCATATCTCTTGGAGAAAATAAAGGATGGTCAAATAAAGGATGCAGAACTTCTGAAAAGGGTGGAAGCTGTTAATAAAGGGAAATCCTTTGATTTAAAAATTGATAAGGAAGGAGTTGTAATATTTGGGTCATGATTATATGTACCATCTGATCCATAAATAAAGAAGCAGCTTCTAATTGATGCACATATCTCAACCTTCTCTATCCACCGAGGGAACATAAAGATGTATCGAGATCTCTGGGAAAGCTTTTGGTGGAAAAATATGAAAAGGGAGATTGTTGAATATAAATCAAAGTGCATGGGATGTTAGTAAGTGAAGTCTGAGAGGAAAAAGTCTAAGGGGGTGATACAAACACTACCCATACCAGCATGGAAGTGGAAGAACATTACCATGGACTTTTTCACTGGACATCCAAGGACATCCAGAGGAAATAATGCTATATGGGTCATTGTGGATTTTTTTACAAAGACAGATCACTTTATCACAGTCCTAGAGGACTTCTCATTGGATCAATATGCACGGATTTACATAAAAGGAGTGGTACGGTTTTATGGAGCATGACTATCTATTGTATCTGATGGTGATCCAAGATTCACATAAAAGTTCTAGAAAAGTCTCTAGCATGATATGAGCACTGAACTGAAAATCAATATGGCCTATCGTCCTCAAACTGATGGCCAATATGAGCTAACTATTCAGACACTAGAAGACATTTTGAGAGTGTGTTCTATGGAATTCAAAGGAGGATGGGATCAACATCATTCATTGGTTGAATTATCCTAAAATAATAGTTTCCACTCGAGCATCCGAATGGAACCATACAAATCCATTTATTGTAAAATGTGAAGAACACCTCCGTGTTGGGATGAAGTCGGTGAGAGTAAGCTGATGGGACCTGAAATGGTTGAATAAATGGTGGAGAAGGTGAAAACCATTCAGCAACATATCAAGGAATCCAAGATTTGACAGAATAATTATGCAGATAACCGTCGATGAGACCTTAAGTTCAAAGTTGGAGAAATTGTATTTCTACACATATCTCTATGGAAGAAGGTCATGAGGCATGGAAAGAAAGGGATGTTAATTCCCAGGTACATTGGCCCCTTCAAGATCCTTGATTGAGTCAGATCTTTGGCCTATCGATTTGTACTTCCACCTACCATATCAAAAGTACATGATGTCTTTCATGTATCCCTCTTAAGGAAGTACATACCAAACCCTTCACATGTACTCTCTTCAGAGGTGGTACATTTGTAGGATGATCTTTCTTATGAGGAGCATCCAGTGAAGATCTTCGATCGTAGAGACAAAGTTCTACGTAACAAGAATACTCATCTAGTCAAGGTACTATGGTGGAACCATAAGTACGAAGAGGCAACATGGTAAATAGAGGAAGAAATGAAGCAAAAGTACCCGCACTAGTTTTTGGCATAGAATGTAAAATGAAAATTTGAGGGCGAAATTTCATAAGGGGGGAAGAATGTAACGAGCAAATGTTTTTCAATGGAAATTCCCTTCTTATAAAGATGTCATAAAATCACATGAAAACATGACATAATGAACTACTAAGTTCTTAGTGACCTTTAAAAATATGTTTTTCACTTTTATGTTTGAAATTTCTAAAATCTGACGTACATTGTAGTGATCATTAAGTTATTTAGAGTCTAATAAGAAAAACTTAATTTTTTTGGTGAAAAGTAACATAACCTTATGAATAGTAACATATCCTTATGAATAGTGATATACCCTAATGAATAGTAACCTTACCTATGATAATATATAAATAATATTCAAGTTGAAAGTACGTTATATCTATACTTTAGAATAAGTAAATGGGTGACTTAAAACTAGTTTTTTATAATAAATTATGATTTTATGTAATTATTAAAATAATCATTTTAGAAAATGATTTCAGAAAAATTGACTTCATTTTTGGATTTTACATTTTGATAAATGGTTAGGGTGAATTTTTGGGATTTTTCTGAAATACTTGATTTTTAATGAATAGTAAAATGTGATAATTTATGATAAATGATAAATAAGGGATTTATTGAGTCATTGATGATGTTATACTGATGTAAGACCAATTAGTTCAGGATCACATGATAAATTTAATATTCATGGTCATGGAGGTCTCACTATTCTTTATCTTGTGGGGAATTATTAAATTAATAAATTTTATATTGAGAAATCTCTTCCCTCCTGCACTATAAAACCCCCCTTCACTCCCTCTTCCCTTCACTCCTATAAAGCCTTGTGCCATGCCAATATTCTGCCCAAATCTCTAAACAAGATCCTCCATTGCTTAAAAAATCTCCTATCCTCAACAAAATACCAAAACCTATCCCCTTAAGAGGTTCTCAAAGGAGGAAGTCTCAAGAGGTAAATTCCTCTTTCCAATTCCTTCATTTCTTTAAAGTTCTTTTAATTTATGATTCATTCCTCACCTCCCTTATCCCAAATAGTATGATAACTCTATTAGAATATATTTCCTATAATTCTATTATTCTACTGGGATAAATCATTATCTTCTCTCCTTTCCTCACCTTTTGTTTGAAAGAAATGAAAACACCGTTTGGCATGTGCCAATTTAGCACATTCAAGAACAATAGTTTATCAATTTCTATTATCATCATTAAATCTAGTTATAAAAATATTTTTGTTATGGTTTAACCAGATTATATATGTGTAATATATCCTATTTTTATTCCATAATTTTTTTGTACAAATGGTATTAAATTATAAATCAAAACATGTTCTTTGTAATCAAAACCACCAATTTACAAAAATGGATGTCATTATGGTTTTAAATAATAGTTCGAATTCAATATAAGTAACCAAATTAAATTTAAAACCATGTAATATCATGTATGTTTAATAATATCATATAAATTTATTTCTATACAACCACTTCCATCTTTCATGTTTATCCGAACATGAATATAAATGAATCGATCATTTAAAACCAAGTAAACAAACGAGGCCAAACAATGAAATTGAACCTTATAAATAATCAAGAAGGACCTGAATGAACTAAAAATGGTTATAATAAATAAATTAAATATATAATAGGTTATGGACTAATTAATTAATAAGCCTTATTTTTTTTATTCATGTCTTTAATAACAAGTGGAGAACACCAACAGATTTAAGGTAAGGGATTCTCTCTTTTTCACTCTTAATCAAGATTGTCCTCTTGGCTATGACATTTTATGGGTAATACTAAATGGTGTGGTATATTTTCTCACCTCCCCCTCAATTTTCTCATTCTATATAAGTGATTAGAAACCACTTCTCTCTCTCATCAAACCCTCTTAGGTACTACCAACACTATACCGATAAAATTGTAACGAATTCTACCCGAACATTCTTTGTTCTTTTGGGTTACCTTATATTTCATTAAAAAGGGTGATATCTTATATATTTATGTTCACCTTATAAATTATTTTTATTTTTAAAAAATTATTATATCAATACTCTTTCAACAATTTCTTTCAGGGATATACATGTTTTTAAAAGATTCCCCCTTAGAACTTTCCGATAAGCAAACCTGTTTTAAGGGGACTTCCTGAATTTTTACCCAAATTTCAAGTTCACTATATCCTCTATTTTAATAAATCATTGTCTTTATATAATCAGTATTTTTATTATTAAAACCATCTTGGTTCAATTCTTGTTTTATATAAAATAATGCCCTATTTTCCATTTGAAAATCTATATAGTATTTTCCTTAAAACCGCACAAAAATGTTTTAATGCTAATGTTTCTAAAATAAATTTATTATATGTTGTCACTTCTGTTTTAAACCACTTACCATGTTATATTCCTATTTTACCCAAATAATTTCAATTCATGTTCCAATCCTTTCTTTTCATGGACACTTTCGTGATACGCCAATTGGTTATGATTTATGTCACGTTTGTGGTACCCAATTATTTCTATGGGTACCCTTATGTTTATGTATGGTTGATTATGTATGATTATATATGTGGTAAGAATATTTATGTGGCAAGAATATTCATGAAAATTTTGAGATGGGTGCACCCAGATAGTGCTCCAATGCATTGGGTATGGTTAAGTCTCATGAGATGCGATGTGAAACGGGATTGGCAATTAGCCTTGACCCATACTAAAATGGGAAACGAGATTGGAGGTTAGCCTTGACCCATACTAAAGACATGTTTTATGATTCTATCACATTTATATGATTCCATGTTTATTTGAATCCATTCTTATATGATATAATTTCATATGTTCCATGCTTTGGATATCTTTATGGCATGCCTCCTAACTCATGTTCTTAAGATGTATCCTTATGTTCAGTCCCTTACTAAGCTTTTCTACTCACCCCATTTTTCATGTGTTCCCCAGGGTAACCTATGCAGATGTAAGGGAAAAAAATTAAGTTAGGGGATCTTTATGGATATTAAATAAAGAAGTTTTTTAACCCCACGTTTTATGTTATATATACCTAGTCTTCTAAGACACTATACTTAACAATCCTTGTCTTGTACTCTGATGATTAATTATTCTTAAAATAATGTAATGTTATATGTAAAAGGCTTGGGTCTCTATAGCTGGGGTCAGAGGATGATCTAGTTATTTTTGGAGATTATGAATAGAGAACCTTAGTGAGAACCTTAAGGATGAGACTAAGTATTAGAAAACATTCCAAAATTTTGGTGAGTATTGAGTAAGTGATTTATCAAGTGAATACATCCCTTTCTAGATATGACTAGGTTGAGGCAGTTCTGGCACAGATGTATCTAGGGGTAAATCCCGAAAACACAACTTTAAGCTAGACTCGAACAGGAACTAGTGCACGAAAATTGGCCTTGTTGCACTCTTTGTTACGACACTCCCAGGGGATATGCTTTGGTAGATTCACGAGCTTAGTAAAAACCATTATTAAGGGACAAAAGAGGCCATAAGAATATAAGGTAAGGAATAGATTGAGGATAACCTAGATTTAAACCCAAGGAATCACAATTTAGGATATACTTAATCTTTATAAGTTTATCGTTTTATGTTGAAATTTTTATTTTTATGCTCAATAAATAAGTATTCAAGACCTCTAATTATATGTTCTTTTTCCTAGTTAATGGAAGGAAATAAAATAACACGTTCAAACAACCAATGTGATGGGGAATTTTAAGATTTCACTAATGATATGCTTGATATGATGGGAGCGGGTACTCAAATATTAATGAAAATACTTTCTCATCTTGATCGAGTTATGAATATTAAATTGAATCAGGCAGAATTCCCTCCTCCTCCAAGGAAAGAGAAAGTTTTCATAGAATCCTTCATGTGGAAAAATCCTCCCATGTTTAGTGTATCTTATGATCCCCTCCTCATGGAATAATGTATTAACTCCATTGAAAATATATTCTCTATCCTCTAGTGCTTGGAAGAAGAGAAAGTTGTACTGGAAGTCTATTGTTTTGATGGGGAAGCTGATCAGTGGTGGACAATGATCAAGAAAACAATGTTTCAAGAGGAAATAGATTCCATGGATTAGGAAGAATTCAAGATGACATTTTTCAACAAATATTTTCCTTGAACCCTCAGTCTCAATATGGAAAGAGAGTTCATAGAACTCAAGAATAAGGAATATGAGTCCATCAGGGAATGTGAAGAAAACATTACAAGGCTTTTAAGTTATGCATGTGGCCATTTCATGAACATCGAAAGCAAGTTGGATCACTTATTTAGTAGACTAAAGCCAAGTCTATGAAAATCATTGGCAATTCATGACTTTGATAGTTATGAGGAGATTTTCCGTTGTTCCCTCAAAGTTGAAATAATTATTGGAGACTCTTAGTGGTCTTGTGGGCCCAGTGACAAGAAGCAAAAAATGGACAACAACATGGGTGGTTCATTGAACAAATCCCATGATGGAAAGATGTTTAAATATTCCCCTTGAAAAAATTGTGGGAAGAAGCATCCTGGTAATTTTTTGAAGGGAACCAAGAATTGCTTAAAATGAGGAAATTTTGGTCATATGGCCAAGAACTACCGCCCGGATATGAAGAATCCCCCTAACGCAGAAGTAGAAAGGAAGCTTCAAGTCAACACTCAGCCTGCAGTGCAGTGTTACAACTGCAAGGAGTGTGGTCATTATGCGAAAAATATATCTAAGCTGAGGGTTTTCAGAGGCAATCAACAATATCCACCAAAGCAACAAGTAAGGGCTTATGCTACCACTACTGCTGAGGGGGAGCCAGACTATGATGTGGTGACAGGTACTCTAGTGATTCATTCAGGAATAGAGAATGTACTAATTGTTTCTGGTTCTATGAATTCTTTCATATCTTGTAAGTTTACTAGAAATATTCAAACACCACCTCAAAATTTGGTGGAAAAGTTATCTGTGAGAACAGTGAATGGGGAAATTATTGCGTCCATAGTTTTTAACTCCTCCCCGATTAATGTTTGTGAACTAAACCTCACTGCAAATCTTTTCGTACTTCCTTTAGTGGAGTTAAATGCTATATTGGGAATGGATTGGATATATTTATACAAATACAACATCAACTGTCGGGAAAGGGAGATCACATTTCACATCCCGAAGCATCCTCGGATTCTTTACAAGTTTAAGGGAGAAGATTAATCTCCTTTAGAATCTTTGTATCATGTGTGGATATTGTTGCCTTATGAGAAAGCATATCTAGTTCAAATTATTGAAACAGAGGGAATCATTCTTGAATACATGCCCAACATGAGGGATTACACTGATGTATTCCCTGAAGAGTTTCCTGGTCTTCCTTCTAACCCAGAGGTTGAGTTCTGAATTGAACTTATCCTCGGATCCCTGTCTATCTAAAAGAATCCTTATAGAATGGACACCGTAGAGTTGGAAGAGATGAAGAAGGAGTTACAAGAGAATATGGAAAAGGGTTTTATATGCCGGATCTATTCACCGTGGGGTGTTCTTGTCCTCTTCTCCAAGAATAAGGATATATCAATGTTCCTTTGCATTGATTATTGTGAGATCCATAAAAGCACGATAAAGAACAAGTTTCTCCTACCACAGATAGATGAATTGTTCTATCAGCTTCGTGGGGACTTTTATTTCTCTAAGGTGGACCTATGGTCATGATATCACCAATTAAAGGTGAGGAAGGAAGATATTACCAAGACTACCATTTGAATGAGGTATGGACACTATGAGTTCATAGTGATTCCCTTTCTACTCTCTAATGCTGCAAAAAATTTCATGGATTTAATGAATAGATTATTTAGATATTACCTCAACAAATTTTTGGTAGACTTTGTTGATGATATTTTGATATACTCCCAGAGCATGGAGGAACATGATGAGAATTTTAAAACTGTGTTAAAGACATTTTGAAGGGAGAGGTTGTATGAAAATTACAGTAGATGTGAGTTTTAGATGGAAGAAGTATCATTCTTTAGACATGTTATCACCAACAAAGGGATATTTGTGGACCCTTCCAAGATGAAAGAAATTGAAGAGTGGCCCAGGAAAACTTCTGTAATGGAGATCCACAGCTTTTTGGGTCTATCAGGGTATTATTGATGATTTTTGAAGGACTTTTCATGAATATAAAACCCAATTACCAAAATTACATGGATCAGAGTAATGTTTTCCTAGACATAGGAATATGAGGAATGTTTCAAGGAGTTGAAAAAGAGGCTTATCACTGCGCCAGTACTCACACTCCCTTCAAGTGGATAAATATTTGTGGTGTACAGTGAGGCTTCTAAGAAAGACCTAGGTTGTGTTCTAATGAAAAATGATAATGTGATAGCCTATGTTTCAAGGCATCTAAAATCCATGAGAAAAATTATCCCACACAAGATGTGGAGTTGGTGGCGGTGATCTTTGCGTTGAAAATCTGGCGGCATTATCTCTATGGGGCGATGTGTGAGATATATACTAACCACAAGAGTGTAAAATATATATTCACTTAGAAAGAGATTAATATGCAACAGCGAAGTTGGATAGAGCTCATCATGGTTTATGACTGCTTAATCCACTACCATCCCGGTAAGGGAAACAAGGTTGTGAATGATGTAAGTAGAAATGATCCTTCATCGTTATCAATGATGATAATTGAAAAGGATTCGATCATCTTATATTTTAAAAGGATGGACATGGGAATCATTAAGGGAGGAATATCATCAATCATTTCTCAAATGATCTCTCAACCATCCCTCTTGGAGAAAATAAAGGATTCTAAAAGAAAGGATGTGGAACTTCTGAAATGGGTGGAAGCTATTAAAAAAGGGAAATCCTCCAATTTTAAAATTGATGAGGAAGAAGTTGTAATATTTGGGTCACGATTATGTGTTCCATCTGATACAGAGATAAATAAGGAGCATCTGAGTGACATACATAGCTCAACCTTCTCTATCCACCAAGGGAGAACAAAGATGTATCAAGATATCAAAGAAAAATTTTGGTGGAACAATATGAAAAGGGAGATTGCTGAATATACGTCAAAGTGCCTGATATGTCAGTAAGTGAAGGTTGAAAGAAAAAATTCTAAGGCAATGATGCAACCACTACCCATACCAGCATGGAAGTGGGAGAACATTACCATGGACTTTGTCACTAGATGTCCAAGGACATATAGACAAAATAATGCTATATGGGCCATTGTTGATCATCTTACAAAGACAACACACATTATCACAGTTCAAGAGGACTTCTCATTGGATCAACTTGAATGTATTTACATCAAATATGTGGTAAGGATGCATGAAGTACCACTATCTATTGTATCTGATTGTGATCTGATATTCACTTCAAAGTTCTGGAAAAGTCTCCAGTATGCTATGAGCACTAAACTAAACTTGAGTACGGCCTATCATCCTCAAACTGATGGCCAATCTAAGTGATCTATTAATACACTAGAATACATGTTGAGAGTGTGTTCTATGGAATTCAAAGGAGGATGGGATGAACATATTCCACTAGTTGAATTCTCCTATAACAATAGTTTTCACTCAAGAATCCGAATGGCACCATATGAATCCCTTTATGGGAAAAGGTGCATAACACCTGTGTTTTGGGATCAAGTTGGTGAGTGTAAGCTACTAGGACCAGAAATGGTTGAATAAATGGTGGAGATGGTGAAAACCATTCAGCATCATATCAAGGAATCCCAGAGTCGACAGTAGAGTTATGTAGATAACTATTGAAGAGACCTTGAGTTAATATTTGGAGACATGGTATTTCTACGCATATCTTCATGGAATAAATTCATGAGTTTTGGAAATAATGGGAAGTTAAGTCCCAGGTACATTGGCCCCATCAAGATCTTTGGTCGAGTCAGAGCTGTGGCCTATCAACTGACACTTCCACCTACCATGTAGAAAGTAAATGATGTCTTTCATGTATCCCTCTTAAGGATGTACATACCATACCCTTCACATGTACTCTCTTTAGAGGTGGTATAGTTGGAGGATGATCTTTCCTATGAGGAGCATCCAGTGAAGATCTTGGATCATAGAGACAATTTTCTATAGAACAAGACTACTCATCTGGTCAAGGTACTATGGTGAAACCATAAGTATGTAGAGGCAACATGAGAACTGGAGGAAGAAATTAAGGAAAAGTACCCGCACCTGTTTTTGGCTTATAAAGTAAAATAAAATTTTGAGGGTGAAATTTCATAAGAGGGGAAGAATGTAACGACATAATGTATTTCAATTGAAATTACCATCTTATAAGGATGTCATAAAATCACTTGAAAACACAACATAATGAACTAATAAGTTTTAAGTGACTTTTAAAAATAATTTTTTCACTTCTATGTTTGGAATTTCTAAAATCTGACATACATAATTTTGATCAGTAAGCTATTAAGAGTCCGAAAAGAAAAAAATAATTTTTTTAGTGAATAGTAACCTACCCTTATGAATAGAAATATACCATTATAAATAGTGATATAACCTAATGAATAGTAACCTTAACTATGATAATATATAAATAATATTGAATTTTAATTGACGATATACCTATACTTTAGAATAAGTAAATGAATGTTTTAAAAATAGTTTTTGATAATAAATTATGATTTTAATTAATTATTAAAATAATCATATTTTAGAAAATTATTTTATAAAAATTTACTTCATTTTTGGATTCTACATGTCAAAAAATGGTTTGGGTGAATTTTTTGATTTTTTCTAAAATACTTGAATTTTTTATGAATAGTAAAATGTGACAATTTACAATAAATGTTAAATAAGGGATTTATTGATTCATTGATGATGTTATGTTGATGTAAGACCAATTGGTTTGAGATGACATGATAAATTTACTATTTTTGGTCATGGAATACTCACTATTCCTTTTCCTGTGGGGAATTATTAAATTAATGAATTTTATATTGAGAAATCCCTTTCCTACTCCACTATAAAACCCCCCTTCACCCCCTCTTCTCTTCACTCTTCTAAAGCCATGTTTCTATACAATATTCAGCCCAAATATATCCCCAAAACCTCCCTTACGTCCAAAAGCTCCTGGACTCTTCAAAATACCTATAACTCTCCCTTTAAGAGGTTCTTAAAGGAGGAAGTCTCAAGAGGAAAATTCATCTTTCCAATCCCTTCATTTCTTTTAAGTTCTTTTAATTTTTGTTTCTTTCCTCACCTCCCTTCACCCAAATATTATGATAAATCCATTAGAATAAATGTACTATATTTCTGTGATGTTATTGGGATAATTAATTATCTTCTCTCTTTTCCTCACCTTTTGTTTGAATGAAATGAAAGCATCATTTGGGATGTGCCAATTTAGTACATTCAAGGACAACAATTTATCAATTTCTATTATCATCGTTAAATATTGTCATGAAACCAATTTTGTTATGGTTTAACAAGATTATATATATGTAATATATCCTATTTTTATTCTGTAATCATTTTTTATAAATGGTATCAAGTTATATATCAAAACATGTTCTTTGTAATCAAACCCGCCAATAAACAAAAACTATTGTCACCCTTGTTTTATATAATAGCCTGACTTCAATCTAAGTAACCAAATTAAATTTTAAACCTTTTAATCTCTTGTATGTTAACTAATGGCATATAACTTCATTTTTGGACAACCACTTCCATCTTTCATGTGTATCCGAACTTGAATATAACTAAACCGGTCTTTTAAAAGCAAGTAAACAAACGAGCCCAAACAATGAAATTGAACCTTATAACTAACCAACAAGGCCTTGAAGAAACTAAAAAGGTTTATATTAAATCAATTACATATAGAATATGTTCTTTATTTATTAATTAATAATCCTAATTTGTTTATTCAGGTCTTTAATAACAAGTGGAGAACACCAACGAATTTAAGGTAAGGGATTCTCTCTTTTTCACTCTTAATCAAGATTGTCCTCTATGCTATGACTTTTTATGGGTAATCATAAATGGTGTGATATATTTTATTACCTCTCCCATACTTAGCTCATATTTTATAAGTTACGAGAAACCACTTCTCTCTCTCCTCAATCCCTCTTAGGTATACCTGACACTATACCAATAAAATCGTAACGAATTCTACCCGAACCTTTTTTGTTATTTCGGGTTGCCTTATATTTCATTAAAAATAGTGTTATCTTATCTATTTATGTGCTTTTTATAAATTAGGGTTATTTGTAAAAAATTATTATATCATGTCCCTTTCAACACTTTCTTTCGGGTATATACATGTTTTTAAAAGGTTCCCCCCTTAGAACTTTCTGATAAGCAAACCTATTTTAAGGGGACTTCCCGAATTTCTACACAAATTTCAAGTCCACTATATCCCCTATTTTAATAAACCATTGTCTTTATATAAATATTGTTTTTATTATTAAATCCTTCTTGGTTAAATTCTGGTTTTATATAAAATAATGTCATCTTTTATATTTAAAAAGCTCTATACTATTTTCCTTAAAACCGCACCAAAATATTTTAATGCTAATGTTTCTAAAATACATTTCTTATAGGTTTTCACTTCTGTTTGACACCACTTACCATGTTATATTCCTATTTTACCATATTAATGTCCATTTATGTTCCAATCCTTTCCTTTCATGGACAATTTCATGATACTCCCATTGGTTCTGATTTACGTCATGATTGTGGTACCCAATTCTTTCTATGGGTACCCTAATGTTTATGTATGGTTGATTATACATGATTATATATATGGTAAGAATATTTATGTGACAAGAATATTCACGAAAATGATGAGATGGGTGTTCTCAGATAGTTATCCAATTCCTTGGGTAAGGTTAAGTCTCATGAGATGCGATGTGAAATGGGATTGGTGAATAGACTTGACCCGTACTAAAATGGGAAATGAGATTGGTGGTTAGCCTTAACCCATACTAAAGAAATTATTTATGATTATACCAAATTTATATGATTTTATGTTTATATGAACCCATTATTATATGATATAATTTCATATGTTCCATGCTTTGGATATCTTTTTGTCATGCCTCCTAACTCATGTTCTTAAGATGTATCCTTATGTTCATTCCTTTACTGGGATTTTCAGCTCACCCCTTTGTTCATGTGTTCCCCAGGGTACCCTATACAGATGTAAGGGCTCAAAGGATGTTAGGAGATCTTTATGGAGACTAAATAAAGAAGTTTTTTTTATTCCCATGTTTTATGTTATATGTACCTAGTCTTCCAAGAAACTAGACTTAACAATCCTTGGCTTGTACTCTGATGGTTAATTATGCTTAAAATCATATAATGTAAAATGTAAATTTCTTGGGTCATTATATCTTTTCCATAATACAGTAAACTCTAAGGAAAATGAAGAATGTGTGCATACCCGAAATCATAGGCTTACCCAGAATCTATGCATGCCTTAAAATAACAAACTCCCCCTCTTCGAAAGGCATCTAACAATGGGAAAGGAAACAAGTTAGATTGCATCTCACTTTTCCACTAGAGAATGTCAATATCCTTCACATGAAGAGATATTTTCATAGAAAGAAGTGGAAATAAAGGATTTGAAATGACTCAACACATAGTTACTTTGGAATAGCATTTCTACTAGATGATATCCCCAGGAAAGTCCTCAACATGAAAATCCTGTAGGAGCTCCCCAAAAGGGAATTTGTAGTAAATATAGACGTGGATAATGAATTCCCTCCCTTGGGTATATAACCGAGGAAGGTATCCGCACAACCATTAGTGGTTTTACCGATCGCTTCACCAGCTCAAGATCCAGTTGCTATACCTGTATAGTTTTCAGCTCATTTGGATGTTTCCCAAATGCTTATGAACACAACTGAGGCATTAACAGCTCGATTGGAAGCTATGGAGGAATGACGTGCACCAGTTCAGCCAGAAAAGAGAGCTTACCATGAATGGGTGGATGCAATTCCTCCCCCACTAAATTTTGTCAATACCTCATTCCCAATATTTAATGGTTCGGTAGATCAAGAACAACACCTAACACATTTTTTTTCTCGTTGTGATCCCATGATGGGATCTTCTCAATAACAATAAGCAGGTAAGCTTAGGTGTTTTGTGCAGTAATTACAATGACCAGCTTTTGTTTGCTATATAAGTTTTCAATCTCAATCAATTACTAGATGGGAAGATCTCTGTCTGAAATTTCTTCTCCAATTTATCTCAACACTACCAAAGACGATTTTTTTTATCTTACTAATTTTAAAAAAATGGATAATGAATGAGTTTAATATTTCATCGCATGATGGAAAGGATTAAAATACTTCTTAATTCCGGCACTCCCTCAAGAAGAATTTTTGTCAATCTGTGTAGTAAATCTAAAAGACATATTTTGCGCACTATTGATCCTTGTGAAATACACAAGAGGGTTTCAAGACCTTACATCAATCAATCAATAGATAGAAGAATCTATTATAGAAACTGAGGATAAGAATCATGTAATTCCATCAGATCTGGGGAGGAGGATAGGAAAATAAGAAGCTGCTATAGTCACCCTCAAATAGGCACATGTACCTGATTCTACTTCAAGACCCTCATCATACTGAATGGATTCGCCTCTTGAGAATCAGTAGTAATGATAGCCTCATCAATATGATCAATGAGATCAAAGGCGTAACCAGTTTGAGGAATTAAATAATAAATTTTATTCTTTCAGGAACAAACAAGTTCCTAGTTACTTCATCTCAGCCTTAGGAAACAATTTGGTTCAGTTTCCAAGGCTAAAAACTCAAAATAAATATGGAGATGAAGATTATCCAAATTATTGTCCCTTTTATCAGATGTTGAGACACCCCATTCAGGTGTTCGTTGTTTTCACAGACCTTCTGAAAAAGATTGTAGGATCTGGACATATGAAATTAAAAATTTCATCAGCTCATGTAGCATGTGTTACTGCTACCAATCCAGAGGAAGAGGGAGAATTCAAGTGGTTAAAAGTAAAAATGTGGAAAAATATGATGATTGGATGATCAGGAAAATGATCAACCAGACTTATGTTATTTAACGAACAGAGTTGAAAAACCCAATTGTGTCTTCGTCACTCCTTCCACAACAAAACCATCTTCATAAAAATGTTATTCCTCAAATAAGAGAAGTGGTCATAAAGAAAAAGAGTAGTCAAAAGAAGATGAGCTCATGTTAAGGACAAAGTTATCCTTAACCCTGGAAGATTTCATGCCATCTATTTAAAAAGAACGAGCACCACCACGCCAAATGGTTCAACTAGAATTAACCTGTCAAGAATAAACTTCGTCAGATAAAGAATTGATCTTTGGTTCTATTAATGTTAACCATCTAATGGATCCTTATGCCAATGGTGATTCTGATTATAGTGATCCATAATTCTCTATGCATAATTGGGGATCAAGAGGAAGGGGCCAAGTTCGAGGATACAGGGGAAGCCGTGGGAATTCCAGAAACCACCATTTTAACTCTACCTCTTCTCGAACTATATATGTGGAAGAATCTTGAGGAGGATCCCTTCAGTGGGATCAAAAGGAACAAGGAGTTTCTTTTATGAAAGACAGGTTCGGTTCTAACACAATTATTTTGGAAGACCGATTAGAAGCTACACAATATTCTTCTTAGAAAATGAATAAACATAGTCAGTCTAATTTACCAAAGCCAGTAGTATTTCCAGCTTCTACTCTGACACAGAGTACATCAATATCAGAAGCATCAACTTCAAAAGTACATAAAAACCATATCTCCTTGTTGGGAAATGCATACCATTGGACCAAAAGTCTGATGTCTTTAAACAATTGGCCCAAGTACTTGACAAGTTATCAATTTTGGATTCTTTGAATCTACCAAATGATCTTCGAGAAGCACTAATTGAGGCTTGGTTATGTCCTCAAAAATCTGAAACTGAAGTTGCTATTGATGAGGTTTACCATATATAGAATCATCCTACAGAATTTCATGAAGTCATATCTTTTATGGATGATGATGAAGATGATTTTGTGAATGGACATATCAAACCTTTGTATTTGTCTAGAAAGGTCAATAACATAGATATCCGTTGAGCCTTCATTGATAATGGCTCGGAGGTCAACCTCATTCCCATTCGTAAACATGGTCGATTGGGCCTGAATGAATCTGACTTATCTCCTTAAACATTAATGTTGCAAGGATATGACAAGAATGAAAACGAACCATTAGGAAAGATTACACTCAGAACTCAGTTTAGAGATCTGGTGTCTAATTCATATTTCACAGTTGTTTTTCAGGAAACAACCTTCAATATTCTTCTTGGAAGGCCTTGGTTTCACCAACATGCAGTCATACCTTCGTCATACCACCAATGTCTGAAATATTGTTTCCATGGTCAAATCACAACATTTTATGGTGACAAGGCTCTTTTTAGAACATGTGAATCTCAATACATTGAGGTAGAGTTTTATCACCTAAAAGGATTGAAGCCCATTACAACAGAGATAACCCTATTTAATGCTCCAAATGGTCTAAAAAAGATCCCAGTAAATCTTTTCATACATTTGAGTACAGATTATATGTTACCCATCAATCTAATTAAAAGGGAAAATCCAAACCTAATGACTCATCTAGTAACTTCCATAATGTCAATTACGGTAATTGAGCCTGACAACATACATGAAATTATTGATACACCAAGCAATGATGAAAGACTGAATAGATATGTTTTCATCTCATCTACTGAACTACAACAAGCATCTACTTCTTCAACCAGAGTAGTAGAGATAGTGGTAATGCTAGAGGAAGACAAAGATTTTGATTCTCAATCCATCAATTAATCTTTATTACCACAGGAAAACCCTTCATCATCAATAAGATCGGATATGGTGGCATTTTCATTGGGATGTTCAAATACCAATTTCTCCCCTAACACTGGAAGTTTTCCTCATCATCTACAATGCATGTGTAAATAGAAGAGGTAATACATAATGAAGAATAAGAGGAAGATCTCAGGGATGCTCCTCCACCATTTGAAGAAGGTGTATCTACCACCATGAATGAACTTAAAGAAATAAATTTGGGTACATAAGAAGATCCAAGCGCCACTCTAATTAGTGCGGCCATGACATCTGAATAATAAGAGGTGTATAATTCCTTTCTAAAAAAACATTGAGATATATTTTCTTGGAATTATATAGAAATTTCAGGTCTTAATCCTGATATAGTCACCCATCATTTGGGTTTTCTAGAAGAACATTATGGATTTAAGCAAGCAGCAAGGAGAACACACCCAAATAATGCCTCTAAAATTGAAGCTGAAGTTGATAAGCTTATAAAGGATAACATTTTCTTAGAAGTTCAGTTTCCCAAATGGCTAGAAATTATTGTCCGAGTAAAAAAAAACAATGGCGAAATTAGAGTCTGCATTGATTTTATAGATCTTAACTGGAATTGTCCTAAAGATGACTTTCCAGTCCTGATTATAGAATTTATAATTGATGCAACAGCTGGCTATGAAGCTCTTTCCATTATGGATGGATATTATGGGTATAATAGAATTCATATGGTCCCAAATATGAAGAATCTACAGCCTTTAGATCCCCTCGATGTGTTTTTTTCTATCAGGTAATGCCCTTTGGATTAAAGAATATAGGTGCAACATACCAATGTTCCATACACCATATCTTCAAACCCTTCATAGGGAAATTTGTTAAATGTTAGGTGGATGATTTGGTGGTCAAATCCATAAATCCTTCCACCCACTTGGTGTATTTGGAAACCATATTAAATAAACTTCAGCAACATAGTTTATAGATTAACCCCTTGAAATGAGCCTTCAGGGTAACCGTAGGAAAATTCCATGGCTTCGTTGTAAGCCATCATGGTATCGAAGTTGATCCTGAGAAAACAAAATAAATCCTTGGTATGTAACCTCCTAGAAATTTTAAAGAATTATGAGGGCTCCAAGGACACTTGGCCAATATTCGGCGCTTCATCACCAATTTGGTAGGCAAGTGTTTACCCTTCACCAGATTGATGATGAAGTAAGTCACCTACCAATGGACTGAATATTTCCAAGAGGCATTTAATACCCCCAAGAAATATATCTTGATTCCACCAGTATTAATTCCACCTTTTGAATGATGACCTCTTATTCTCTATGTGATAGGTTTAGAGCGCTCACTAGGTGCCTTACTCACCCAAAATAATGATGCTGGGAATGAAAACAGCCTTTACTATCTCAGTCGAACTAAGCTTGATGTAGAAACTTGATATTCATGTATTGAAAAGTGCTACCTGACATTAATCATTGTAGTTCATAAATTAATGCACTACTTGCAACATCATGAGGTCCAATTGGTGTCTAATAATAATTCACTTAAATTTATCCTCAAGTTTCCTATGCTTACAAGATTTCTGGAATGGTGGGTGGTTATTTTGCAACAATTTGATATCCAGTTTGTTCCTAAAAAGGTAGTAAAAGGCCAAGATCTAGACGAATTCCTTGATGAGCATCCATCTGTGGAAGATACATCATTTAATATTGAACTTCCTGATGAAGAGGTATTCTCTATTAATGATAATTAACTAACATGGTAAATGTATTTTGATGGTGCTTCCAGAAGTCCAACAGGAATGAGAATAGAAAACCCTAAACTCAAAAAGGTCGGATTAGGAATTGTTCTTATTTCCCCAGAAAAGGATGCATTGCCTTATTCATTCTTATTATCAGAAAGTGGTACCAACAATGAACTAGAATATCAAGCTCTCATCACTGGTTTGAAATCGGCACTTCAGGTGAAAATGGATCATTTAAAGGTAAAAGTTTATTCATAATTGTTAATCAAACAAATTAATGTGGGAATATTCTATAATAAAAGAAGAATTAATTCTTTTTTGTGATTATGTCATAGGGTTAATGGATAAATTTCCCTTAGAGAAAACATTGTCTTATTTCCTGCAATCAAAAAATGCTCAAGAAGATGCACTGGCTAACAAATATACATCCTTGGTAGATCCAAATCAAGATAATGTAGTTATCAGCAAAACCCATCATCGAGTTGTCTCACATTTTGTTCAAACCAGAATGGAGTAAATTAATGAAATTTCCCTATTTTTGAATCATATGGTCATACTGCGGGATGGAGAACATCCAACATGTAGTATCTTCAAAATGCGGTTCTTCCACTAGATAGGGCTAAGAAAGAACAAATTCGATGATGATCAACCAATTTTACCCTTTATGATAGTTCAGACCACCAAAATATCCATTACATGCGAAGCTGTGAGGGAATTCTCTATAGATGGATTAATGGTGAAGCGACTGCAACAGTGATGAAATAAGTACATTAAATATCTTGTGGTGCCCACCAATCTGGCCACAGAATATTTGATTAGATCTAGAGGCTTGGATTCTTTTGGCATTTAATGATGTAGGATTGTGCATATTTTACTAAAAAATGTCATCCAAGCCAAGTTCATGCCAACTTCATTCATCAACCACCAATGTTTCTACATACAGCTAAATACTTTTGGAAATTTTCCACATGGGGAATCGATGTAATAGGGAATTATCATCCAGCCACGGCTAAACAGTTCAAGTATATTCTCACGGCTACTGACTTCTTCTCTAAATGGGATGAGGAAATACCTCTCAAGGAAGTCAGAGGCAAAATAATTTTTAGTTTTGTTAAAACTAATATGATCACCAGATTTTGAATCCCTAATACTATTTTGATGGAAAATGGAACCAATTTTTTTTGCTGAATTAAAAAATTTGTTTCCAAAACATAATATCAAGTCCAACCATTCATCTCGCTATCATGCAGTAGCCAATGGACAGATAAAGTCCTAAAATAAGACCCTGTAAAATATACTCTAGAATATGGTTGATATAGATAATAAATAATGGCTTGATAACATTTTGAATTATTTTTGGGCTTATCAGACAACTACCCATAATGCTACTCAAGCAACTCCTTATTTATTGGTATACGGAACTGAAGCAATGTTTCCAATTGAAATACAATTGCCTTCAATTAGAGTTGCAATCTATGATCAGTTGTCTACAAATGAATGATCTCAGAAACATTTTGATGAGTTGGAAATATTATATGATAAAAGATTGCATACTTTGCATCATCTAGATGTTTATCAGAACATAATAGCATGAGATTTTAGAAAGAAAGTTCACCTTCGTTCATTCCTTCAGGGAGAATTGGTATTGGTCCTTAGGACTCCAATGGTACTAGGAAAGAAACCTCCCAATCTTGAGCCAAAGTGGGAAGAAACTTATTCCATACATAATGTCTATTCAAATGGATCCTATACCTTAATATCAATGGATGTAGAGCTTATCTCAACTCCAACCAATGTGAGATTTTTGAAGAAATACTTTGTGTAGTTTTGTACAAATAATCCTCACTGCAAGACTTTAAACCGTACAGTACCATGTCCTTGATACAATACTTAAAAAGGAACAACCCACATGTCCTAATTATAAGACATTTAACAGCATAACAACTGTCAGTGTCCACGCTGCATGACATTAAAATTCATATCATCTTCATCCTTTTCGCATGACATTAAACTGCATGAAATCATTTTTACAACTAACGTTATCTCTATTTGATGTTAGGATATTCCATAAAAAATCTCATTGACATCATCACTACTCCTTAGTAGTACATGAGTCCCTATCTTTCCTATGTCTGAGTCAGACCTGCATAGAGACCATGTTTCAAGAACTACGTATAGCTAGATTCTCATTTTCAATGAGATATGTAGAGATGCCTAAATCTCTAATTTTGGGCCCAGCCATAATCACAAAATCTTCTTATTTTATTTCCTCCTTTAGTATATGAATTAGATTTATACATAGTGTTTCCTTATGATATATGATTTGGTCCATATACCATTTTATGTCTTAAGATTTACCATTCTCTCAGAATGTGTCAAAAATCCCCCATCCCTCATGTCAAACTCCATTAGCAAGAAGAATGATTGTTTAAATAACTGTGTACAAATTGATTCTCATCCATTTTGAGATACATGGAGATGTCTAGATCTCCAATATTGGGCCCAACCGTGATTAAAAAACCCCTTTATTTCTTGTATAAGAATCAAATCTGCATAGAGAATGTTTTAAAAACTATGTATGACTTGATTCTTTCCCCAACAAGAAATATAGTGAAACTTGGGTTTTATCCCTTAATCCAGTCATAATATGTATTTCCTTTCATATTGGTTCATTTTCGTCCCTACCGCATGAGGTTAAACTATATGGAAATATGATACCCCAATTCTTTAACTATGTCACCATTGTATTCTATAGAAGACCCTTACTACTCCTTATTTCTCACACTGAGCATAGATCAAGTGTTCTTTGGAATTGGGTAAATTGATTCTTTATAGAAATAAGGTGTCTCAATTTATTATGGGATTATTAATGTCCTCACCGCATGAATTAAAACTATACAGTAGAATGTCCTCATTGCATGACATTAAATTTCATATCATAATATTCATTCATAGGAAACGAAGAAAGTCTTCGTTTTACATATGAGTCAGATCTATGTAAAGGAAATCAAACTCATGTTCAATATTGGTTCAAATATGTCTCAAATGCAATGGGAATAGCCCCCTTCCATATTTCACTCACTTAATCTTGAATATTTACAAATACTCATAATCTTTCTTATGGTTTTTGGTGATAGAGTTTCTAATACCCGAGAGCTCTTTTATTTGACTATTCAATACATTCTCTTAGGTGGCCTTGCATTAGTTGCCTACATAACAGTCATGTTAGTCAAAAGATTCCACTATTTGGATATGCATCATATTACCTAGTTGACTCTGCATAATACAACCCCCATAACAGGTTTTCCAAAATATGGTAACTTCGTTCATGGTTATAGTATCTTTTTCCCCTTTAATCTTTGATTACAATATACATGAATCTATATTTTAAAATAATCATTCAAGAATACTTGTCCCATTATCTTTCTCACAATTTGAAAGTCTTCAATAACATGGTTTATGCATTTCCCTCACCATGGGTTTAATGCATTATGAAATAACATTGAATTAACTTGTCCATAGGTTATATATTGTTTCCATTTCTGGTCCTAATTGTATGAACTGAATCTATAGACACCATACCTCTTATGTTTGAGTCATAACATCATAAAATTCTTATTCTTTTGATTTTTGGACACTCTTGTTTGGAAATTCCCCTTCTATATTCAGCTACCTTTATCTATAAATAAAACTCTATGCTTCATAAAATCTAAATCTCTTAAGCTTTATTCGACTTTTAGCGTTAGAACATTAATCTTCTAAGAGACCTTTTTTTTACTATGCATTACATTCTCTTAGGTGGCCTTGAATATGTTTCCTATATAACAGGCCTGTTAGTCAAAAGATACCACTATTTAGCTATGTAGCTTATTCCCTAGTTGGCCCTGCATAATACAGCCCCCATAATGGGTTTTTCAAATAATTGTAACTTTGTTCTGGGAAAATAATTCCCCTAATGCTTTTATCCCTTTTCCTATATCATTTCTCAGTTTCAAAAATTCCTAAATCACAGTTTACAAATTTTCTTTCCATACCTGAATATGATAGTATTTCTCCAAAAAAATTATCCAGAAGTTGGGAGAGTTTTTTCATACCTTTGGTCAAAGCTAAATACTTCAAATTAATTCCACACAACATCCTCACTGCAAGACTTAAAATTGCACAGTGCCCAATGACCTCACTAAATGCCATAAAACTACATAGTATGATATAAAAAATTACCATTTTTGATAAATTTTAACCATTACTCATACACAAAATTTGTATAGAGATGGTTTTTCTATTCATGACTTATGCCTGTCTAAAATATCCCTTTCATTCTTTAAATTTATTTCCTTGAATAAAAACACCCACTGTGGTCTTGAGTCACCCAAATCTTATTTTCCCCTATCTATCAGTAGTAAAATGTTAAAACATAAAAGATCTCTTTTGTTTGACTATGTAGTATGTGACCTTAGGTGGCCTTGCATAAGTTGCCTATGTAACAAGTCTTTCAGTCAAAAGATGACACTATTTGGATATGTAGCATATACCCCAGTTGGACATACATAACACATCCCCCATAACAGGTTTTCACGTAACGTTAACTTTGTTCTTGGAAGAGACTACCCTTATGTTGATACAGGTTTTAGATTTGGTGAACATAAAAATCATGACTCAAGATTCCCATTGGAAATATTTAAATAATATTAAAGAAATTCCTAGCCACAAAGTTTTGTTTGGGATCTAATTTCAAAATTTATGGTCAAAGATATTCGACCTTAAATAATATCCCTTTATATTCTAACATGCATGACTATAAATTTCCAACAACAAAAGACTTGGTGCTCATTAGACTGAGAACCCGCGAAGGGAACTCTAAACAAAAGTCGAGTCCTAACTCACTATAAATAAATTTTTTTATGATTTAGGTAATAATTAGAAATAAAAAAAGTCAAAATATATGAAATTTGTGGGGTTATCCATTTAACCCTAGAAACAATAAAATTATTCTCATTAGGGATATCAGCTAAATAAGAAAAATTTGAGCACTCCATTCTTGCAATTATAATAATGATTGTCTAACATAAAGGAGTCATTATCATCATTTACATTTAATATTGTAATCATAGAAAATAGGAATAAAGAAATATATGATTGAAGATAAAAATTTTATTATTCATATAAAAACAGAGGGCTTTCCACAAATTGGAGCCTCTTTATCATGTTTTAGAATAAATTCTCAACGAGACTTTTCATTTTCTAGATACCTTCATAAGCTTTATCAGCTTCTTGTTGAAGTTGATACAGCTGAGAAACTCCAACTGCCTCTTCCCAAAAAAGTTCTTCATTAGCATTTGAAATGGCAGCTATCCCCTCTAGTTGGGTTTCTCCCAATGTTTGATTCAAATGATCAAGTTTGTTATGAACAACATCCAGTTGCTGTTGAAGATATAACAACTCCTTCATGACTTCTTTAATTTGTTGGCTAATTTCAATTGATTTATTATTATGATTTGCCTCTGCCTCAACTACTGCATCTTGAAATCCTTCAATATTGATAAGTCATCTAGTCTCTTCAAAATTATATTGCAACTTATGCTCCTGCTCCTGCCGGTGAATGACCTCTTTCATAGCATCATGGATTGGTCGATAATTAAATCCACCATATCCCAATACACAAAACAATGCTGGGAGTTTGAACAAATGGGTCATAAATTCATCTAAATGATTCTCATCAATTATTCTATAGATATTCCACCATGTCTTCTTACATGCCATGCCTAGAGAAAATTACATCTCTAAGTCTGAATCTGAGTCACTACCATGAGGTAAAATGTACTCTGGAAACAAGTCATTTAAAGAGCTTCCTTGTTCTACGTTTGTTGGAACAGTAGAAGCTTCACCTTCTAATCTGGGATATAACAACCCTAAATAATAAATCAAGATCATTGTCAATTTCAAATAGATTAAATAGATATGATTCAGACATTTGATTATATTTACCCAATAATAAGTCATCCACTTGATTGGATTCATCACTTGTACTCTCGGCTTTAGTGATTTGAACAGATGTTTCTTGAGAAGGGACATTCCATTGAGTTTTCTCAGTTGTTATATTTTAAGGCTCTGCAGCATCTATTGATAGAGTATCCTCTAGAAGTATTTATCCAGTTCCAATTGAAGGATAGTGTGGGATACCCCGTTCCTGAAGAGCCTTTGCGACATTTTCGGTAGACAAAGCAGCATAAATTTAACTTTTGATGTAAAGAATCAAATAAATAAGAATAAATATGTATGGAAAATGAAATAATAAGGATATATGTCCTTTCAATTACTCATGAAAATTCCCAAATTCCTTGATGGAACATAGAATATCAGCATTTTGATTAAGGGCTTTCACCATTTCAGTATATGCAGCTTGGGATGTTATAACATCCTCACCATTTAAGGTTTCCAAAAAATTTTGTTGATGCCTAAATTGGCTCTACTGATGTTCTGTTCCATCGTTTCTTCAATTGGTATAGTATCAGCGGGTCTTTCCATGTGTGGTTCAACATCAGTATTTTTCTCAAATTTCCATGGGTATTATTCCTTTCTTCTGAAGCAATAGGGATATCCGTGTTGATTATTTTAGATCCTCTAAAAAAATCAATTTAGGAATGTATTTAATCATACCATGGATTTCCTCTCCCTCTCAGTAGATCCAGGAGCATATATAACTGAATATTTTGACAATTTATCTACTAAAATTGCAGATTCGTCAACATGAACTTGGGTTTCCCAAGGGGTTTCTTTTTTTGGCCTCGAAGAATTAGTTCTTAATCCCTTGAGAGAGGACAAATACATAGATCCTACAAGAGGATAAAAACATGGTTACCGGAGTATATTGAACAAATTATGTGCCCTAAGGATAATATAAATACTTACTCATTCGACAAAAACTTCAGATCAATCTCATTACTCTCTTTTGTTTTTATTCAAAAGCTTGTGGAGAGATTGAAACACTCCTTTTAATATGAGAAACTTGAGGTAATGGTTGGTGATTACTTGTTTCCATTACCCCATTCATGATTCTTGATCCTGGAGAAAGTTCTAGAAACCTGGGAGGATCATTCGTTACGTCAACAGGAGAGCCTGCAGGACCATACTTAGGTGATTCAAAAATTGGTCAAGAACATCTTTCTCCACATTCAAGCTACATAAATATATATTTATGAAGATTAATGATGATAAATGGTAAAGAATATTTGAGACAAAAGGAAAATGGAAATACATTATCAGTATTAACATAAATATCCCACTCTTCCTCAAAGGCGATAATTACCCCTTCATGTACTCCAATGTCCAACATATGAGATACTCATTTAGAGGATGTGATTTTTTCATCTGTTTCATATTTAAAAGGCTCAAACTCCGTAATATAATTCTGTAATTCAGATAATTTATTGTATGGATTTCAATAAGAAGGTTCTTTGATGTCACCAATGTCTGTTATTTGAATGCCATGATGGAGAAATGCCCATTAATCCTTAAGATCATGAGTTACACCCTCCCAATGATGAATGGATGAAGGTTTCACATAATTCAATCTCACTATGGTTGATTTTGGAGGAGATTCAATGCCTTCTGAATGGTGAACTTCATCAGGCATCCTTTCATCAGAAAGTTCAACAGATGGAATAGGAATCTATATTTAATGGTGATAACAGGACAACCTTGGCATTTGATGAATTAGTTCTCTAGCCCTGGTCTTCCTGGTATACCTTCTTCGAATATGTTTTGAGGGCTCTGAAACCTCCAAAACTTCTATATCATCTCTGTCCTAGGACTTATTACCATGATTTTCACATGCAATAGTTGATGTAGCCGTCACTCGATATATTCTTTTTGTCAAAGCCCCTTGAGGATATGAAGAGGCCCAAGCCTTGGCATACCCATCTTCTAATCCAATCGATGTATCTGGTGTAGGTAGTGTAATTGATAGTTTGTAAACCTCTAAAACCATTAGAATCTATAATTGATGTGCTACCATTGGGTGTTTCTCCTGTCTGACATACATGGGTTTGAATGTGTTTTATTGTCGATGGCATTTGAACTAGAGAGCAAACCTATAGGGGATGCAATCCTCGCAGATAATTCCACCATAAATCCTGGTTGATAATACGCCATCCATGAATTCTTTCATATAAGATCTCAGCTCATAATTCATTTATTTACCACCATCAATCAATGCTCCAACAGGTGGGTTACCAAAATGAAATAAGTTGAATTCTCCTAAGACATTCAATGCCTTTACCACCACATCTGGTCTCAAGTTTAGAGGCTGAATACCTGAAACTTTCTGTAAAAATGGTGTGAATCGACCATTGGGAACTCTAACTCAATTCAACACTGAGTATATAGAAAAATATGATCTAATCCAACCCCAAAACACTTGGAATGGACTTTAAATTCTAAATAGAGCCTTACCAATATATAAATGTAGAAAAATATGGTAAATTCTTGCCAATACAGGGGTTGCTAACCCAATACACTTTCCATCTGCCAATTTATCCACAATGATAAAAGTCCCCTATCTTACAACACCCTTGGATTCACAGACTGGAAGAAAATAAAAGCTTATCCACATAATAAGGAAGGAAGTTGTGTGTACTTCGGTATCTATATTGGGTTTAACTTTATATCCCCAATTCTTATAGTCACCCCTTTCCATCATAGGCCAATTTTTGCCTGAACCACCCCGGTTATTCTGCAGAAGGACAAAAAATAGGAAATCCACAGGTTGGACCTTTCTCTGTTATTGGTTCTAAGAAGGCTTCCATCCACACTTTTTCATGGATATCATTCTTGTCTTTGTGTAAATTATTTGTTATCTTAAATAATTCATGGGACAGTGGTGGTGTTGTAGTAGCATCACCCCATGTTGTAGCAGGTGGAATGAATTCATCATACTTTTCCCCAAGAATAGGAATCCTAGATATTTGTTAAATATCCTATAGACTAATACCAACTTCACCATGCGTCAAATAAAAGTAATTCATTTGTAGACTCCAACAGCTCAGAAATTCAGGAATGAAATAATTTTTATAAACATAAGTTTTCCCTATCTAGATAGCTTCATCGATATGAACGTCTGATAACTCCTTCATGAATTATACACTAGTCCAATGTTCCCAGAATGCCCACATCCACTCGGGTTTGACACATCCTCCAGAATGAAGATCCCAGTCTCCCTTCCAACCATTATATTGATCAGTTTGAGAAGCCCAAAAAGTGGAATCATAGAAATATGGTCTTGTCTCTACAACATGATCCTGTTTTTCGAGAGTGAAACCACTATGATGTAGGATGCAACTAATAGGTATTGTTCCTTCTTGTACTGGAACCCCCTTGTAGTAATATTCAGGCAGTTATAGTTGGAGTATTGAAGAAACCAATTCATTGGAATGTACTTATTAATATATGGAACATGGGCATTTTGCAAAATCCCATGCCCCTACAAGGGTAAGTAAGGAAATTTTGGATAATCATGCTGGTACGGAATTAAACCTTTCCATAACCCTAGATGAGTACTTTCAACAACATCATAGTAGTCTGGACCGATCATCTTCATCATTTCATTTTGATGAGCCTTATCTTCTTCAGTATGGGTCATTAAATGAGTCATTACTTCCTACAAAATAATCACCAAACTTCCACTATTTAAGTTATATTTTTTAAACAGATAAATTAAAAATTTTATTAAAGGAAACTGTTCACGAAGGTCCTTTTATGAGGTCCATCATGTAGGTCCTTCGATTAAGTCCATCACATAGGACCCTCGACAAGAATTCTAGCATAACCCCTTCGACGAACTCCTTTAATCTTAGTTGTATCACTTAAATAATTTTACCTTGAAGAAATTTCATGGAAATTACATGTGAGCACAACACAATGCGGATGAGCGAATGAGAAATGAAATGAGAGCTGTCGAAATCTAAAATGTACTGGTGAAGAAATTCGGAAAGGAAGAGACCTATTTATAGAAAAAAAGGACCTATGCACCATAACTACACGTAACATCTATGTGGGATATCTGCATGGGGTACCTATGCGGCATGCTTGTGCAGTTCAGCACTTGATCCATAGTCTTTATCCCAAAAACTTCACCTCAGGACTCAACCCTCTTTCTATTTTTGGATCCAATCCTAAGGTGGGGGGGGGGCTTTTTTGATACCACATAAGAAAAAAAAGACTATGAAGAGAACTCTGGATATTTCAGATCCCAAGGCCAGGTTCCAAAAGATCAAAAGGGAAATAAAAACACTCCCAATAATTTCACAATAGACTAGCTGCATAGGCCTATATGGTGGAACTGTGCGACTACACTCCATGAGAGAGCTGGGTGACTAACCTACACAACAGAGATGTACTGTAGAATATATTTGTGCACCTATATGGAGCACCTACGTGATAGAGCTCTGTGATGGACATACATATACAACATCTCTTTGACCAGTCCTCATCTATGCCTATAAATATAGCCATTGCGATCCCTATTTCAAAGCTAAAATTTTTTGAAGAGACACTCTGATGCTACCATTGTGTAGATCTTTCCCTTAGATCCCTCAAATTGTCTTAGGTATCTCTCTAAACCATGAGAGAATAGATAATTAAACCGGATAAGAATGTTTTTAATGTATTTTTACAAATTTTACATAGGTTTGGTTCTCCTATGTAAAACATACTCTTTAGTTATCATTCATACCTGTAATCCATACCTGTGCGGTATATCTACGCGCCATACCTCTGCGGTATACCTACGTTGTACATCAACGCATGGTACTTATGTGACATACTTGCACGAGGGACCTACATGACCAACTCAACTACCCTTTTTAAAAAATAATCCATTCATGGTAGGGTATCTCCTTTCTTGGTTCCCTTATCTGAAAAGGACTAAGTTGAAACCTCCCCCAAAACCTCATGACTTATCAAACCATTGGGAAGGGCACATCAGTGTGTCTCCTATTTGGGTTTGTGTTTTTATAGTCAGTGGTTTCTCACTTTTATTTTATAATGGGGTTAGGATTCATGGATTGTTTGTGGGTCTGTATATCTGCAATAACATGGAACATTCTCCCAGAAACAGTGTTGGGAAGTTCCTAGTTTGGACGAGGGTTGGGTCTTGGACTCCCCTTTCTCAAAGAGGTGACCCAGAACCTTAGGTCTCTGGCAGGGAAGGTACAGTTCACACTTACTTTTATGCTCAAGTAAAGGAGAAGTATCCCTTTCCTACCAGGATCAATTTAAGGGAAACCATCCTTGTGTAAGCCCCTCACCTTCATCCCTTTCTCATTAAATTGAACCCTTGTACAATGTAAATAAAACAGAGGGAAGGCTTGTCACCTCACCCTCTTTCATGGTCGACGTGCCCTCTTCCATCAGCGGAGGAGGAGAAGTATGAAGTTTCATTGTTGAATCTTTCACATCCTCTTGTTTCTCACTCTAAGCATGGCTTGCGTGGGCTTATATATATGTGATGGTTACAACATGTGCACAAAAATTCATTGGAAGGAACTATGAGAACTCTGATTCCCACCATAATTGAGATACGTAGGAAGGTGTCTCAAGGACCGAGTTCATTAGAAATCCTCCTCAGGAACCCAATTATAATTCCTTTAATCTAGGACACCACCATTAGAATAAGCCCCCGATTAAACCCCAAATAATCAAGGAATTATTTTCAGTAAGTAAGATGAAACTCATATCTCTCAAAGGACCATACTCTTCTATGAGACTTATCGAACTACGTGGGCTTTGATTCCGATTTTTATGGGATACGTAGGAAGCCTCCCTGAGGTTCAAACCCAACACATCAAATCAACTATGTTCTCCTTGGGCCATATTCCAAATAGGGCCCGATCCTACTTGGAAACCCATATCTATTCTAACTTCTTAGAGATTCTTCAGAATAAGTCCCACAATATGTTTTGACCAAGCATCTTTCTCTTATAGGTCCATATCACCTGACCTTAAAAGGTATGATGTGTCCTATTAGGTGGCATCAAACTATGAGGGTTCTGATTCCTTTCAAAAGGATATGTAGGTAGCTCATTTTATGGTCATGATCCCACGATCAATACAAACCTTCATCTCCTAGGATGACAATAAATTCCATAGTGCTCCACTTAGTGGCTTAAAAACCATTATCATCACCATAATGATTAAAAGAATCTCTAATCGGTATATTAGAGGATAACATTGATGGAAAACCTCAAATACATAAAAATATTTACATTAATGAAGAACCTTGAATGCATATTGAGGATTCTACATTTTACACATGTTAATAAGTGATTGTAAATTCCAAGGGACACTTATGATATACTTGGTGAATTAATAAGGATTCTGGAAAATATCTTAAATTTACAAAGAGTGTCCTAGAGTAAACAATAATTCCACTCAAAAGGGTGTGATGAGTCTGACCTCCCATCTTCTCAACCAATGCATGTTCTTAAGTATCATAAATTTCAAACATAACGAATTCTTACCTTTGTAAAGTAGGTCCCCTTTAAATAAAGAAGTATTGGAAGTTTCTGGTTCCATAAATAAATCCAATGGAAACCGCCTGGAAATAGTGTTTCTTAAAACTAGAACACATGTCTCAAGGAAATAAAAAACAGAGGGTTCATTACATTTTTAGGGTTTTAGATATTTTTAGGATATATTTTTTTAGGGGTTTTTGGGATTTTGAGGGATTTAGGGTTTTTACGGTTATCAAGGTATTTTGGATTTTTGGTGTTTTTTAGTTTTCATGGGTTCTATGTGTTTTATTTTTTTATGGATTTCTAATGGGTTTTCAGGGTTTTTAATATTTTTATGTATTTTTAGCACTTTTTGTGGTTTATTATTGTTTTTATGGTTTTTATTTATTTTGCATAATTTTAGTGTTTTATAATTTATTTAGGGTTTTACTGAGTTTTTGATCTTTTTTCTGTTATTATGTTTCTATATTTTTTAATTTATTTAGGTGTTTAATTGGTTTTTAATGTTTTTAGTGATTTATTGTGTGTTTAAGGGGTTTGGGGGGGGGGGTTTACAATCTATATTGGATTCTATGTTTTTTTAGGTTTTTAGGTTTTTATGGGTTCTTAGGGGTTTTTTTCTTTTTATCATTTTTCGTTTTTAGAGGTTTTAAGTGATTTTATTTTATTAAGGTTTTAGAAGGGGTTTTTGGGTTTTTAGTGGATTTTACATTTTTAGGTATTTTTATTCTTTTTATGGATATTTATAGTTTTTAGGGTTTTTAGTGATTTTGAGGATTTATGATTTTTAGTGTTTTTATTATTTTTTGGGGTTTTTGAGTTTTTTCATTATATTGGAGTTTTAAGGATTTTATAGTATTTTAAAAATTATATGGATTTAAATTGATTTTTATGTGTTTTACTGGGTTTATGATATTTATGGGTTTTTATGGGTTTTAGTGGTTTTTATGATTTTGAGGGTCTTTTAGGGGTTTTAGGATTTTAGGGTTTTAAGTGTTTTTAGGTTTTTATGGGTATCATAGTGTTTTTTAATTTTTTTATGGTTTTTGTATGTTTTTATGGATTTTTTGGATTTTTATATTTCTTATGGTTTGTATGGGTTTAGAGTTTTAAGGGGTTTAAGATTTTTTTTTTGGGTTTTAGGTTTTTTGTGTTTTTAGATTTTTTATGGGTTTTTGGAGTATTTCTATTTTTAGGGTTTTGTAAGGGTTTTTTAGGGTTTTAAGGTTCTTTAATTTTATATAGATTTCAAAGTATTTTATACAATTCTATGGTTTTTTATTTTTTAGGTATTTATATTAATATTGGTTTTTAGGGGTTTTACTATTTTATGGGTTTTCGAGTTTTATGGGTTATTTTAATTATTTGGGGATTTTATGGTTTTTTAGAGTTATTTAATATTTTTATTTGTTTAAATTGTTTTTAGAGTTATTTGTTTCTTTGTGATTTTTTTGGTTTTGTAATGGGTTTGGGTTTTTTATTTTTTAGTGGATTTTAGGGATTTTAGGGTCTTTTTTTGGTTTTTTAGAATTTCTTTTATTTTTGAGTGGTTTTAAGTGTTTTTAGTTTTTTATGGTATACATAGGGGTTTTTAGTGTTTTACAGTTTTTATGATATTATTGGGATTTAGGGATTTTTATATTATTTATTTGTTTTAGGGGTTTTATGGATTTTTAGGGTTTTACTACTTTTATAGGTTTTAGTGTTTTTTGGGTTTTTTGCACGTTCTTGGTTTAAGGGGCTTAAATTTTATTTAGGGTTTTAGGGTGTTCTTAGGGGTTTTCCTGGTTTTATGGTTTTTTAAATTTTTAGATATTTTTAGGGATTATAGGATTTTTTATTCTTTTTTAGGTTTTTTTGATACTTTTAGGGTTTTCTGCATTTTTATTGTTTTTTGGGTTTTAAGGTGTTTTTGTGTTTTTAGTGTCTTTTAGTTCATTTATAGTTTTAACATTTTTTGGGGGTTTACAGGATTTATAGATTTTTTAGTTGTTTTTAGGGGTTTTTATGGGTTTTGGGGGTTTTATGGTTTTAGGTGTTTTTATGGGTTTTAGGAGTTTTAAGGGGTTTTAGGGTCTCTTTAGGTTTTTTAGTTTTTTTAGTAATTTTTAGGTTTTAGGGATTTTATGTGTTTTTATGTTTTTCTGGATTATTAGGGTTTTTTAGGGATTTTCTTGAATTTTTTAATATTTTTATTCGATTTTAGAGTTTTATGTATTTTTAGGGGTTTTAGAGTTTTTATGATTTAATACATTTTTACGCTTTAGGGGGTTTTAATTGTTTTTAGGTTTTTATTTTTTTTTCATAGGGGTTTTTTGGGTTTTTAGGGATATTTATATTTTAAAAATTTCTACGATTTTTTGTATTTTTAGGGTGTTTATAGTTTCATGTGTTTTGTGGTTTTTTAGGATTTTTAGGGTCTTCCAGTTTTTTTTTCTTTGTTGAGATTTTTGAGGTTTTTTTGGATTATAAGGTTTTTTATATTTTATTAATATTTTTGGGGTTTCATGTTTTATTACGGCTTTTAGTGGGTTTTCATGGGTTTTGGGGGTTTTAATGGTTTTAGGGGTTTCTTATGGGTTTTAAGTGATTTAAGGTCTTTTAATGATTTTTCATGTTTTTAGCACTTTTAGGTTTTAGGGGTTTTAAATGATTTTAGGTATTTAATGGTTTTTAGTGGTTTTTAGGGGTTATTTACATTTTTAGGGATTTTATGAATTTTTGTAGGATTTTTTTAGAGTTTATATTTTTATGGATTTTTAGGGTCTTCTGGGTTTTTTAGGGTTTTAGGGTTTTACAATTTTTAGCATTTTTTTGGTTTTTATGGGTTTTTATTGTTTTTAGTTTTTTATGCTTTTCTTAGGGTAATTTATAGTTTTTTGGGTTTTTTATATTTTTATGTGTATTTAGATATTTTAAAGATTTTTATTGTTTTTTTTGGTTTATAGATATTTTGAAAAGTTTTGTATGGGTTTTGGGTTTTAGGGGTTTTTTGAGTTTTTTTAGTTTTATTGGGTTTTAGAGTTCTTATTTTATGTTTTTAGGGGTATAATGTTTTTTTAGATTTCTTAGTGGGTATTTAGAGTTTTTAAAGCAATTAGGTGTTTTTTGGGTTATTAGATTTATTTGGTTTTTTTGAGTTTTAAGTATTTTTAGGTTTTATGTTTTTTAAGGGAATTTTTAGGGTTTTAATGGTTATTTATGTTTTTAATAATTTTAGGAATTTTTATATTTTTTATAATTTTAGGGCAAGGAAGGCTCGGGTACAGGCTATTCCTGGAACACCCCAATTTTTTAATTATTTTAGGGATTTTGATGGATTTTAGGGGTTTAAAGGGTGTGTATGGTGTTATGGGGGGGATTTTAGGCATTTTTTGGGTTTTTTAGGGTTTAGGGTTTTCTTAATGTTTTTAGGGGTTTAATGGGTTTTTACATATTTTAGTGTTTTTTAAGAGATTAATTGATGGTTAGGGTTTTTTAGTTTTTAGTGTTTTTTGGTTTTTTGGGTTTTAGTGGTTTTAGGGACTATTTATGGTTTTTAGAGTTTTTAGTATTTTTTTAGTTTTTAGAGATTTAAATGTTTTTAGGTTTTTATGGTTTTATTAGGGGTTTTCAAGGGTTTTAGGGGTTTTTTAGTTTTTATGTATTTTTAGGGTTTTTTTATGATTTTGAGGGTTTTGAGGGTTTTTTATGTTTATTAGGTATTTTTAATGTTTTTAGGGGTTTTATCTATTTTAAAGTTTTCATGGTTTTCTTAGGGTTTCTCAGGGGATTTAGGGGTTTAGGTTTTTTTGGGTTTTAGGGTTCTTTGTTTAGTATTTAGGGATTTTAATGTTATTTATAGTTTTTTTACGTTTTAAGGGGTTTAAAAGGTTTTTAAAGTTTTTAGAGCTTTTTAATGATTTTATGGGGTATTAGTGGTTTTATGTTTTAAGATGTTTTAGTATTTTTAGGGCCTTTTAGGGTTTCTCAACATGTTTTTTTTTATGTTTTTTGGGTTTAGTTTGTTTAGGTTTTATAAGTTTTCTTAGGGTTTTCATGGTTTTCAAATTTTTTAGGGATATTTATATATTTTCGGATTTTTAGGGATTTTTAGTATTTTTATGGGTTTTATGGATTTTAGGTATTTTTAGTGTTTATAAGGATTTTATTTTTTTTCTAGGATTTTTTGGTTTTATTTTTATTTTTTATGGGATCAAAGGTTTTTAGTGGTTTTTATCATTATTATGGTTTTAATGGGTTTTTAGAGTTCTTATTTCATTTTAGGGTTTCTTTGGGTTCTTTTGGTGGTATTGGTACATTTTAGGGGATTTGTGGTTTTATGGTTTTTAGTGTTTTTTATGGTTTTTAGTTTTTTAGGGTTTTTTATTTTTTAAGTGTTCTTCAACATTTTTAGGGTTTTTAAAATTTTAAGGATTTTTAGTGAAATTTTAATATTTTATGGTTTTTAGCGTTTCTATATCTTTTGATGGTTTTTAGAGCATTTTAGGAGTTTTTTTTGTTTTATGAGTTTTTAATTTTCATGGCTTTTTGAGTTTTTAGGGTGGTTTTTAGAGTTTTTTTAACATTTATAGGTGTTTAAAAGGTTTTCATATTTATAGTTTTTTTATGTTTGATATGGGGTTTTATTGTTTTTAATTTTGTTTAGTGATTTTTATGGGTGTTGGTGGTTTTCGAGTCATCGGCCTCTTTTTCTTGGTTTTGTAGGGTTTTCAACATTTTTTTGTTTTTAGGGGTTTTATTTGTTTTGGTGTTTTAAATGTTTTCATAGGGGTTTTTAGGGTTTTTAGTTTATTTTAAATTTTTTGGTATTTTTTGAGTTTTTAGCATTTTTAGGGTTTTAGGATTTTCTTAGGGGTTTTAAGGTTTATAAGGTGTTTACATTTTATATATTTTTTATAGATTATTTTAATTTTTGTTGGTATATTAATGTTTTTATTGATTTTATGGGGTTTTAGTATTTTTAGTCATTTTAGAGATATTAGGGATTTTGAGTGTTTTAGGGTTTTTAGGGTTTTTATCATATTTAGGTATTTTAGTGTTTTTGAGTGTTTTTAGGTTTTAAAGGTTATCTTTGTGGCTTTCAGGGTTTTTAGGGTTTTAGCATTTTTATGTATTTTTAATGTAATTTTAAGAATTTTTATGATTAAATGGGTTTAAAAGGATTTTTGAGGTGTTGGGGTTTTTAGATGTTTTGGGGTTTTTATTCTTTCCATGGGGTTTATGGGGGTATTGAGTTTTTTAGGCTTTATAAGGTTTTTATAGTTTTAAAAAAAATTATTGGTTTAAATGCGTTTTAGAGTTTTTTTGGGTTTTTATTTATTTTTACTTTATTTAAGGGTTTTAAAGGGATTTATGGGTTCTATGTGTTTTTAGGGTTTTTATCATTTTAGGTTTTTTGGGTTTTAAGTATTTTTATGATTTTAAGGTTAATTTGGGTTATTGTTTTTGTATTTTTAGTTTTTTTACAATTTTAGGTATATTTTATGTCTTTCTATGATTTTTATTGTTTTTAGGGTTTTTGATAATTTGATGGTTTTGGGGGTTTTAGGGAGGGTTTAGGGGTTTTTTAGTCTTCATGTGGGTTTTAATATTTTTATAGTTTTTATCATTTTTAGGGGTTTAAAGGGAATTTAGTGTTTTTGTGTATTTTTAGGGGGTTTTTTTCTTATGGTTTTTTGGGTTTTAATGGTTTTTACAGATTTTACTATTTTTATCATTTTTTTATTTTATATTCTTATATGTGTTTTTTTAGTTTTTTTGGTTTTTAAGGACTTCATAGGTTTTTACATAGATTTTAATGGTTATTATGTATTTAGGTATTTTTGGGTTTATTTTGGAATTTTATGGTTTATTATGGTTTTTAGGGACTTTGAGGGATTTTATGGGTAATTTGGTTTTTAAGGTTTTTAGTGTTTTTTTGAGTTCATGTTAGTGTTTTTAATGTTTTTATTGGGTTAAAGGGTTTTTAATGTTATAGAGTTTTTAGGGATTTTATGATTTTTAGGTGTTTTATGGTTTTCTGGGAATTTTGTGTTTTTCGGTCTCTTTAGGGTTTTAGTGTTTTTTTTGGTATTAGAGTTTTAAAGTGGTTTTTTTATTTTTAAGGTTTTATTAGGGGTTTATATTATTTTTTAGGTATTTTTAAATTTTATAGATTTTTAGGTCCATTTTTTGGATTTTTATGGTTTTTAGGGTTTTTAGGGGTTTTGAGGGTTTTTATGGTTTTAGGGGATTTATCATTTTTTAGGGTTTTAAATGTTTTTAGGTTTTTACTATTTTTATGGGGTGTGAAGGGTTTTTTATGTTTTATAAATTTTTATGGATTTTAGGATTTTATGTTTTTTGTTGTTTTATGGATTTTGAGTGCTTTATGGTTTTTTTGGGTTTTTATGATTTAATTATTTTTTTAGTTTATTATATATTTTAATGTATTTTTATTATTTTTTGGGGTTTAATTTGTTTTTATAGTTTTTAGCATTTTAAATTTTTATTTCTTTTTAGGGTTTTTAGAATATTTTTTTGCGTTTTATGGATTTTAAGGGTTTTAGGGTATTTAGGGTATCTTTTTGGGGTGTTTTAGCGTTTTTTTTCATCATTTATGTTTTTAGGAGTTTTAAGTGTTTTTAGGTTTTTAAGGTTTTCTTAGGGGGTTTCATGAGTTTGAGGTGTTTTTACCTTTTTAGTGATTTTTATGGCTTTTAATGACTTTTAGGGATTTTTTCATTTTTATTGTATTTTTAGGTTTTAAAGACTTTTAGGGTTATAGGGATTTTAGGGTTTTAAGAATTTATAGGTTTTTATGTTCTTTAAGTGTTTTAGTGTTTTAAGGTTTTACTATGGATTTTTAGACGTTTTAGAGTTTTTATGCATTTAGTGATTTTTAATGAATTTTAAGTTTTTTACAGGTTTTTAGAGTTTTTGAATATTTCTAATGTTTTTAGGGGATTTATGTTTTTTGAGAGTTTTTTTAGTGGTTTTAGGGTTTTTAGATATTTCTACCGATTTTACGGGTTTAAAGGGGTATTTATATTTTTTTGTGTTTCCTAAGTATTTATGGATTTTTAGGTTTTTTTAAGGGTTTTAGGGGTTTTATGGTTTCAGGGTTTTAGGTTTTTTTAATGTTTTTTTATATATTTAGGTGTTTTAAATGTTTTTATGTATTTAATGTTTTCTTAGGTGTTATCTGGGTTTTCAGTGTTTTTTAAATTTTTAGAGTTTTGGAGGATTTTTAGGATTTTTATGGTTCTTATTATTTTTATGTATTTTAAGGTTTTCAGTTTTTTTGGGTTTTATTGTTTTTAACGTTGGTTTATATTTTAGGGTTTTCAAATTTTTTTACAGTTAATGGTTTTTATATTTATCTATTATTTTTATTGGTTTAAATTGATTTTATAATTTTTTTTGTGGTTTTTAGGGTTTTACCTGGTTTTAGGTGTTTTAAAGGTTTTATTAGAGATTAAGGGGTTTCTAGGATTTTTATGGTCTTTCAGGGTTTTTAACATTTTTAGGTTTTTAGGGGTTTTAAGTGTTTTTATGTTTTTGATGATTTCTTATGGTTTTTAGTTTTTTAGGGTTTTTGTGTTTTTTCAGATTTTTTTACTATTCTAGTATTTTTATATGTTTTAGGGTTTTTGGTATTTGGAGGGGTTTGAGGGAACTTTTAATTTTTTTAGAGTATTTATGGTTTTTATGTGGATTTGAGTTTTTTTTGGGTTTTTATGGTTTTATAGTTTTTTAATCATTTTTAGTGGTTCAAAAGGGTTTTTAGAGTTTTTGTGGTTCTTTAGGGTATCTTTGGGTTTTAGGTCTTTTAGGAATTTTGGTGTTTTACTATTTATTTGGTTTTTAGAGTTATTTGGGACTGTTTATTGTTTTTATAGTTTTTATCATTTTTATGATTTTTAGGGGTTTTATGTGGTTTTATGTTTTAAGGAATTTCTAGGGATTTTTAGGGTTTTTATCAGTTTTTATTTTCTTAATGATTCTTAGGGTTTTTTTATTTTTATGCTTTTTAGGTTTGTTTGTATTTTTTGGATATGATGGTTTTTTTGTTTTTTATGGTTTCTATGTTTTTATGGATATTTAGAGATTTTTTAATGATTATTACATTTTTTATGATTTTAGCAATTTTGAGAGTTTTTTTTGTTTATTTAGGGGTTTTTAATGTTTTTAATGTTTTTAGGGGTTTATAGGATTCGTAGTGTTTCTTGTGTTTTCTATTTTTTATGTATTTTTAATGTAATTAATGGTTTTAGGTGTTTTTATCGATTTTTAGGATCTTTATGGGTTTTCAATGTTTTATGGTTTTCACGGGTTTTAGAGTATTAGGGTTTGTTTTATGATTTTCTGTATTTTTTTGGTTTTTAATGGGTTTTAAGTGATTTTATGTTTTTAAGGTTTTCATAGAGGCTTTCATGGTTTTTAGTGTTTTTTACTTTGTTTTGATTTTTAGGGATTTTTTAGGATATTTATAGTTTTTAGGATCTTTAGGGATTTAATAGGTTTTTGGCATTTTTGCAGCCTTTAGGGTTTTTTTAGTGTTTTTTAGTTTTTTAGGTTTTTATATTTTTTAGTTTATATAGTTTTCTTATGTTTTTTTACTTTTTGGGTATTTTCAGGGATTTGTTTTGGATTTTTATGTTTTTAGGTTTTTTAAGGGTTTTAGGGTTTTTAATGGTTTGTATAGTTTTTATGGTTTTTTGAAATTTTTATAATTTTTTGGCATTTTCTAGTATTTTTAGAGTTTTTCAATGTTTTTATGGGTTTAAAGGGTATTTATAATTTTTATTAGGTTTTAGGGTTTTTTTGGTTTTTAGGTTTTTTATGGTTTTTATGTGTAATGGGTTTTAGGCTCTTTTTAGGGAATTTAGGATTTTAAGCATTTTTATATTTTTTGGGATGTTATTTGTCTTCAAAATTTTAATGTTTTCTTAAATAACATTAGGTTTTTTTAGGGTTTGCAACATTTCAAGATATTTGAAGTATTTTTATGTTTTTTTGGGATTTTTATTGAATTTTATTGTTTTTTACGGTTTTTTGGGTTGTTAACATTTTTATATTTTTGAGTGGTTTTGAATGTTTTATGTTTTTATGGGTTTCCTCTTGTTTTCTAGGATTTTAGGGATTTTTACATTTTCTGGGACTTTAGGACCTTTTTAGGATTTTTATGGGTTTTAAGGATTTTCGTGGTTTTAAGGCTTTCTTTGGGATTTTTGGCTTTTTGGCTTTTTAGCATTTTAGTGTTTTTAGGGATTTTAATAGTTTTTAGGTTTTTAATTTATTTTTATAGTTTTTAGGGGTTTTTATGTTTTTAATGATTTTTTTGAATTTTTGGGATTTTATATATTGTTATGGTTTTAGTTTTTTATGGATTTTGAGTGTTTTTAGGGGTTTCTTGGTTTTTTAATGTTTTATACTTTTTATAGTTTCTTAATGTTGTAGGGGTTTAAATTGTTTTTATAGTTTTTAGAGGTTTTGGGTTTTATGGGGTTTTAGGGTTTTATGGGTTTTTAGGGTTTTAGCATTATTAAGGTTTTTTGGGATTTAAATTTTTTAAGATCTTCTTAGTGTTTTTTTGGGGTTTAGGGTTTTTATTTTTCTAGGTATTTTTAGATGAATTTTATTTTTATGGTTTTTATGGTTTTTGGGATTTTGATGATTTTTAGCAGTTTTAGGGGGGTTTGGTGTTCTTAGGGTTTTAGGGGTTTTAGTTTTTTTTAGGATTTTTTGGGGTTTTAATTGTTTTTTGGTTTGTATGGTTTTCTTATGTATTTGGAGGGTTTTGATGTTTTATGGATTTTTTGGGATTCTTATGGTTTTTAGGATTTTTATGAGTTTTAGGGGTTTTGGGGTTTTAATTTTTTCTTGAGTTTTATAGGGTTTTTATACTTTTTTAACAACTTTATGGGTTTAAATGGTTTTTAGAATTGTTAGTTATTTTTAGGGTTTTTAGAGGTTTTATGGTTTTTACTTTTTGGTTGTTTTTTAATATTTTTAGGGGATTTTATTGATTCTTGGAACATTTTAAGGTTTCAATTTTTTTTCTATGTATTTACAGTATTATTTGGGTTTTAAGGTTTTCTTAGGGGTTTTCATAGTTTTTATGGTTTTTTACATTTTCCGGGATTTTTATGGAGTTTTAGGTTGTTTTTTATTTTAATTTTTTTACTATTTATAAGAGTTTTTATTGTATTTTGGGTTTTTAGGGTTTTATATTTTTAGTATTTTTTAGGTCTTTAGAGAAAGTAAGGCTCGGGTCCAGGCTATACCTGGCACCCCCCAAAATTTATTAATATAAAAGGCACAAAGAAACTGCAGACAAGGGAGGGGAGGGATCCATCAATCCACCCCCAAATCCTCTTACGACCTCAGCCCAATGGCCACAAAAAGAAAAGAAGAAAAACAAAAATCAAAAGAAAAAAAAGTCAAGAAAGTCCAAAAGGGAAAGAACACAAGGGGAGGATAAGTAAACATCACCACCAAAATCATCCAGCTCCACACCACAAAAACCCATGCCCACACCAAAGCCGTCGCCCACATCATCAAAACTTAAATTTGACTCAGCACCCATGTCCGTTGAGTCCCATCCAGACTCAAAATCCTCTTCCATGCCAAGCCTGGATAGCAGCTTCATCCTAGCCTTCTCTTTCTCAGCAGAAATTGAAAGCATCTCTCACTTATTCACCTTTAGATTTATTCTGACAGCTCGTGAAGAGGCCCTAATTTCCATGGGACGTGGGAGGGCAGAATAATGCTGCCTCCATCTTCGTCTCGGAGGGGAAGAAGTGGATCTGACTTCAACACCTGCCTTCACACATGTGAATTCATCACTGACAGCCGATGGTGCCTTCCCCTTCTTACATTCTGTCCCAGGAGTTTCAGCACCTCCTCTGGTTCCTTCTTCCATTGACCTAACCATAGCAGCGTTTATACAGCGGTTAGCCTCAACAAACCTCTACCCAACCATCATAGCTTCACCCTCAAGCGGGAACCTTTCCCGTTCAACCCACACCATCTCATGAAACTGCACACAAAAATCGTCAGCAGAGGGAACACCATGAAGGACCATAGCCCTCTGCAAGTCCATGGACGGAACACCAGCGTCACCAGCATTTCCCGGAAGAGGGCTCAAGAACTGGGGACTGGGAAGATCCTCAGCACCGCTTGTGCTGTAAGAGGGAGGAGATAACCCAGGACCCATGTCAGGTCCCCCACACCGGGGCACCTGGACAGAACCAGAGGGGCATCGCGCCAATTCTACACCCTAAGGATCCAGGTCTCCTCTTCCGCCATAGACATGTCCTCAGCTGAAGACAAGCTCCACTCATCCCCAGTCCTTGGGCCCTGAGCAACCACTACCTCCATCATGATATCTACCACCAGCACATTTTCCACATCAAGCACATCCAAGGCTGCAACATGGAAGTTGTTTGGAGCAATCAGAGCAACCTCAACTGCTGGAAAGGATCCCTCAGTGCTCTCATTAACCTTCAAGCCAAATATATCATATCGTCCCAGATCGAGAGCTCAGGGATCCTCCACATTTTCTTTCCAGACAGCCATCACAACAGCCTTCCCTAAATCTGTCTTCCTCCTAGGGGAGTCACCACACCCGTGAAAACCTTCAGCAAAAACCCAATTATCCCTCCCATCCAGCAGCACTTCCTCCTCATCAGCATCTCTCAAAACACCAGCACCTCCAACCATACTCATAATGAAACCACATGAATCCTTCAGGGAAACCTCTAGATCACTTCCATCAAGAAAAGAAGATGATCAGGGAACATCAACAACCAAAGGTTGGGAGGAAGCCTCCCCCTTTGTCCCCTTTACCTCCACCAGAGGGAGGATGATCCCACCAGAAGACATGCGACCCAGAGAAACACCACCCCTGACAGGGCCAGAACATCCTCCAGTTTTGTCACTATGCCAAAAGCTCCAACAAAAAGAGCAGAATACCGGCCATTTCTCAAAGAGAACAAGTTGTCTCCATCTGAGTTCTTCCCCCACTGTAATCTATATAGCATCCATAGGAGACTTTGAAGCATTGATTTCAACAAAGGCCCTTGGTGCAACTGGATGACACAGGGCCCTAGTCCTACTATCCACACAAAGGAACCTACCCACAAAATTCCCAAGCATCAAAATAAAAGAGATATTTTTAAAGGGAAGGGGAATCTCATGAAATATCACCCAGGTAGCAGAAATCGAGGAACTTTTCTTCAGATGAAAGTCAAAGCTCCACCGAAAGAGGGACAAACGAGCACCATTGCCCGATCGAGGAGCCACTGACTAGGCAAGGACCAGGTCCTCCTCCATGCAAAAGAGAATCATGATGTGGGATCTATCAATCAGGCCCACAGTTGTCCGAGCCCTAATATTCCAAAAAGCTGATACGAACCAGTCAAAAGTGACCACCGGGGGTCTCCGCATCGGGAATCTTGCAACCAGAGTCAGGCAGTGCAGGTCTGAAGCCTCAGTGAACTCCCAAATCAATAGGGGAAGCTCTGGACAACCTTCAAAATACTCCGGAACCTTCGTCCAGAGCACCGTTTTCTGGAAATAGGGTAACAAGTCAGCAGAGGAGAGAAATGAGAAGTCCTTTGAGTGAGGGTCCTCCCCCACAGAGAGGGGGGGAGGTGCTTCAATTTCTGTCGTCTTCAACCTGGGAGGAAGCCGCCATCATGAGGGATCCGAATTTCCAGAAGTGCCAGAGTCACTAGAGCCTCCATCCTCTATTTTTTAGGTTTGTAGGGGTTTTACTTGTTTTCATATTATTAAAGTTTTATAAGGGGTTTTTAGATTTTTAGGGTATTTTTTGTTTTTAGATAATTTGAGGGATTTTTAAAGATTTTTAAGAGTTTTTAGGGTTTTAGGTACATTGAGGGATTTTAGGGTTTATAATTATCTTGGGTTTTAGTTTTTTTTGAGTTTTTAGGGGTTTTAATGGTTTTAAGAGTTTTTTAATGTTTCTAGGGGTTTCAAGGTTATGTAGAGTTTTAGTTGGTTTTTGGGTTTTTATGGGTTTTTTATTTAATATTTTAAGGTAATTTGATTTATGTTTAGGGTTTTCTAGGCTTTTTTTGGGGCTTTTAGGGTTTTATTGTTTTTTTTTGTTTTAATTGGTTTTTAGTGTTTTTTTTGGTTTTTTTGTTTTTCATATGGGGTTTCAAGGTTTGTTTGGTTTTTTATGTTTTTATGGATTTTTTGTGATTTTTAATTATTTTTATGTGTTTTAGGGAATTTAGGGATTTTGAGAGTTTTTAGAGGTTTTTGGTTTTAGTGGTTTTTATCATTTTTATCATTTTTTGGGTTTTAGGGTTTTAAATTGTTTATAGGTTTTTAATGTTTTCATGTTGATCTTAAAGGGTTTTAATATTTTTTATATTTTTATGGATTTTTTGGGATTTTCTATTTTTTATGGGTTTTAGGGGTTTTAAGGGATTTTATGGGTTTTCGTAGGGTTTTAACGTTTTTTATTGGTTTTTGGGGGTTTAGGTTTTGTTTTGAGATATTTAATGTTTTTTAATGTTTTTAATGATTTTTTATAATTCTTAAGAGATTAAAAGGACTTAAAATTTTTAGTGGTTTATTAGTATTTTCTAGGTTTTTATGGGTATAAATGTTTTTTGTGGATTATATGGTTTTAGGGGTTTTGGGAGGTTTTATTATATTTTTAGGGGTTTTAAGGTTTTTTACAATTTTTAGGGTTTTTAAGGGTTTAATGTTTTTTTAAGTTTTAATTATTTTCTTAGTGTTTTTAGGGTTTTTTAGGGTTCATTATATTTTTAGGGTTTTAGGTATTTTAAGGATACTTTGTTTTTTTAGGTTTTTAGGGATTTTTTGGGATTTAGTGTTTTTAGGGTTATCAAGGTTTATAGGATTTTTATGTTTTTTAGTTTTCATGGAATTTATGTTTTTTATGTTTTTATTTTTTTCTAATGGATTTTCAAGGTTTTTAGAGTTTTTATCATTTTTATGTATTTTTATGGCTCTTTGAGGTTTATTATGGTTTTTATTGATTTTGCGAAATTTTAGTGTTTTATGGTTTGTTTAGTATTTTATGGGGTTTTTTATATTTTATGGTTATTATGGTATTTATATTTCTTTAATATATTTTGGGGTTTAATTGGATTATAATGTTTTTAGTTAGTTTTTGTGTGTTTAAGGGTTTTTAGGGTGCTTTTATAGTTTATAGTGGAGTCTATGGTTTTTAGGTTTTTATGGGGTTTTAGGGTTTTTTTTTCTTTTTATCGTTTTTAGTTTTTTAGAGGTTTTAAGTGTTTTTATATTATTAAGGTTTTAGTAGGTGTTTCTCAGTTTTTAGTGGTTTTTAAATTTTTAGGTTTTTTTATTTTCTTTAAGGTTTTTTTAGTTTTAAGGTTTTTAGGGATTTTGAGGAGTTAGGTTTTTTAGTGCTTTTATTAATTTTTTGGGTTTTTCACGGGGTTTTTTCATTATATAATAGTTTTAAGGATTTTATAATATTTTTACAATTATGTGGATTAAAAATAATTTTTAATTGTTTTACTGGTTTTACAATATTAATGGGTTTTTAGTGGTTTTTATTATTTTTAGGTTATTTTAGGGTATTTAATATTTTAGGGGTTTTAAGAGTTTTTAGGGTTAATGAGGGTATCTTATTTGTTTTAGGGTTTTTTTGATTTTTTATGATTTTATGGACTTGTATATTTTTTATGGTTTATAGGGTATTATAGTTTTTAAGGGGTTTTAGGTTTTTAAGGTTTTAGGATTTTTTGTGTTTTTAGGATTTTTATGGGTTATTAGATTATTTCTGTTTTTAGGGTTTTGTTAGGGTTTTTTAATTTTATTGGAATTTCAAGTAATTTTTTACAATTTTATGGGATTTAATTTTTTTGGGTTGTTTTGGATTTTACTATTTTTATGGGTTTTCAAGTTTTATGGTTTTTTTTATTTTTTAAGGTTTTTATGGGTTTTTAGAGTTTTTTTAATATTTTTATTCGTGTAAAGTGTTTTTAGAGTTATTTTTTTCTTTGAGATTTTTTTTTGTTTTTAAATGGTTTGGGGTATTTTACTTTTTAAGGGGTTTTAGTGAGTTTATGGTATTTTTTGGGTTTTTAGGGTTTCTTCTGTTTTTTAGTGGTTTTAAGTGTTTTTAGTTTTTTATGGTTTACATATGGGTTTTTAGGGTTTCAGTGGTTTTATGATTTTAAGGAGTTTTAGGGATTTTTAGATTATTTATTTTTTTTAGAGGTTTTATGGATTTTTAGGGTTTTGTGACTTTTAGAGGTTTTAGTGTTATTAGGGGTTTTAGCAAGTTCCTGGTTTAAGGGGTCTTAAGTGTTTTTAGGGTTTCAGGGTTTTTAGGTGTTTTCTTGGTTTTGTGGTTTTTAAAATTTTTAGGGATTTTTAAGGCTTTATAGGATTTTTTTTATTCTTTTTAGGGTTTTCTTGGGACTTTTAGGGGTTTTAGGGTTTTTAGTGTTTTTATTGTTTTTTGGGTTTTTATGGTGTTTTTGAGTTTTTATGGTATTTTAGTTTATTTATAGTTTTAACATTTTTGGGGGGTTTACAAGATTTATATATTTTTATTAGTTTATAGGGTTTTTAAAGGTTTTCGGGTTTTATGGTTTTTGGTGTTTTTATGGGTTTTAGGAGTTTTAAGGGGATTTAGGGTCTCTTTAGGTTTTTTTGGATTTATAGTAATTTTCAGGTTTTTATGGTTCTTTAGGTTTTTATAGGTTATTCAGGTTTTTTTATTTTTATGGATTTTTTTTTTGAATTTTTTAGGATATTTGTCCGATTTTAGTGTTTTATGAATTTTTTGGGGTTTTATAATTTTATATTTTTTATACTTTTTTATGTTTTTAGGTGTTCTATGTGTTTTTAGGTTTCTAATTTGTTTTCTTAGGGGTTTTCTGGGTTTTTACGGATATTTATATTTTAAAATTTTCTGTTAATCGATGGATTTTTTGGGTGTTTTATAGTTTTATGGATTTTGATTAGTTTTAGGTTATTTTTGGGTCTTTCGGGTTTTTATCGGTTTTTTGGGAATTTTGAGATTTTTTTGGATTATAAGGTTTTTTATATTTTTTAAATATTTTTGTGGATTAAAGGTTTATTAGGGTTTTTAGTGGGTTTTTGAGGGTTTTAGACATTTTAATGGTTTTAAAGGTTTTTATGGATTTTAGGGTTTTAGGGTCTTTGAGTGATTTTTTGTGTTTTTAGCGCTTATAGGTTATAGGTGTTTAAAATGATTTTAGGTTTTTAAGGGTTTTTAGTGGTTTTTAGGGGTTGTTTAAATTATTTGGGATTTTATGAATTTTTGTAGGATTTTTTTGGGGTTTATTGTTTTGAGGGATTTTGATGGTCTTTATGATTTTTTATGGGTTTAGGGTTTGTTGGGTTTTTAGAATTTTTTTTGGGTTTTTTGGTTTTTATTGATTTTATTTTTTTATGTTTTTCTTTGGTAATTCATAGTTTATAGGTATTTTTATAATTTTATTGGTATTTAGATATTTTTTTGGATTTTTAATGTTTTTTGGGTTCTTAGAGATTTTGAAAAGTTTTTTTACAGTTTTTTGTGACTTTATGGGTTTTTTTTTGTATTTTTGAGTTTTTTGAGATTTTTTGGGTTTTTATTGGTTTTATAGTTTTTTTTTATCTTTTTAAGGGTTTAAATTATTTTTATAATTCTTAGTGGGTATTTATAGTTTTTAAAAAAAATCAAGGGTTTTTGGGTTGTTAGCATTATTTTTTTTGGTTTTAATTATTTTTAGGTTTTAAGGTTTTCTTAGGGATTTTTCTGGGTTTATATGGTTATTTTTGTTTTTAATAATTTTAGGAATTTTTATTTTTTTATTATTTTAGGAATTTTGATGGATTTTATGGTTTTAAAGGGTTTTTATGGGGTTATTGCGGGGGGGGGGGGGGGGGTGGGATTTTTTGGGATTTTTAGGGCTTTAGGGTTTTTTTAATGTTTTTAGGGGTTTCATGGTTTTTATAGTTTTTAGTGGTTTTTTAGGATTTTAATGGATGGATAGGGTTTTTATGGTTTTTATTTTTTTTTTTGGTTTTTTGAGTTTTAGTGGTATTAGGTTATTTAGAGTTTTTAGTCCTTTTTATGTTTTTAGAGGTTTTAAGTGTTTTTAGGATTTAAAGGTTTTATTCGGGGTTTTCATGGTTTTTAGGGTTTTTTAGTTGTTAGGTATTTTTAGGGTTTTTATTTTCCTATGGTTTTTAGGATTCTGATGGTTTAGAGGTTGTTTTATGTTTATTAGGTTTTTTTAATGTTTTTTTGGTGTTTTATGTGTTTTAAGGTTTTTGAGGTTTTCTTAGGGTTTCTCAAGGTTTTAAGTTTTTACGTTTTTATTGGTTTTAGGGTTTTTTTAGCTTTTAGGGTTTTTAATTTTATTTTTAGTTTTTTAATGTTTTAAGGGGATTAAAGTTTTTTATAGCTTTTAGTGTTTTTAATGTTTTAATGTGGTATTAGTGGTTTTAATGTTTTAAGACGTTTTAAGATATTTAGGGCCTTTTAGGGTTTTTCATGATTTTATAAATTTTTTATGTTTTTAGGGGCTTTAAATTTTTAGGCTTTATAGGTAATCTTAGGGTTTTCAAGGTTTTCATGTTTTTTATGGATTGTTATATATTTATGGATTTTTAGGTATTTTTAGTATTTTTATGGGTTTTAGGGATTTTAGGTAGTTTTAGGGTTAAAAAGGAATTTAGTGTTTTTATGGGTTTTTTTGATTTTGTTCTTGTTTTATAGGAGTTTAAATTTTTTTAGTGGTTTTTAAACATTTTTATGGGTTTAATGGGTTTATAGAGTTATTATTCGGTTTTAGGGTTTCTTTGGGTTCTTTTAGGGTTATTTTTGTATTTTAGGGGATTTATGGTTTTAGGGTTTTTAGGGTTTTTATGGTTTTTAGGGTCTTTATTGTTTTTATTTTTTAGGTGTTCTTCATCATGTTTTGGGTTTTTTTTAAATTTTATGGATTTTTAGGGATATTTTAGGATTTTATGGTTTTTCATGTTTTTATGTATTTTGAGGAGTTTTAGAGCATTTTAGGATTTCTTGGGATTTATTAGTTTTTATGTTTCATAGTTTTTTTTTGAGTTTTTAAGTATTTTTTTGTAGTTTTTTATCATTTATAATGATTTTAAGGGTTTTTATATTTATATTTTTTATGGTTGTTATGGGGTTTTATTATTTTTAATGTTGTTTATTGATTTTTGTGGCTATTGGTGGTTTTCGGGTCATGAGCCTCTTTTGTGGGTTTTTAGGGTTTTCAACATTTTTTTTGTTTTTAGTTTTTTAAGTGTTTTTGTGCTTTAAATGTTTTCATAGGGGTTTTTAGGGTTTTTAGTTTATTTTAATTTTTTTGGGATTTTTAGAGTTTTTTTAGCATTTGTATGGTTTTTAGGGGTGTTAGGGATATTCTATGTTTTTAGTATTCTTTATGGTTTTTGGGTTTTTATGGTTATTAACCATCCAAGGTTTTTAGAGTTTTTAATTGTTTTGAAGTATTTTAATGTTTTCTTATGGGTGTTCAATGTTTCTAGGGGTTTTTAAATTTTCAGATATTTTTTTGGCCTTTTTAGTTTTTTATTGATTTTTTGGAGTTTTGGGAATTTTAGGGTTGTTGGTGTTTGTTGGGTTTTTATGGGTTTTATTATTTTTCATGTTTTTGGTGTCTTTAATGTTTTTGGGGTGTTTATTGTTTTAAGGGGTTTTAGGGTTTTAGATGATCTTAGGGTTTTTAGACTTTTTAGCATTTTTTTGGTTTTTTAATGTTTTTTTTTATTTTTTAAGGTCTTCTTAGGAGTTTTCAGTGTTTAAATAGTTTTTATGTTCTTAAGGATTTTTATGGATTTTTTTTTGTAATTTTATGGGTTTGATGATTTTTATCATTTTTATTAATTTTTAGGTTCTGTAACGGTATATGTGTTTTTAGGTTTTTATTGTCTTCTTAGGGTTTTAGAGGTTTTTAGGGGGTTTTCATTTGTAGGGTTTTTAGGTATTTTTTGGATTTTTGTGGATTAATAGTTTTTCTTGGATTCTAGAGGATTTTTGGGATTTTTATTTGGTTTTTGGGTTTCAAGGGTTTTTAAATATTTTCAGGTTTATTTGGATTGTTAGAGTTTTTTAAAAAAATTATATGTTAAAAGTGGTTTTAGAGTAATGAGTTGTTTTTAGGGTTTTCTTGGTTTTTAGTGTATTTTTTGTTTTACATGTTTTTATGGTATTTAAGGATTGTTATGGTTTTAGGGTCTTTTAGGGTTATTTAGGGTTTTAATCATTTTAGGGTTTTTTTTATTTTAAGTGTTTTTAGTTTTTTCAAGTATTCTTTGGTTTTTTCAGTGTTTTTAGGGGTTTTTACATTTTTTTTATTTTATAGGATTTTTAGGTGTTTTATGGTTTTTATGGTTTTTAGGGATTTTGAGAGTTTTTAGGGTTCTTTGGTTTTAGGGTTTTTTATGTTTTTTTATTTTAAGGTTTTTAGAGTTTTTAATGGTTTTACTATTTTAATGGGTTTTTAGAGTTTTTGTGGATTTAGGGTTTTTTATATTTTTTTATCATTTTTATGGTTTTTAAATTTTTTTGGTTTTTAGTGGTTTTTATGATTTTTATAGTGTTTTACATATTTATTTTTTAAAAGCATTTAAGTGATTTTATATTTTTATGATTTTATTTGGGTTTTCATGTTTTTTAGTGGGTTTTACCATTTTAGGGATTTTTTTGGCATTTTTAGGATTTTTATGGAGTTTTAGTTTTTTTAGATATTTTGAGGGGTTTTAAAGTGTTTTAGGGTTTCAATTTTTTTTACAGTTTTCAATGTTTTTAGGGGTTAAAGGGGTTTTAGTGGTTTTTAGGGGTCTTATGGGTTTTTATGTTTTTATTATTTTTTCAGGGTTCTTGTATTTTTATGTTTTTTTGGGTTTTAATTATTTTTTGGCTTTTAAGGTTTTCATAATTTTTATGGTGTTTTACCTTTTTAGATATTTTTATGATATTTTTTAGAATTTTCAGAGTTTCTAAGGTTTTTAGGGATTTAGGGGATTTTAGGGGGTTTTATGGTTTTCTTGATTTTATGGTATGTTTTATTTTTAGGGTTCTTGGTTCTTTTTAGTGTTTTTAGGTTTTAAGTTTCTCTAATGATTTTTCATGGTTTTTAGGTTATTTTCATTTATATAGATTTTTAGTCTTTTCTTATAATTTTTAAGGTTTATTAGGGACTTTAGGGATTTTGAATTTGTTTGGGTTGTTAGGATTTGTATGGGTTTTTCTAGGGTTTTTCGATTTTTATGAGGTTTTATGGATTTTTAGCGCCTTTTAACTTTTTAGGGTTTTAAATGGTTTATAGAGTTTTTAGTGTTTTTTTTGGGTTTTGAGGGTTTCTATAGTTATTTGTTATTTTTTGGGTTTTAGGAGATTTCAGGGTTTTTAGGTTCTTTTATAGGGATTATAATTTTTATAATTTTTAGGGTTTTTAGTGTATTTATGTAAAATTATGTTTCTATAGTCTTCTTAAGGGTTTTTAAGGTTTTTAGTGGTTTCTATATTTTTAGGGTCTTTTTAGGTTATTTATTATTTTTAGGGATATTAGAAATATTTGAGATCTTTAGGGTTTTTATCATTTTTCGGATCTTTTTGTGTTTTTATGTTTTAATGTTTTCTTTGGAGTTTTTATCTTTTAGGTGGTTTTACATTTTTATCGTTTTTAGGAATTTTTAGGAATTTTTATGGATTTTAAGGTTTTTAGGGATTTTTAAGGTTTTTAGGATTTATATGGGTTTTCTGGCGGGTTTAGTTTTTTATTTTTTTTCTAGGGTTATAAGGTTTTTATCATTTTTATATTTTTTAGGGTTTAAAAGGTTTTATAGAGATTATAGTTTTTTTAGGGTTTTTTTGGTTTTTAGGGTTTTATGGTTTTTAGGGGTTTTATGGGATTAAGGTTTTTACGGGTTTGACTATTTTTCGGATTTTTAAGGGTTTTAAGTGTTCTTAGGTTTTTAAGTGTTTCTTAGGGGTTTTCAGGTTTTTTAGTGTTTTTAAATTTTTAAATACTTTTAGGTATTTTTAGTGTTTTATGGTATTTTATGGTTTTAGGGATTTTGAGGGTTTTCAGAAATTTTTAAAGTTTTTTTCATTCTTTTGGATTTTAGGTGTTTTTTAGTTTTTTCGGGTTTTAAAGGGGTTTTCTAGTTTTTATGGTTTTATGGTTTTAATTGTTATTTGAGTTTTTAGTGTATTTTTACGGGTTTTATGTGTTTTTAGAGGATTTTATGTTTTTATGGGTTTTAGTGTTCTTTGGGAAATTTTAGGGTTATTTATGGTTTTTTATGTTTTTAGGATTTTTGGAATTTTAAGTGTTTTTAGGTTATTTAGGTTCTCTTTTTTTCAACGGTTTTAGGTTTTTTTTTCATTTTTACGGACTTTTTGGGTATTATTATTATTATTATGGTTTCATGGTTTTTAGGGATTTTGAGATTTATAATGTTTTTAGGGTTTTTTATATTTTTATGGGTTTTAAAGGTTTTAGGTTTTTATGATTTTTTAGTATTTTCAAGGTATTTAAGGTATTTTATTTTTTTTATTTATTTTTAATCCTTATTTGGATTTTTTTAGTTTTTAAAAATTTCAGGGAATTTGAGGGTTTTAGTTATATTTGGGTTTTTAGGTTTTTTAGATTTTTTGGGGTTTTATGACATTCTTTGTTTTCTAGAGTTTTTTATAGTTTTTTTAATGTTTTTTTGTTTAAATAATTTTCTAATTTTTAATGGGTTTTTAATATTTTTAAGGGTTTTATGGTTTTTAATGTTTTCTGTGGTTTTTTTGGGTTTTTATGGATTTATTAGGATTTTTAGGGTTTTTTTTAGTTTTTAGTGTTTTTATATTTTTTAGGCACTTTAAGTGTTTTTAGGTTTATAAGGTTTTCTTAGTTTTGTACGGGTTTTCGGGTTTTTATATTTTTAGGGATTTTTAGGGGTTTATGTATTTTTTTGGGTTTTTAGTTTTTTTTGGATTTTGAGAGTTTTTTGGGCTTTTACGGTTTTTTGGGTATTTAGGGTTTTTTATGTTTTTAAGGTTTTTTAGGGTATTTATATTTTTTCACTTATTTAGGGGTTCCAAAGGTTTTTATTTCTTTAGTAGTTTTTAGGGTTTTGGGGGGGTTTTGGTTTTCTATGGGTTTTTAGTGTTTTAATGGTTTAAGTGATTTTATGATTTTTGGGGGTGTAAAGGGTGTTTAGGGTCTTTATAGGGGTTTCTAGAGTTCTATGAATATTTTAGTTTTTTAGGGGTTTGAAGTGTTTTTTGTTTTTATAGTGTTCCTAAGGTTTCAAGGTTTTTTGTGATTTTTTATGTTTTATGGATTTTTGTGGATTTTTATGGATTTTTACTATTTATAGGATTTATTGGGTTTTTATGGATTTTCAGGATTTTTAGAGAGTTTATGTTGTTTAAGGGTTTTATGTGATTTTAGGTCATTGAGGTTTTCTTAGGGGTTTTCAAGGTTTTACGGTTTTAATTATTTTTATGCATTTTTAGGATTTTTAGTTCTTTTTAGTGGTTATGGGATTTTGAGGGATTTAGTGTTTTTTAGGGTTTTAGTGTATTTATGGTTTTTATTGTTTTTATTATTTTTTGATATTTTTAGTGTTTTAAGGTTTTTTTATTTTTAAATTCTTATGGATTTAAAGTGTTTCTAGAGTTTAAATGTCTTTTTCAGTTTTTTTAATAGTGTTTTTGGGTCTTCTTAATGTTATTAGTGTTTTTATAATTGTTAGGTTTTTATGGGGTTGTATTGCTTTTAATTTTTTTATGTTTTCATCGAGTTCATCAGGTTTTTTATGATTTTTAATGATTTTTAGGATTTTTATGTTTTTTAGTTTTTTAGGGGATTTATGGTTTTCTAGGTTTTTTAGGGGTGTTAAGTGTTTTATTTTCTTTATGGGTTTCTTAACAATTTTTAGGGATTTCAGTGATTTTAGGTTTTTTTTATATTTTTAAGATTTTGTAATGATTTTTAAATTTTTTTTTGATTTTAATGGTTTTTAGAGATTTTATGGATTTTTATGGTTTGAGGGATTTATGGTTTTTAAGGTGTGGTAAGGGTTTAAGGGATTTTATTTTTTTAAGGGGCTTTCGGGTCTTTGGGGGGGGGGTTAAGGGTTTTCACGTTCTTAGGGTTTTTATGGATTTTATGTGTTTTTAGGGTTTTCAAGTTTCCTTATGATTTTTCTAAATTTTAATGTTTTTTATATTTTTAGGGATTTTTAGGATTTTATGGTTTTTAGGATTTTTAAGGATTTTGAGGGGTTTTTTTTTGGTTTTTTGGGGTTTTAGAGTTTTTAGGTGTTTTATTTATTTTTTATGGATTTTATTTGTTTTTAGGTTTTAATGGATTTCGTATAGTTTTCATGGTTTGTTGGTTTTTAAAATTTCTAGGTGTTTTAAGTTAATTTTTTTAGTATTTTTATGGTTTGATGGATTTTAGGTATTTCTGGGGGTTATGGTCATTAGATATTAATCATTTTTTTCGGGTTTTGGGCTTTATTTTTTTGAGTTTTTTGGGGTTTTAATTTTTTATAATTTTTTTTCACATTTTAAGGGATTAAGGGGATTTAGAGTTTTTAGATCTTTTTAGGATTTTTATGGGTTTTAGGTATTTTAAGGTTTGTTTTAGTTTTATGGTTTCTGGGAGATTCTAGGTTCTTTCTGAGGTTCTAGAATTATTTAGGTTTTTAGGGGTTTTTGTTTTGTTTTACTTTTAATTATTCTCTTAGGGTATTAAATATTTTTTATAAATTTAGGAATTTTTAAAGATTTTATTGATTTTTAGGATTTTTGTGAGTTTTTGTGGTTTTAATGGATTTTGGGGTTTTTTATGTTTCATAGGGTTTATTTATTTTAGAGTGTTTTTAATGATTTTAGGATTTTAAAATGTTTTTAAAGAATTTAGTGTTTTTAAAGGTATTATGGGTTTTCAAGGTTTCAATGGGGTTTTAGTGTTTTTATGGACTTTTTTGGGTTTCTTAGTGGTTTTATTGTTTTTAAGGCTTTTAGGGGTTTTTTAGTTTTTTGGTTTTTAAGGTGTCCTTAGAGGGTTTTAGGGTTTTAAAGGTTTTCTATATTTTTAGGGGTTTAAAGGATTTTTTATGTTTTATAATTTTTAGGGTTTTTAGGTATTTTAATGGTTTATAGGGGTTTTTATGGGTTTTATCATTTTAAGTTTTTAGTGATTTGGGGTGTTTTTTGGTTTTAAATATTTTCTTATTGGTTTTTTATGAGTTTTAGGGTTTTATTTTTTTAGGTATCTTTAGGGAATTTTAGGATTTTTATTGTTTTTAGGGTTTTAGGGATTACAAAGGTTTAAATGGGGGTTTTAATGTTTTTAGGGTCTTTGTGTTATTTTTTGGTTTTAAAGATTTTTTTAGTATTTATGGGTTTTATGTTTTTTAATATTTTCTTACTATTTTTAGGGTTTTCAAGGTCTTTATCAGTTTTTAGTGGGGTTTTGGCATTTATATGGGGTCTTTTTTTATGGATTTTATAGATTTTTTAGGGTTTAAGGGTTTTTATGGTCTTTTATGGTTTTAGAACTTCTTGGGGGTTTATGTTTTTGGTTGTTTTTAGGTTATTGAGGCTTTTTTTTGAGTTTTTTAGGATTTTAAGGTTTTCTACATTTTTATGGATTCATAGTGTTTTCTAGGAATTTTATATTTATTAGGGTTTTTTGGGATTTTGAGGGGTTTTATGGTTTTTTATGATTTTTGGGGTTTTAGGGTATTTTGAGTTTTAGGGTATTTTGAGTTTTCAGGGGTTTTAAGGTGTTTAGAGTTTTTTAATTTTTTAGGGTCTTAAATGGTTTTTATAGTTTTTAGTGGATTTTTAGATTTTATAGGTTTTTAGCGGTTTTAAGGTCTTTATGATTTTTTATATTTTTCAAGGTTTTATGGATTTTTTAGGTTTTTTAGAGTGTTTAAAGTTTTTTAGGTTTTACAGGTTTAAATTTTATATATGAGTTTAGGGTTTTCTTGGGGTTTTTAAGGTTTTATGGGGTTTTTATATTTTTATGTATTTTTAGGGATTTTTAGGATTTTTATAGGTTTTTAGGGTTTTTGGGGATTTTTAGGGTTTTAGAGTTTTTAGTGTTTATTATTTTTTAGGGGTTTAAAGTGTTTTTAGATTTTTAAGGTTCTATTATGGTTTTTAAATGTATTTAGGTTTATTTAAATTTTAGGGTTTTTAGGATTTTTATAGATTTTAGGGTTTTTAGGGAATTTGGGGGTTTTAGGGTTTTTAAAGATTTAAGGTTTTTATGTTTATTATAAGGTTTTAGGGTTTTTTTGAGTTTTTTATGGGTTTTTAGTGTTATATATATATATTTAAAATTTTTAGGAGTTTATATGGGTTTTAGAGTTCTTATGGTTTTTATGGTTTTTTCTTTTGATTTTTTGGGTTTTTTAATGTTTTAGGTTTCTATGTTTTTTAGGGGTTTTATGTTTTTTACGAGTTTTAGTGTTTTTAGGACTTTTATGGTTTTATAGGCATTTTAAGTGTTTTTTCTTTTAAGGTTTTCTTAGGGGAATTTTCGGTTTTTAGCTTTTTTATATTTTTATGAATTGTTAGGATTTTTTTATGATTTTGATGGTTTTTTGGGTTTTTAGGAATTTTTGAGGGGTTTTACAGGGTTTTAGTGTTTTTACAGTTTTTTGGATATTAAGTGTTTTGGGGGGTTTAGGGGTGTTTTGGGATTTTATTGATTTAATAATTTTTTATTGTTTCATAACATTTTTAGGGGTTTAATGGGTTTTTTAGTGGTTTAGTGTTTTTTGGTGTTTTTATGGGTTCAGTGGTGTTTATGGGTTTTAGGGGTTTCAATGTTATTTAGGTTGTTTAGGGTTTTAATGTTTTTATGGTTTTGTATGGTTTTTTTGGGTTTTAGGTTTTTAAGGTTTTCGTAGCGTTTTTCATGGTTTTTGTGGAGGTTTTAAATTTTTAGGAAATTTTTTGGGTTTTTAATGATTTGTATGGAACGTTAGGGTTTTTAGGGATTTTCAGGATTTTTCGGTTGTTTTGAGGTTTTAGGGGTTTTATACTTTTTTGGTTTCAAGTATTTTTTGTGTTTTTATGGGTTTTTATATTTATTTAATGTGTTTAGATGATCAATGGATCATTATTGGGTTATTAAGGGTTTTAATGGGGTTTTAGGGATTTTCTCATTTTTAAGAGTTTTAGGCTTTCTAGGGTTATTTAAATGTTTTTTGGACATTAAGCAATTTTTAGGTTTTTAGGGGTTTTATGTGATTTTAGAAGTTTTACATTTTTATGATGGATTTTAGAGTTCTAAGTGGTTTTATGGGTTTTAGGGTTTTTAGTGGTATTATGGTTTTTTATGAGTATTAGGTTTTTTTATGTTTTAGTTGATTTAATGGGTTTTAAGGATTTTTACAGATTTTATGGTCTTTTAGGGGTTTTTTAAGTTTTTCAGCATTTTTTGATTCTTAGGGGTTTAATGTGATTTTAGGTTTTCAAGTTTTTCTTAGGGATTTTTACATTTATTTTTATTTTTTTGGATTCTTTATGATTTCTATGGTATTGTATGGTTTTTGGAGGTTTTGAAAGTTTTTAGGTCTTTTTCCAATTTTTACGGTTTTTAAGGATTTTTATTTTTTTTTAGTTTTTTATCCTTTTATGTGTTTTCGGTTTTCTAATGGTTTTTATCTTTTTTGGAGGTTTTAAATTTTCTGGGTTTTTTTAGGATATCTTTAGATTTTTATATTTTTTAGGGTTCTATATATTTTCAGTGTTGTTAAATGTTAATAGGATTTTTAGTATTTTTCATATTTTTTGGGTTCTAAAGAGATTTTATGTTATTTAGGTTTTTAAGCACATTTAAATATTTTTTAGAATTGTTAGTATTTTAACATATTTTATGTTTTTTATTTTTTTTGGATTTTAATTAGTTTTTGGGGTGTTTAACATGTTTATGATTGTTATGGTTTTTAGGGGTCTTAGCGGTTTTAAGGTTTTTCAGGGTTTTTAGCATCTATTATGTTTTTAGGGGGTGTAGGTGTTTTTATAATTTTATGGTTTTATTATGTTTTTTCAAGGATTTATGGGTTTTATGGATTTTTAGGGATTTTATGGTTTTTTAGGGTTTTAAGGGGTTTTTAGGTTTTTAGAGATTTTTAGGTTTTTAGGGGTATTTAGTGTTTTTAGGTTTTTACCATTTTGAGGGGTTTTTAAGGGTTTTGAGTATTTTTAGAGGTTTTAGGGTTTTTATGTTTTTATTAATTTTTACTTATTTTTAGTATTTTTATGGGTTTTTAGGTTTTTATGGATTTGAGGGGTTTTAGGGAATTTTAAGGGTCTTTAGGGTTTTTATCGGTTTTTTTGTTTTTATGGCTATTCTAAAATTTTAATGCTATTTAAATTTTTGTATACTTTGTAAATTTTTTATGTGTTTAAATTTTAATAGAGTTTTTAATGGTGTGTATGGGATATAGGGGTTTTAAAGGGTTTTAGGGGTTATACAGATTTTTAAGGGTTTTAATCTTTTTTTGTTTTCTATGGGTTTAAAGTGTTTTAAGATTTTTGTTGTTTTTATAATGGTTTTCAAGGTTTTTAGGGGTTTTTAAATACTTTAGGACTTTTATGGTTTTTTATCATTTTTAGGATATTTATGGATTTTGAGGGATTTTAGGGTTTTTAGGGATTTAAAGGGTTTTTTGGTTTTTAGGGGTTTTTGGTGTTTTTGGTTTTTTAAGTATTTCTTAGTGTTTTTTATTTTTTTTTTGAGTTTTTTGTGTTATTATGGATTTTTTTTGTTTATTATAATTTTTAAAGTTTTTCGGGTATTTTGGGACATTTTGGGTTTTAGGGGATTTTAGGGTTATTATGGTTCCTTTGGTTTTATTGGGATTTTTTTTTGAGTTTTTATGCTTTTTATAGTTTTTATATTTGTTTAATTTTTTAGGGGTTTAAGGGGGTAAAAGTTTTATTATAGGGGTTTTAGCTATTTTATGGTGTTTTAGCATATTTTTTTGGTTTTTAGGGGTTTTCAGAGTTTTAGAATTTTTTGGGTTTTTAGGGGGATTATGTATTTTTAGGTTTTTAATGTTTTCTTAGTGTTTTTAGGAATTTTTAAAATTTTAAGGATATTATGATTTTTAAGGGTTTTTAAGGGTTTTTAGGGATTTGGATATTTTTTTAGGGGTTTTAGGGTTTTAGGGTTTTTTTGGTTTTTTGGAATTTTATGTTTTTAGAGTTTTTATGTTTAAATTTTTTTTTGTGTTTCACAATATTTGTAGACATTTAAAGGGGTTTTAAATGTTTAGTGAGTTTTAGGTGTTTTATGGTTTTTTAGTTGTTTTAGTTAATTTAATGTTTTTTAGGGTTTTTTGTAATTTTTAGGTTTTAGGGGTTTTAAATATTGATAGGTTTTTAAGGTTTTATTAGTTGTTTTTAGGGTTTTTAAATTTTTTTATATTTTTTGGGAATTTTTGTGGTTTATAGTATCTGCATGGGTTTTTATCATTTTTTAATATTTTTAGGGATCTTAAGGATTCTATTTTTTAGGGTTTTTAATGTTTTTTTCATTTTTAGTGGTTTTTATGTGTTTTTTTGGGTTTTAGGGATTTTTTTTATTTTTAGGATTTTATTCGTTTTTTTTGTTTATAATTTTTTTTGGGGTTTATAGTTTTTTTGAGACTTTAGGGTCCTTAATGTATTTTTATTTTCTTCAATGTTTTTAAGGTCTCATTGGTTTTTAGCTTTTTATTGGTTTTTAGGCTATTTTGAAGGCTTTTAGGGGTTTTATATATTTTAGAAGATTTTAGGGATTTTTAGGATTTTTAGGGTTTTAAGGGTTTTTAACTTTTTTAGGTTTTCAGGGGTTGAAAGTGTTTTTGTGCGTTTTTAGGTTTTCTTATAGTTTTTAGGGGTTTTTAAGTTTTTATGGATTTTATTGGATTTCTTATAATTTTTATAGAAATTTACAGTTTTTATTGATTTGGAGGGTTCTTTTGGGTTTTATGGGGATTTTAATGTTTTTATCATTTTTAGGATTTTTTGGGTTTTTAATTTTTTTAGTCTTTTAAGGTTTTGATATGGTTTTAAGCGGTTTTAAGAATTTTTAGGGATTTTTTTCATGATTTTTAGGATTTTTAGGGATTTTAAGTCATTTTAGGGGGTTTGGAGTTTATAAGGTTTTATGTTCTTTTTTGGTTTTTTGAGTTTATTGAGTTTTTTAGGGTTTTCAAGTTTTCTAGAGTTTATTAACTTTTTCAGGTTTTAAAGGGTTTTATAGTATTTAGTAGGTTTTAGGGGTTTTATTGGGTTTGCGTGTTTTTTATGTTTTTATGAGTTTTTTAGGGTTTTTTATTTTTTGGATCTTTTTTAGGATTATTTAGTGGTTTTAGGGTTTTTTATGTTTTTCATGGGTTTAATGTTTTTTAGGTCTTTAATATTTTCATTGGGATTTTCAAGATACTTAGGGATTTTTTGGGTTTTAGGAATTTTTATAGCTATTTATTTATTTTATGGATATTTAGGGTTTTTTGGGATTTTTAGGGTTTTTAGGGTTCTATTGTTTTTATCTTTTTAGCGGTTTTATGTATTTTTATGTTTTTAAAGAAATTAGGTGTTTTCATGGTTTCTTTTTTATGTATAACTAGGAAATTTTAAGGAATTTTATGGGTTTTTATCGTTTTTTGGGATTTTGAGAGTTAGGGGGGTAATAAGATATTTTGGTTTTTTTATTTTAGGGTTTTTATGAGTTTATTAATGATACATGTTTTTACAGTGTTTTTAGAATATTTATAAGTTTAATTGGATTTATGATATTTTAGTGTGTTTTAGATTATTTATCAGTTTTAGGGTTTTTCATTGTTTTAGGGGTTTTTATGGTTTTTAGTGTTTTTTGGTTTTTTAGGGGTTTTATCTTTTTTTAGGTTTTATGGTTTTCTTAGGGGGTTTTAGGGGTTTTTGGGATTTTTTCTGTTATTTGTATTCTTAGAGATTTTTTATAATTTTATGCGTTTTAGGGGTTTTTTGGTATTTTTAAGGTTTTTAAATGGTTTTTAGTGTTTTTTGGGTTTTTATGGTTTTTTGATGTTTAGGGTTTTTTTAGATTTTTATTGTGTTTTATGGGTTTTTATATTTTTTTATTTTTTCAAGATTTGAATGGGTCTTTAGATTTTTTAGTAGTTTTTAGGGTTTTAATAGGTTTTCTGAGTTTTTAAGGTTTTAGGGGGTTTTATGGGTGTTAAGGATTTTCAGAGGTTTTTAGGGTCTTTTTAAGGGTTTAAAGATTTTTATCAATTTAGGGGTATAAGGTTTTTTTAGGTTTTAAGATATTTTTAGTGGTTTTTTTGATTTTTTTGGTTTTCTAGGCATTTGGAAGGTGTTCGAGGATTTTTAGAGATTTCAGGGTTTTTAGGGATTTTGAGGGGTTTCTTTGATTTTTAGGGATTGTAGGGATTTTATCCTTTTTTAAGGTTTTTAAGGCTTTTAATTTTTTTAGGTTTTTAAGGTTTACTTAAGGTGTTTCAAGTTTTTAGTGTTTTTTATATTTTTAGTGATTTTTCAGAATTTTTTAGGATTTTTAGGGTTTTTAGTTTTTTAAGGATTTGGATAGGTTTATGTTTTTAGTGTTTTTAGGTTTTTATGATTTTTTTGGTTCTTTGTTTATTTTGAGTTTTTAGTGGTTTATGGTTTTTATTGTTTTTAACATTTTTAAGTGTTTAAATAGTTTATAGAGTTTTTAGTGATTTTTTGTGTCATTTTGTGTTTTTTTGGGTTTTATGGATTATGGTTTTAGCGGTTATTTGGGTTTTTAGTGTAATTTTAAGAATTTTTTTTTGTTTCTAGGGTTTTTATGTTTTTAGGGGTTTTATGTGTCTTTGGGAATTTACGGTTTTCTTAGGGATTTTTAGAGTTTTAGGGTTTTTTATGTTTCTAAGGATTTTAGGATTTTTTTTAATTTGTTTGGGTTTTTAAGGATTATGAAGTTTTTTATTATTTTTAGAAATTTAGGGATTTTTTGGGTGTTTTGTGTTTTTAGTTTTTTTGGGTTTTATGTGCTTTAATTATATAATATTTTATTAGGGTTTTCAGGGTTTTTGGTATTTTCATGTTTTTGGAATTTTTATGAATTTTATGAATTTTTTCAGTTTTAAAGGATTTTGAGGGTCTTTATGGGTTGTTAGGGTTTTTATGGTTTTTTGGGTTTTTAAGGGTTTTTTTTATTTTTTAGGTTTTTACAGTTTTAATGGGGTTTTATGGTTTTTAAATATTTAAGGGGTTTGATGGGTTTTACGAGTTTTTGGGTTTTTAGGGTGATTTTAGGGAATTTTAGATTTTAGGCATTTTTAGGTTTTATGGGTTTTATGTGTTTTTAGGTATTTAAGGTTTTCTAAAATATTTTAACGGTTTTTACAAGATTTATGTATTTATAAAATTTATGGGGTTTTGGATTCTTAGGGTTTTTTGGGTTTTTTGGTATTTAATTTGTTTTTATAGTGTTTTAGGTTTTTTAGGTTTTTAGGTGTTTAAAACGTTATAAGGTTTTAATGGTTTTCATAGGGGTTTCATAGTTTTTTGGTTTTTTTATGTTTTCAGTAATTTCTAGTGACTTTTTAGAATTTTTTATCTTTTTGGAGTTTAAGATATTTTTAGGGTTTTTGGGTTTGTAGAGGTTTTTTTATTTTTGGGTGGTTTTAAATTTTTATGTGTTTCTAATGACATAATGTTTGTTTGATTTGTTAATGTTTTATAGATTTAAATTGTTTTTAGGGTTTTTTGTGGGTTTTTAGTGTTTTTATGAGCTTTTAATGGGTTTTAATATTTTTATGGGTTTTTATGTTTTTACGGGATTTTAGGGTTTTTAGGGAATTTGAAAGATTTTTTAAAAACTTTAGTGATTTTTAGGTTTTTTGGGGGTCTATTTTTTAGTTTATTATTATTTTATTTTCAGTTTTTAAATATTTATTTTTTGGTTTTTAGGTTTATAGGTATTTTTATTTCCTTTTTAGAGTTTTTATGGTTCTTATGGTTTTTAGAAATTTTGAGGGGTTTTAGGTTTTTTTGGGATTTTAGGGTGTTTGTGGTTTTTTGAGGTTTTAGTGTTATATTTTTGTAGGTTTTTTAAAAATATTTATAGTATTTAACATTTTTAGGGTTTTAAAGGGGTTTTAGTGTTTTTAGTGGTTTTTTGGGATTTTTGGGTTGTTTATGGGTTGTATGGTTTTATGTTTTAGGGGGTTTAGGGTCTGTTTGGGTGTCTTTAGGGATTTTTGAAATTTATGTTTTTTTAGGGGTTTAAATTTTTAAGGTTTCTCATGTTTTCTTATGGGATTTTACTGTTTTAGGTTTTTTATGATTTTAAAAATTTTAGGTAATTTTTTGGATTTATATAGTTTTTAATTTTTTAGGTATTTTGAGGGGGTTTATAGTGTATATCGTTTTTATGGTTTTTCTGCTTTTAGGGGTTTTAATTTTTTTTTTTGATTTTATTGTTTTTTAATTTTTTTAACATTTTTGGGGTTTAAAGGGGTTTTAGAGTCCTTAGTAGGTTTTATTATATTTATGTATTTTTAATTTTATTTATGGTTCTTATGTATTTTTATAATTTTTGTGGGTTTAGGGTTTTATGGTATTTTTGGATTTTGGGGGTTTTTAGAGTTTTCAAGTTTTTAGGGGTTTTAAGTGATTTTAGGATTTTAAGATTTTCATAGGGGTTTTTAGGGTTTTTTACATTTTAGGTATTTTTTGGGTTTTTTAGGAATTTATGGTTATTTAGGGTTTTAGGGATTTTGAAGGTTTTCTTATGTTTATTGTTTCTATCATTTTCTATGGTTTATAGAGTGTTTTAGGTCTTTAGGGTTTTTAATTGTTTTATGGTTTTTATAGTTTTCTTAGTGTTTTCATATTTGGGGGGGGGGGTTTATTTTTAGTAGATTTAAGTGATTTTTTAGTAATTTTAGGGGTTTTTAGGTTTTTATAGATTTTGAGGGTTTTTTGGGCGTTATGGTTTTTAAGGTTTTTAGGGGTTTTAGATTTTTTATTATTGGGGTTTTTTACTGTTTGGGGTTTTAATTATTTTTAGAGTTTTTTTACATTTTTAGGGGTTTTAAGGGGTTTTATTTTTATTACTGAGTTTTAGGGGTTTTTTGGGGTTTTTTGGGTTTTATGGATTCTAATGACTTTTAGGGGTTTTAATGGTTTTTAGGGTTTAGTGTCGTTTAAGGGTTTTTTTGTTTTTTTATATTTTTATGTTTTTTGGGTTTTCCGTCTGTTTATGTTTTTAAGGTATTCTTAGGATTTTTAGGGTTTTTTTGGTTTTTAGTGTTCTTTTATGTTTTTAGGTATTTTTAGGTATTTTATGATATTTAGGGTTTTTAACGTTTTTAGGGATTTTGAGGATTTTTGAGGTTTTTAAGATTTTTAAGATTTTTTGTTTTTTTGGGTTTTTAAGTAGTTTTAGGGCTTTATGGTATTTTTAATGTTTTCATTTTTTATCTTTTTAATAATTTTAGGTCCTTTTATGGATTTTTAGGGGTTTTATGGTATTTAGGATATTTTAGGATTTTTAGGGGTTTAGAATTTTTATTGTTTTATTTGGGGGTTTTATGGTCTTTGAGATTTTAGGGGTTTTATAGTTTTTAGAATTTTTTTATCCTTTTTGTGTTTTAGAAGGTTTTTATAGTTTTTACTTGTTTCTTAATGTTTTTATAGGTTTTTAGTATATTTAGTGAGTTAATTGGTTTTCGGGTGTTTTAATGGTTTTTAAGGTTTTTAGTGTTTTTAGGTTTTTTTGGGGTTTAAAGTGTTTCTAGGTTTTTAAGGTTTTCTTATGGTTTTTCTGGGTTTTTCAATTTTTTTACATTTCTAGGTATTTTTTGGGTTTTTTAGTATTTTTATGGTTATAGATATTTTTAGGGTATTTTATGGATTTTTATGGGTTTTAGCATTTTTAAGTGTTTAGGGTATTAAATGTTTTATGATTTTATGTTTTTCTTAGTGCTTTTCAGAGGTTTTTCCTTTTTAGGTATTTTTATAACTCTTCATTATTTTTATGGTATTTTGGGTTTTATGTATTTTTAGGGTTTTTATGGTTTTTTATAGTTTTAGGTTTCTTACAGTTTTTAGTGTTTTTTTGGGTTTTGAGGTGCGTCAATTGTTTTTATGTTTTTTAATTTTTTATTAAAGGTTTCATGTTTTTTGTTGTTCTTAATTTTTTAGGTATTTTAAACAATTATGAAGGATTATTCTGGGTTTTTAGTTTTTAGGGATATTTTAGGGTTTTTTGTGGTTTAGGGGTTTAAAAGTTTTGCTTTCTTTTTGTATTTTTTTTTGGTTTTTTCAGTTTCATAGGCTTTTTTTAACTTTTTAGTGGTTTAAAGGGTTCATATAATTTTTAGTGGGGTATTATGTTTTTTATGGTTTTTAGGTGTTTATGATTTTTAGGGGCTCTATGAGTTTTATGGGTTTTATGATGTTTTTCATTTTTAGAATTTTCAGAATTTTTTAGGTTTTTTGGGGTTTTAAGTATTTTTAAATTTTTATAGTTTTCTTAATGTTTTTATGGATTTTTAAGGGTTTTATTCTTTTAGGGATATTTAGGGATTTTTATAATGTTTATGGTTATTTAGAAATTTATGGATTTTAGGGGTTTTAGGGTTTCTATGATTTTGTGGTTTTTTGGTTTTTTTTTTGTTTTTAGGGTATGCAAGTTTTCAAGAGTTTTTTAATGTTTTTAAGGGTTTAAATTTTTTTAGTGGGTTTTATTTGTTTTATTGGTTTCTAAGAAAATTTACTACCTTAAGGGTTTTTATGGTTTTAGGGTTTTTATGTTTTTAGTGGGTTTTAGAATTTTTAGGGTATTTTATAGTTATTTAGGGTTCGTATCATTTTTTACATTTTTGTGATGGTTTATAATATTTTACAGATTTAATGTATTTCTAGTGGTTTTGATAATTTTTATGGTTTTTAATGTTTTTACATACTTTTAAGTCTATTTTTTATTTTTATAGTTTTTTTGGTTTTTAGGGATTTTGAGGGATTTGAGATTTTTTAGTGTTTTAGGGTTTTTTAGGTTTTGTGGGGTTTATGGTTCTTTATATTTATGGTTTTCTTCAGATTTTTACGGTATTTAGTGTTTTTTATGTTTCATGAGATTTTTTTTGTTTTAGGTTATTTATTTTTTTATGTTTTTGAGGGATTTTGAGGGTTATTATGATTTTTAGGGTTTTAGGGTTTTTAGGTTTTCAATAGTTTTTTGTAGTTTTAGTGATTTTTTTGTCTTTAGGGTTTTTAATTTTTTGTAGAGTTTACAAAATTTTTAGGGGTTTAAAGGGGTTTTAGATTTTTTGGCGTTTTAGATTTTTTAAGGTTTTTAGGATTTTTATATTTTTATAGGTTTTATAGTTTTTGGAGTCGTTTAGTGTTTTTAATGACTTTTAAGGTTTTCTATGGTTTTTAGCATTTCGTAGGTTTTTAGGGGTTTTATGTATTTTTAGGTTTTTATGGTTTTCTGAGTGGTTTTTATCATTATTAGGGTTATTTTACATTTTTATGTATTTTTTGGTATTTCTATGGTTTTTTATGATTTTTTAGTGTTTTTAGGTAGTTGGACGGTTTATAGGGTTTTTTATGGTTTGATGGGTTTTTTATGTTTTTAGAATTTTCAAGGTTTTTAGGGGTTTTAAGTGTTCTTTGTTTTTTATGGTTTTTAAGGGTTTTTTAAGGATTTTATGGTTTTATGGTTTTTAGGGATTTTAAAGGATTTTTGGGATTTTTTGGGTTTGTATGTTTTTGTATTTATTTGAAGGGTTTTTAGAGTATTTAATGTTTTTTTGGGTTTTATGGGTTTTTTTGGTTTTAGAGTTTTTTTTGAGTCTTTATGGGTTTTGATGTCTTTTTCAACGTTTTTATGGGTTTGGAGGGTTTTTATATTTATTAGTTGATTTAGGGTTTTAACGGTTTGTATGTATTTTATTGTTTTTAGGGGTTTTATGGTTTTGGTTTGTTTTAGTTTCATTACCGTTTTTATGTTTTTATGTGTTTTTTAAAAAAAAAATTGGTAAGGTTTTGTTAGGGGTTCATAGGGTATTAAATTTTTTTATGTTTTTAAGGATTTTTATGAATTTTTTTTTATTTTTATGGTTTTTAGGGTTTTAGTGTTTTAAGGTTTTTAGGTATTTTGAGTGATTTTCTCATTTTTATAGATTTTTATGATCCATAGCATTTTTAGGTTTTGTAGGGTTTTGAATATATTTTTAGGTTTTTTTTCTTTTCTTAGGGGTTTTAATGGTTTTTTTGGGTTTTAGGTTTTTAGATATTTTTAATGATTGTTTAGGATTATATTGATTGTTACGGTTTTTATGGATTTTGAGGGTTTCTATAATTTTTTTGGTTTTTTTGTGTTTGTTGAGTTTTTTAATATTTTTGACTATTTTTAGTGTTTTTAATGTTTTTAGGGATTTAAAGTGGTTCTAAATTGTTAAGTTATTTTTATGGTTTTTATGGGTTTTTAGGGATACTTAGTTTTAGGGTGTTTTATGGATTTTAGGAGTTTTTTCTATTTGTAGGGTCTTTTTATGATATTTAGGGTTTTTAATTTCTTTTTAGATAATTATGGAATAAAATCGATTTTATGTTTGTATGGTTTTCTTAGGGGTTTTCAAGGATTTATTTTTTATTTAGTTTTTTAGTGATTTTTATGGATTTTTAAAAAATTTATATTTTTTCGGGTTTTAGGGATTTTGACGATTTTCGAGGATTTTTAGGGGTTTTAGTTTTTTTAATGGTTTTTTGAGGTCTTGTGTGTTTATAGTTTTGAAGGTATTCTTTTTGGTTTTTAGGGAATTTTTAGTATTTTTATTTTTTTAGAGGTTTTCATGTTTCTTTGAGTTTATGGGGGTCTTATTTGTTTTGGGGTTTTTTAGGGTTTTTAGTGATTTATTGTTTTTATAGTTTTTTAACAATTGGTATAATTTATTTTTAGTGTTTCTGGTTGGGTTTGAGGGTTTTTATTAGGTTTTAGGGTTTTTTAGGGTTTTTATAATTTTTAGGATTTTAGGGGTTTTAAGTGTTTTTAGGTTTTTTATGTTTTAATTCTAGTTTTTAGGGTTTTTCTAAGTTTTTATTTATTGTTTGGGATTTTTAGGATTTTATGATTTTTAAGGTTTTTTGGTATTTTGATGGTTTTAAGGGTATATTTTGTGTTTGAGGGTTTTTTTTGTTTTTTTGTGTTTTTTGGATTTTTATGGTTTTTAAGTGTTTTTAGGTTTTTAGGGGTTTTTACCTTATTAGGGATTCTTAGGAAATTTTTATTATTTTTTTTGGTTTTTTTATTTTTAGAGATTTTTAGGGTTTTAAAGGTTTTTAATTGTTTTTAACATTTTTAGGTGTTTAAAGGGGTTTTAGATTTTTTAGTGATTTTTACAGTAGTGTGAATATTTTAAGGTTTTTAAGGGTTTTTATGGTTATTAGGGTATTTAGGGTATTTTTTATGTTTGTAGGTTTATAACATTTTTTAGGTTTTTAGGGGCCAAAAGTGTTTTAGGTTTTAAGGTTTGTTCGGGTTTTTAGAATTTTGATGGGTTTTTAGATTTTTAAGGATTTTTAGGAATTTTAAAGGAATTTTTTGATTTTTATAGTTCTCAGGGATTTTGAGGGGTTTTATGGGTTTTAGTATTTTTATATTTTTTAAAGGAGTTTTGTGTTTTTAGGATTTTAATTTTTTCTTAGGATTTTTGATTGCTTTAAGGTTTTTATGATTTTATGTATTTTATTAATTTTTTATGATTTTTATCATAAATTTGGTCTTTAGAGTTTTTTAGGGTTTTTATGGTTTTTAGGTGTTTTTTTGGTTTTACGGTTTTAAAAGATTATTTGAGTTTTTTAACATTTTTAGTGGTCTAATGGTTTCTTAGAGTTTTTTTGGGGTTTTAGAGTTTTTATAAGTTTTTTTTTTCATTTTTTAGGTGTTTATGTGTTTTTTTGTTTTTATGGGTATTCATGGGTTTTTAGGGATTTAAAGGTTTTTTATGGTTTTTAGCATTTTTTAGGTTTTTTAGGGGTTTAAATAATTTTAGGTTTAAGTATTTCTTCATATTGGTTGGGTATTTTTGGGATCTTTTCATTTAATAGATCTTTAATTATTTTTTAGGTTTTTTAGGTATTTTAGTGAATTTGATGGTTTTAAGCGTTTTTAGGGTTTTTAGAGCGTTTTAAAAAAAATTAGTGTTTTTATGTTTTTAGGGATTTTATGGATTTTATAGGATTTTTATTGTTTTTTTATTTCTAGAATTTTGGGTCATTTTTTTGTTTTTTCAGATTATTATAGTTCTTAGGGGGTTTAAGTGTTTTTATAATTTTTTTAATGTTTTTAAGGGAAAGGAAGGCTCGGGTCCAGGTTATTCCTGGCACCCCCAAAATTTATTAAAAAAGAGACAAAGACACTGTAGATAAGGGAGGGGAGGAATTAATTGATCCACACCCAAAACCTCTTATGACCTCAGCCCGAAGACCCCAAAAAGAAAGGAAGAAAAAACAAAAAGCAAGAACAACACGTCAAAAAAATCCAAAAGGGAAGGCACAAAATGGGAGGATCAGTCAACGTCGCCACCAAAATAATCCAGCTCCGCACCATGATACCCGATGCCCACACCAAAGCAGTCACGCACATCAGAAAAACTGAAATCTGACTCAGCACCCATGTCCGTTGAATCCCATCCAGACTCAAAATCCTCTTGCATGCCAAGCCTGGATAACAGCTTCATCCTAGCCCTCTCTTGCTCAGCGGAAATTAAAACTTGCTCTCGCTTATTAACTTTTAGATTAAGTCTGACATCCCTTGAGGATGCCCTAGTTTCCATGGGACATGGGAGGGCAGAATAATCCTTCCTTTGTCTTCGCCTCAGAGGCGCAGAAGTTGATCTGTCTTCAATACCCAACTTCGCACAAGTGACACCATTGCTGACATCCGATGGTGTTTTCCCTTTCTTACATTCTGACCTAGGAGTTTCGGCACCTCATCTGGTTCTTTCCTCCTTTGACCTGACCATAATAGCGTTTATCTGGCGATCATCCTCAACAAACCACTTCCCAAGCCTCTTAGATTCACCCTCAAGTGGGAACCTTTCCCGTTCAACCCACACCATCTCATGCAACTGCACACAATGATCTTCAGCCGTGGGAACACCATGGAGGACCATGGCCCTCTGCAGGTTCATGGACGGATCACCAGCTTCGCTAGCATTCCCCGACAGACGTCTCAAAAACATAGCACTGGGAAGATCCTCAGCACCGCTAGTGTTGTCTGTCGGAGGAGATAACCCAGGCTCCATGTTAGGTCCCCCCACGCAGGGACACCTGGACATAACCAGAGGGGTATCACGCTAATTAGTGTATTGCACCCTGGGGATCCAGGTCCCCACTTACTCCATAGACCTTTCCTCCTCAGCTGGAGACATAATCCACTCATCCCCAGTCCTCGGGCCCGGAGAAACCACTGCCTCCTTCATGACATATGCCACCAGCACATCCACCGCTGTGGGCTCAGCCAGAACAGCAACCTGGAAATTTTTTGGAGCAATAAAAGCCACCTTAACTTCTGAAAAAGAACCATCAGTGATCTCATTATCCTTCAAGCTAGCTAGATCATCTCATCCCAGTTCCAGAGCTCAGGGATCCTCCATCTGATCATTCCCTTTCCAGACTCCCATCACAGCAGCCTTCCCAAAATATGGCTACCTCCTAGGGGAGTCACCACTCCCGTGAACGCCTTTAGCAAGAACTCGATTATCCCTCTCAGCCAGTAGCACTTCCTCCTCATCCGCATCTCTCGAAACACAAGAACCTCCATCCAGACTTACTATGAAGCCAACTTAATCAATTAGGGAAACCTCTAGATCACTTCCAGCTAGCAAAGCAGATGAGTAGGGAACATCAGAAACCAAAGGTTGGGAGGATGATGGCTCAGCCACCCACGTTGTCGCCTTCACCTCCACCAGAGGGAGGATGCTCTCACCAGAAGACATGTGAGACAGAAAACCACCACCCCTGATAGGGCCAGAGCATCCACCAAATTGGTCACTGTGCCCAAATTTCCAACAAGAAGAGCAGAAAACCGGCCATTTCTCAAAGATAATAGGTTGTCTCCACCTGAGTTCTTCCCCCACTGTAATCCAGACAGCATCCAAGGGAGTCTTCGAAGCATCAACTTCAACAAAGGACCTTGGTACAACCGTATGAAAAAGGTCCCTAGTCCTACTATCCACACAAAGGAACCTCCCCACCAAATTCCCAAGCATCGAAATAATAGAGAGGTTTTGAAAGGGAAGAGGAAGTTCAATAAATATCACCCAGGTAGCAGCAATCGGGAACTCTGCTTTAGATGAAAGTCAAAGCTCCACAGAAAAAGGGAGAAATGAGCGCCAATGCACGATCGAGGATCCGCCGACCAGTCAAGGACCAGGACTTCCTCTGAGGAAAAGTGAATCAGGATGTGGGAGCTATCGATCAGGCCCACAGTCGCCCGAGCCCTAAGATTCCAGAAAGCCGATACGAACCTGTCAAAAGTGACCACCAGGGTCGCTGCATCGGGAAGCTAGAAACCAGAGTCATTCGGTGCAGGTCTGAAGCCCCAGTGAACTCCCGAATCGAGAGGGGAAGCTACGAACGACCTTCGATGAACTTTGGAAACTTCGAGAAACGTACCTTTTTTGGTATGGAGGACAACAAGTCAGGAGAAGAGAGCGATGAAAAAGAAAATTCCTCTGAGTGAGGGTCCTCCCCCGTAGAGAGGGGTGGAGGTGGGTCATTTTACATCGTCTTCAACCTGGGAGGAATCCGCCATCGCGAAGGAGCCGAATCTCCTGAAATTCCAAAGTTTACAGAGCCTCCATCTTCTAAGATCTAATGTTTTTATTAGTTTAATGGTTTTTAGAGTTTTTAGCGGTTTTTTCATGACCCGCCCTCAGGGACCGTGTCATGACTACTCCAAGCCCGCCTTCTATAGGCCAGGGGATTGAGACTAGAACCAAAGGCGTAAATCCATATACTGGGAAGGAATTTCCTTTATAAAAGTAATCAAACAAAACAAAGTACACAACTGAATAAAGCACTAAGTAAACTGAGTACAAAAGTAAGTGCTGAAAAGTAAATGGGAGATTATAAAAACCCAACTAAAAGTAAAATAAAACTGAAATACTATTACAACAACAGTAATGTAAAACCACAACCACTGAGTCGTCCTCCGGGAATCCAACCTGAAGGGTGGGTACAGATGGCCTCCTCATCACCTCGGGTCCGGCCGTCCGCTCTGTGTACGTTCTACCTAGTGGTCCACCTCTAAGTACCGTCCAGCTCCACAAGCCTCCACCTCGGTTAGTGATATCCATCGTCTACATCCAACAAAATGTATTGTGGGAATAGCTCGTGAAGTGGTGAGTATACGATACTCAGTAGGGACACAGAGACTCCCGAAGGTCTCCTAGAATCCACGTAGGATAAACCACAAAAGGAAAGATACAATCACAAAGTATCGACCAACTCTACATAGGTATATGCCCATACATATACCTAAGTCCTCAATTCCAGTTCGGCTCCAAGTCTCGAGACCATTAACAACCCAGTACACACAGAAAAGAAGTCAATCACACCGATGACAATGATTGAAAGTCAAGACTCAGCTCACACGGGTTTATATATTTCGGATAGCGATAGAGATGATCAGATGTAGTCACTGATTCATCTAAGTTGTCGTACCCATGTAGGATACTAGAATAGATATGTTGTAGGACCTACATTGCATATTGACTAACTACTCTGTCAGACCCACGTAGGATACTAGAACAGAAGTCAAACTGTCAGACCCACGTAGGATACAAGAACAGTAACCATCGTCGTCAAACCCATGGGGGATTCTAGTACGGTAGTCATCGTCGCCGAACCCACATAGGATTCCAGTACATTAGTAGTCATCGCCAAACCCATGGAGGATTCCAGTATGGTAGTCATCTTCGTCGAACGCACAGAGGATTTCAGTATTGTAGTGGTTGCAGATGCAGCCAGCTCTAGGGTTCTTGTACACAGCACGCTCGATTCCGGGAGGGTCCACTCCTCGAGAAAAGGGGTTGATACATCAACTATCGCGAATTCCAAAGTGGATGTATACCAAAGTTCTGTCTCCTCAAAAGGATCCCAATGCGACAAACATAGCGTCAATCAGACGCCTGGTCTGAGAGTTATGAGCATTTTTGCTCCAGGGGCCCGGTTAGAAATACACACGTTTAAAACCCCACCATCTTCCAAAGATGTTCAAAACTCACTTAGAGTATCTAAAAAGGACCACAACATCAAGAGGGTCCCAGTGTTGCAAATGGTGCATCGATCAGACGTGTGGTCTTCGAGTTATTCTCCTTTAAGTGAAAACAGTCCAGGCCCGTTAAGGCCAGTGGGCTGGCGGGTCGCGTCAACCCGGTTTTGGCGGGTCTGACCCCGCGCCCCACTGGGCCGCACGATTCACTGGTATTATAAGGGATTTTTTATCATTTTTATGGTATTTAGGGTATTTAGGGATTTTGATGGTGTTTAAGGATTTTTATATTTTAGTGGTTTTAAAGGCTTTTAATGGGTATTAGTGTTTTAAGGTATTAAGTGTGATTAGGGGTTTTAAGATTTTTATGGTTATTAATGTTTTTTAGGGATTTTATTTATTTTAATGTTTTTTAGTTTTTAGGGGTTTCTTATAGTTTTTCTTGGTTTTAGGGTTTTTTACCTTTTTCTGTATTTTTGTGGATTTATTAGGGTTTTTATGGTTTTTTGGATTTTTATTAATTTGGTGGGTTTTTTAGTTTTTTTGGGTTTAAGGGGTTTTCTTAGTTTTTAGTGTTTTCAAGGTTTCTGGTGTTTTTATTATTTTTATAGGTTTATATTGTTTTATTGGTTTTACCGTTTTTATGGTTTTAGGGTTTTTATGATTTTAGGGGTCTTATAGTTTCAGGGGGGTTTAGGTATTTTAGGGACATTTATGTTTTAAAATATTTTTAGTTTTTAAGTGTATTTAAGTTTTTATAGTTTTCTTATAGTTTTTCAGTGTTTTTAGGGTATTTTTTTGATTTTTATAATTTTTATTGTTTTTAGTTATATTGAGGCTTTTTAGACTTTTATCTTTTTATGGGGTTTTCAGGTTTTTTTGGGTTTTAAGGATGTCTTGTGTGTTTATAGTGATTTAATGGGTTTTTATATTTTTTAGGATTTTTAATTATTTTATGATTTTATGTGTTTTTTGGGGGTTTTGGTATTTTAAGGTTTTTAGGGTTTTATAGTTTTTATAGTTTTTATGTTTTTATGGTTTGTAATGATTTATATTTTTTAAAAAAAAATTAGGGGTTTAAATTAATTTTGGAGATTTTACTGGTTTTTTGGGTTTTTTATTTTTTTTATGTTTTTAAGCTTCTCTGGTTTTTTGAAGATTTACGTTATTTTTATTTTTTTAGTGTTCTTAATTTTTTTTGATGTTTTGGGGTTTTAGGTGTTATTAGGGTTATATGGTTTTTATTGGTTTTTTTATGTTTTTATATTTTTTTAAATTTTCTATAATTTTAGGGATTTTCTATATTTTTATGATTTTTAAGGTTTTTATTCATTTTAAGGGTTTTTGGGGTTTTTTATTTTTTATAGTTTCTAGTGTTTTATAATTTTTTAGGTTTTGGCGGTTTTAAGAGTTTTGGGTTTTGAGGATTTTTAGGGGTTTTTTGTTTTTTTATGAATTTTTTTCTTTTATAGGGTTATTTTATTTTTTTATGGTTTGTAAGGGTTGTGTAGTTTTTAACACTTTTATTGGTTTAAATTTTTTTATAGTTTTTATTGGTTTTTAGGTATTTTTAGGTTTTTTCGGATTTGATGGGTTTTAGAGGTTTTTATGGTACTTAGAGGTTTGTAGGGTATTTTTGGTTTATTTATAATTTTTTGGTTTTTAGAGGTTGGAAAATTTTTAAAATTTTTTTTTCTTATGACTTTTAGCACTTTTTTACATTTTTAGTGGTTTTTATGGATTTTTTTGATTATTATGGTTTTTTGGGGGTTTTTAGGGTTTTAACGGGTTTTACTGGTTTTTAGGCGTTTTAGGGTTTTTAGGGTTTTTATTGATTTAGGGGTTTTATGTTTTTTATTTTTTACAGTTTCATTAAGGTTTTTATGGTTTTTATGGTTTTTTACATTTTAGGAATTTTTAAGGCTTTATTATAATTTTATGGTTTTTTCAATTTTCAGGGTTTTTTTGGGTTTTAATTGTTTTTTTATTTTTATGGTTTATATGATTTTTTTTTATTTTAAGGTTTTTTTAGTATTTAGGGTTTTATGGTTTTTTTGGGGTTTTCAAAGTTTCTAGGGGTTTAATGGGTTTTGGAGTTTTTATTGGGTTTTTAGGTTTTTTATGGGATTTAGGCTCACTGTGGTTTTTTGGGTTTTATTATTGATAGGGTTATTGGGGGGGGGGGTAGGGTTTTTAAAAAAAATAGTTTTTAGGGGTTTAAATTATTATTTATATTTTTTAAGGTTTTCCTAGGGGTTTTCATGGTTTTTAGTGTTTTAGGTTTTTAAGGATTTTTAGGGTTCTTTAGGATTTTTATGGTATTTTAAGGTTTTAGGGATTTGATAGGTTTTAATGATTTTTGGTTTTTTAGGGTTTCTATGGGTTTTTTGGTTCTTTTGTTTTGTTTTTCTATTTTAGGGTTTTATTCTTTTTATTATTTTTAATTTTTATTAGATTTTAATGTGTTTTAAAATATTTTGGTGGGTTTTATGGGTTTTATGGGTTTTTATGTTATTTAATTATTTTCACGGTTTTTGTGTTTTAAGGGTTTTTATTGTTTTTAGCGTCTTTTGGGTATCTATATTAGGGGGGGGGGTTAGGGGTTTTAAGTGTTTTTAGATTTTTTGGGTTTTTTTGGATTTACTGGACCCCACTAACACAGATACTGATTCTAAACCTACTATTGTGGCTATGGAACAGGATATGAACACCCAAACCCAGGAAGCCCAAGGGGCTGAACAGGAAGAATCCTCCGAATCCAGTGATGTTCCTGAAGAAGTAGAAGACCAGACTAGGCAGTTAGAGGAGAATTTCTTGAACTCAATGGACAAAAAGGGCAAAAAACTCATGGTAGATGAAGATGGATTCATCACTCCTAACCCTAGGAAAACTAGGAAAAAGAGAGATTACTCACAGATGGAAAGAACCATCACCAATCGCTCTATCAATACCACTAAGTCTGTCAATAATGAGATAGTTCATGACACTCCAGCTGATGAGACTAATGAGATTACATCACAACTCTCCCTTGAGGAACAATTAAAAAAATTTGATGCTCATTGGGAAGAACAAAAAGGATTGGCCTATGAGAAAATGAAAAGTGGTGAAATTTCTGCTGAAACCTTTCATAATGTTGAACTAGGTATTTCGAGGAGAAGAAGGCTATTAATCCTCCAGAATTCCTGTTGAATTCTTCTTTTGCAGTTTGCTTCAGATCATAAATAGTTGACTGAGTTTTTTCATTGCTTATGTGCTTTTAAAATTTCCGATTTGGAACTGCTTCTAAACCTGACATTGAGGCTGTACTGTCAATTTTGCATGGATTCCGAATTGCTATTCAGTGAAAAAAAAAGAAAATAAAAAGTTGTTGTCTTGTTGGGATTCCATTGAGTTAGCAGGATTGCTCGAGTACGCATTATTACTTGACTTTACATTCATCTGTTTGGTTGAGACTTTGCCTTGAGGAAGAGCTGATTTGTTCTGGAATTTGAGGTAGCAGAATGCTGAAGACATGTTGGGTCTGATCTCTCTCTTTTGGCAGTTAGTGCAGATCTTCTTCTGGAGCTTTATGAAGCTCGCCCTTTGGATTTCTTTGGTAACTTGCACATGCAGATTTCTTCTTGCTGGAGACCCGCAGTTTCATCTTCTTGAATTCCTCTATCTACTTTTGTTTGAAGTTAACTTGATTTCGCCAGAATACTCAAGTTCTCTACTGGTTATTTGCTACTGGTCCTTCCTTGCACCTGTTTTGTTGCGGACTTGTGGAGATAATGCCCTGACTGATTCATATATGCTTTGAAAAGTGTGGATCCTGCTCTGGATTCTGATGTTCCAGAATGATGAGGAAATGGTGGGGCTGATCATGCAGATCTTCTTCTGGATTCTTCTGGAATCTTTTGATGTTTTTTAACCGGTTTTTTTAAAGTTGTATCTTTGTTGGTCTTTTATATTTTCAAGATGGTGTATGCATTTTAAACCTCAAGATTTTCTTGTAACCTTTTTATTTAATAAGATTCTTTTGTCATGGATTGGGTAACCAATCCATGTCGCCATTTAAAAAAAATTAATTTTTTTGTTTATTAGGAAATTTTAAAGTTTTTGGGGTTTTTGAATTTTTAGAATTTTTAGTGTTTTTGTCATTTTTTAGGTGTTAGGGGTTTTATGTGATTTGTCTTTTTATGTTTTTTGAGGATTTTTCAAGGTGTTTAAATTTTTTACATTTCATGAATTTTTAGGGAATTTTAGGGTTTTTATGTTTTCAGTGTTTTAGGGATTTTGAGGGGTTTTATGGTTTTTTAGGTTTTTAGGGTTTGTTTAGTTTTTAGGGTTTTATTGGGTTTTAATGGTTTTTAAAATTTTAAAATTTTAACATTTTTCTAGGGTTTTTTTTGTATTTTAGGGATTTAATAGTTTGTAGGATATTTGTGTTTTTTATGGGTTCTATGGTTTTTAGGGGATTTCAGGGGTTTTCGGCCTTTTATCAATTTGTTAGAGGTTTTATTGTTTTAAATGTTGTTTAATTTTTGAGGGTTTCTTATGGTTTGTGAATGTTTTTGGCATTTTCCTGAATTTTGTAGGTTTTTTATTTTTTTCAGAGTTCTAAGGGATTTTGAAGGGTTTTAGGGATTTTAGAGGTATAATGGTTTTTGGGTTTTTTAGAATTTATTATGTTTTTAGGGGTTTTAATTGTTTTTAGCTTTTTATGGTTTTTATTGTTCTTATGGGTTTTTATGTTTTTGTGATTTTGAGGGATTTTTAGTTTTTTTTGGGTTTTGGGTTTTGTTATAGATTTTTAGGGATTTTAGGGGTTTTAATCGGTTTTTAGATTTTTACGGTTTTTATAGATTTTATGGTTTTAAAGGGTTTTTATAGTTTTTTAATATTTTTCGGTGGTTAAAGTGTTTTTAGAGTTATTTTTGGTTTTAGGTGTTTTTATGATTTTTAAGGATTTTTATGTTTTTTGGGGTTTTAGGGTTTTAATAGTTTTTTAGGTTTTTATAGAGTTTTTAGCATTTCTTAGGTTTTTCAGGGTTTTAAGTGTTTTCATGGTTTTAAGTTTTTATTACTGGTTTTAAATGTTTTAGTGTTTTTATGTTATTATGGATTTTTGTGGATTTTTATGGATTTTTATAGTTTTTATCATTTTTTGGGATTTTTATGATTTTTATTTTTTTAGTGTTTATATGGTTTTTTGGTTTTTTTGGGGTTTTAGGGTTTATTTGACTTTTTTGAAATTTTATAGTTTTTCAAAAAAAATTTAACATTTTTGGGTGTTTAAACGATTTTATATTTTGAGTGTGTTTTTCTATTTTTATGGGGTTTTTGGTTTTTGGGATTTAAAAGTGTTTATGGTCTTTAGGGATTTTGGTTTTTAGAGTATGTTTACGTTTTTAGGAGTTTTATAATTTTTTTTGTTTTTAGGGGTTTATAGTATTTTTAGGTTCTTGAGGCTTCCTTAAGAGTTTTCAGTGTTTATATTTTATTTTATGTTTTATGGTTTTATAGATATATTTTTAGGATTTTTATGGTTTATAGGGTTTTGGGGGATTTTGAGGGGGATTGGGTTTCTTATATTTTTAAGCGTTTTAGCATTTTTTAAGGTTTTTAAGGTTCTTTACATTTTAGGGATTTTTTTGGATTTTTTTGGTTTTTTAGGAATTTTTTTGGAATTTTTATGAGTTTATAGGGGTTTCTATGGATTTTAGGATTCATTTTTTTTGTTTTTTAGGGTTATTTTGAGTTTTTTAAGGTTTTTTAGAATATTTGAGTGTTTTAATGTTTTCTAGGGTTTTGAGTCATTTTAGAGTTTTTAATGTGTTCTAGAGGTTTTATGGGTTTTATGGTTTTTATGGTTTTTGGGAATTAATTATTTTTAGGCGTTTTAGGGGTTTTAGGGACTTCCTGGTTTTTTAAAGTATTTTTGTTTTATTTATTTTTAAGGAATTTTAAGTGTTTTTAGGTATTTTTATTATCTAAAGGGTTTTTTATATTTTTAGGGTTTTTACTTTTTAGGGATCTTTTTGGATTTTTTAGATTTTTATGTTTTTTAGGGATCTTAGGGATTCATAGGGTTTTCATGGTTTTTCAGGTTTTCAGGGGTTTAAAGTATTTTTAGGTTTTTATGGTTTTATTAGTAATTTTCATTTTTATTATGGGTTTTTATGTATTTTTGGTATTTTTAGTGTTTTTTATGATTTTTATGGGGTTTTAGGGATATCGATGTTTTTAGAGTTTAAAGAAGTTTTTGGGTTTTCAAGGGGGTTTTAGGGGTTTTTTTTGGGTTTTATGGGTTTTAATGTTTATAAATAAATTTTTTTTAAAGGGTATTTTTATTTTTAGTAAGGTTTTTGGGTTTTATAGTATTTAAGGGTTTTTAAGGCTTCCATGGGGTTTTATGGTTTTTAGGGTTTTTAGGGTTTTTAGGGTTTTTAGGCAGTTTTTAGTGTTTTTTAGGTGTTTTAACATTTTTATGTTTTTAGGGGTTTTAATTATTTTAAATTTTTTATGTTTCCGTACAATTTTTCTAGGGTTTTATGGTTTTTAGGTATTTAGGTATTTTTTGGACTTTTTTAGATATTTTTTGGTTTTTAGGGTTTTAATAGATTTTGATGGTTTTTAGGTTTTTTTTCATTTTTTATGTTTTTTTAGTTTTATGTGTTTTTATATTTTTAATGTTTTCTTTGAGGTTTGCATGGGTATTTACATTTTGAGGTTTTTTGGGATTTTTTAGCATTTATATGGTTTTTTTTATTTTTTTAACGATTTGAGGTTTTTTTGGGTTTTATGGTTTTAGGGTTTTTTTGAGTTTTTAGGGTTTTTATGGTGTCTATAGTTTTTTAACATTTTTAGGGTTTTATGGGTCTTAGGATTTTTTATGTTTTTAGGGGTTTTTTTGTTTTTAGGTTTTTTGGGAATTTTAGGGGTTTATGGTTTTTTGTGTTATTTATTTTTTGATTGGGGTTAAGTATTCTTTTTTAGTTTTTTTGGCTTTATAAGTGGTTTTTTCTTGCTCAGAGTTGTTTATTGTTTTTTATATTTTTTTATGGTTTTTAATGTTTTATGGATTTTGAGGGTTTTTTTGGGTATTTAAATGTTTAAACGATTTTTAAGGGGTTTTAGCATTTTATTGGTTTGTAGGGGTTTTGATTGTTTATAGTTTATAATGTTTTTCTTAGGGATTTTCATGGTTTTAAGGGTGTTTTACGTGTTTAGTGATTTTTGGGGTTTTTTCGGATTTTTAGGGTTTGGGATTTTAGGGATTTCGAGGGGTTTTATTGTTTTTTTATGTTTTTAGGCTTTTTTGAGTATTTAGTGCTTTGAGGTTTTTAGATTTTTTTAAACATATTTAAGGAATTATAAAGTTTTTGTAGTTCTTAGTGGGTTTTAGGGTTTTTTGGATTTTATGGAATTTAGAGATTTTATGGTTTAGTGGTGTTTTGGGTGTTTTTAGGGGTTTAGGGATTTTAGTGTTTTTAGGGTTTTATGGGTTTTACGTGTTTTTGTGTTTATAAGGATTCCTTAAAGTTTTTAGAAGTTTTTAATTTTTTTTTATTTTTAGGGAGTTTGGGATTTTAGGGATTTTGAATATTTTTAGTGTTATTATCCTTTTTTATGTTTTTAGGGGAGTTATGTTTTTTTTGGGATTTTCGGTTTTTCAAAGGGTTTTTATGTTTTTATTGGTTTTAATGTTTTTAGTAATTTTTCAGGATTTTTAAGGGTTGTTAGGTTTAATTGGTATTTTGAAGGTTTTTATAGTTTTTTAGGGTCTTAGGGTTTTTATAGTTTTGTTGGTTTTTCTGGTTTTTTGAGTTTTTTAGGGTTTTAAGGGGTTTTAGTGGTTTTTAACATTTTCTATGGTTCAAATGTTTTTTATAGTTTTTATTGGTTTTTAAGGTTTTTAGGTGTTTTTTTGGTTTTTATGGTTTTGGGGTATTTATGGATTTTATCATGTTTTAGGTCTATTAGGTTTTTTTGGGTTTTTAGTAGTTTTAGTGTTTTTTGGTGTTTTGGGGTTTCAGTTATTTTTAGGTTTTAAAAAAATTCTTAGGGGTTTTCAAGGTTTTTAGTGATTTTATGTTATTTGGTATTTTTGGTTTTTTAATATATTTAAGAGTTTTAGGGTTTTTATTGGTTTTTAGTGGTTTTAGGGCTTTTAGGGTTTTAGTGTTTTCTTTAATTTCATTTTTATATTTTTAGGGGTTTTAACTGTATTTAGGATGTACAAGAGTTCTTATGGGTCTTACGGGTTTTAGGGTTTTTTATGATTTTATAGATTTTTATGGGTTTTTAGTATTTTTTGGATTCCAGGGTTTTTCTTCATTTTGAGTGGTTTTAGAGGTGTTTAGTGTTTTGAGGGTATTTATGGATTTTTTGATTTTTTAAGGGTTTTTTGAGTTTTTGGGGTTTTATGTTTTTTTTGAGTTTTTTTCAGGATTTTCTGGGTTTAATGGTTTTTTAGAGTATATAGTGGTTTTGGTAGTTTTATGGATTTTTAAGATTTTAATGTGTTTCTAGGGTGTTTATGTGTTTTGGGATTTCTGGGGTTTTGGGGGGTTTAGGGTTTTTAGGGCTTTCATCATTTTTATGGTTTTATGGATTTTAAGTGTTTTTTGCTTTTATTTTTTTCATAGGGTTCTTCGGGGTTTTTAGGGGTTTTTATGCCTTTATCTATTTTTATAGATTTTTAAAAAAATTATGGTCATTTAGGTTTTTAATGGATTTTGAGAGGGTTTAGTGGGTTTTAGGGTTCTTGGTATTTTTCATGTATTTTGTGTTTTTAGGGGTTTTTGAGTATTTTTAGGTTTTTATGGGTTTTAGAGTTTTTAATGGGTTTTCAAGATTTAAAGGGGTTTATATTTTTTATTATTTATTTTTTATGTGTTTTAAGGTTTCAATGTTTTAGGGGTACTTATGGTTTTTAGGGGGTTTTAAGGATTCTATGTGTTTTAGTAGCTTTGGTGTTTTAGGGTATTTTAGGTTTCTGAGTGGTTTTAAATGTCTTTAGGTTTTCAAGGTTCTATTAGGAGTTTTCAGGGTTTTAGGTTTTTTTAAATTATTATGGTTTTTAGGGATTTTTTAGTATTTTTTAAAAAAAGTAGGGTTTGTAGGGAATTTGATTGTTTTTAGGGTTTTTAGGGGGTTTTAAGGATCTTAGTATTTTTTAGGGTTTTAGGGGTTTAAAGTGTTTTTATTTTTTTAAGGATTTTTAAGGGTCTTTAGGGATCTTTATTTTTTTATAGATTTTTCGGGCCTTTTATGTTTTTATGGTTTCTCAGTGATTTAAGGATTTTGATGATCTTTAGGGATTTTTTTTGCTTTTTATGGTTCTTATGGTTTTTATTATTTTTTAGGGTTTTTAAGATTTTTATATTATTTTATTGTTTTTAGTGTTTTAAAGGGGTTTTATATTTTTTAATGTTTTTTAGGTTTATTATGGATTTTTAATTTTTTTCTATGGTTTTTTTGGTTTTTATAGTTTTTAAGGTTTTTAGGGGTATCCACTTTTTTTTGGATTTTTTGGGGGTTTTAGGGTTTCTAGGTTTTTAAGGACTTCTTAGGGGTTTTTAGGGTTTTTAGATTTTTTTTTATATTTTTAGATATTTTTTGTGATATTTCTGGATTTTTATTCCAATTTAGGTATTTTAGTTATTAGGAGGGTTTTTAGGGTATTTTTTGGGGGTTTAGGGTTTTATTTATGTTTTTAAAGGCTTTAAGGTAATTTTAGTTTTCTAACATTATTAGTGGTTGAAAGGAATTTTAGATTTGCTAATGGTTTTTAGGTTTTATATAAGTTTCAAGGATTATAAAGGTTTTATGGGTTTTATGGTAATTATGGATTTTTTTGGGTTTTAAGGTCTTTTCGGGTTTTTAGATTTTGGTAGGTTTTAGGGATTTTAAGCCTTTTTAGGTTTATATGTTCTTAATAGGATTTTTATGGTTTTCCATGTGTTTTTATATTTTTTTGGTTTTTTACATTTTAGGTATTTTTATATATTTTTAAGGAATTTTTATATTTGCATATTTTTTTATGGATTTTGATGGTTTTTGGGTTTTTTGGGTTTTTAGTGATTTTATCATTTTTAAGGTTTTATGGGATTTCATTGTTTTATGTTTTTATGTTTTTCATAGGTTTTTTAAGAGTTTTAAGGGTTTTTAAGGTTTTTCGGGTTTTAGGGATTTTTATGATGTTTATGGGTTTTTTAATTTTTAGGGATTTTAAGAGATTTTATGGTTTTTTGGGTTTTTAGTGGTTTTTTGGTTTTTAGGGATTTTTGAGTTTTTAGATGTTTAATGTTTTTATAGAGTTGTAAATTTTTTAGGGGTTTAAAGTGTTTTTTCAGTTTTTAGTGGGTTTTTTGGAATTTAGGGATTTTTAATGTTTTATGGGTTTATGTTTTTATGGGTTTTATAATCTTTTTACGGATTTTAATGGTTTTTATAATTTTTTAGGTTTTTTGGTGTTTTAAAAGATTTTATGTTTTTATGGTTTTCTTAGTCGGGTTTTTGGTTGTTTTAATTTTTTAGTATATTTTAGTGCTTTTTTGTATTTTTAACTTCTTTAGGGGTTTGGGGATTTTGAGGGGTTTTATGGGTTTTTATGGTTTTTGGGGTTTTTAGGGGTTTTAGCCATTTTTATGTTTTCTGTGGGTTTTATGTTTTTTTATGTATTAATGTTTTTCATACTATTTTGTTGGAGTTTTGGTGTTTCTGTGTTTTTAGGGAATTTTAGGGATTTTTTATGATTTTTTTTTTGTTTTAAGGAGTTTCAGGGTATTTGGGTTTTTTGGGTATTTATGGTTTTTTTGAGATTCTGGGTTTTTTAGTCTTTTTTTAGGGTTATTAGGGTTTTTAGATTTCATTATCATTTTTAGGAGTTTAAATCCTTTTTAGAGTTTTGGGTGTTTTTAACATTTTTTATGTTTTGTATGGTTTTGGGGTTCTGTTGTTTTTTTGTGTTTTAGTTTCTTTTTATGAATTTTTATGATTTTTAGTGTTTTTAGGGTTTTATGGTTTTCTTAGGGGTTTTATGGTTTTTAGGATTTTTTTATTTTTTAAGGGCTATTTTTAGAATTGTATGTATTTTTTTGGTTTTTTAGGGTTTTAGGGATTTTGAGGTTTTTGGGAATTTTTATCCTTTAAGGGTTTTTGGGATTTTAGTGTTTTTTAGGTTTTTAATTATTTTTTGTTTTTTTAGTTTTTTAATGTATTTTTAGGTTTTTTATGGTTTCTAGTTTTATTACATTTTTAGGGTTTCTAGTGTTTTTAGTGATTTTTAGTGATTTTTTATAATTTTTATGGTTTTAGGGATATGGAGGGTTTTTACTATTTTTCATGTTTTTATGGTTTTTTAGGTTTTTTGAGAATTTTTTGAGTTTTTCTGGGCTTTTAATGTTTTATATGGTTTCTTAACATTTTTAGGGATTTATGGTGTCTTTATAGTTTTTAGTGTTTTTTTGGGTTTTTCTGGGTTTTTATTGTTTTTATGTGTTTTATGGTTTTTAGGGATTATTAGGGGTTTTAGGGTATATTAGGGTTTTTAGAATTTTTATGTTTTTGGGGGTTTAAATTTTTTTTATGTTTTTAATGTTTTCTAGGATATTTCCACATTTTTTAGCGTTTTAAACATTAGGGATTTTTAGTGATTTTTTTGATTTTATGGGTTTTTTTATTTTCGGTATTATGTGGGATTTTAGTGTTTTTAGGGTAATTCTCATTTTCATGATTTCTATGTTTTTTTGTAATGTTAGGGTTGTAAGGTTTTTTTAGTGTTTTTTAGGGTTTTGACGGTTTTTAGGATTTTAGGGAATTTTTTAATTGTTATGTTTTCTTTGGGTTTTAAGGATTTTGAATTTTTGTGGGCTTCTTTTAGAGATTTTCTGTTTTTTATTGTTTTTTGGATTTTTAATTATTTTTTTATTTTTTAGAGTTCTAATGGGTTTTTAGATTTTTTTATCATTTTCTGAAGTTTATGGGTTTTTTGAGTTTTATTTATTTTTAAGGGGGGTTTTATTTAGGGTTTTAAGGTTTCAACAGTTTTACAGTTTTTAGGATTTTTTGTGTTTTTAGTGTTTTTTATACATTTTAGTTTTTTTGGGATTTTAGGTTATTTAGGTACTTGTGGTTTTCTTAGGATTTTTTTGATTATTTAGGGTTTTTAAATTTTTATTAATTTTTAGGGAATATATAATAGTTTTTTGGGTTTTTAGTGTTTTTATGGAATTTGAGGGTTTTTATGGTTTTATTTAGTTTTTTGGGTTTTAGCTGTTTTAAATGCTTTACGTTTTTCATCATTTTTCTGGTTTTGTATGCTTTTTTTGATTTTATGGGTTTTTATTATTTTTATGGTTTTTAAGGTTTTTAGGGTTTTTGTGAATTTAGGGATTTTAGGGTTATTATGGTTTTGTGGGTTCTAGGGTTTTCTTATGTTTTTGTGATTTTTATGGTTTTTTATTGTTTTTAATGTTTTAGGGGTTTTGATGGGTTGTTATCTTTTTTAATATTTTTTAGGGTGTTCATGGGTTTTCAGTTTTTTATGTTTTAGGTTTTTTATGGTTTATAGTGTATTAGGGGTTTTTGGGTTTTTTTGTATTTAGAATTATTCATGTTCATAGGTTTTTGGAGTATTCAAGATTTTAAGGTTCCCATTGGATTTTTCATGGTTTTAAGGGTTTTTTGGTTTTTTTGGAATTTTTAGGGTATTTTTAGGATTTTTATGTTTTTATGGTTTTTTTGAATTTTCTTGTTTTTTAAGATTTAGGGATATTTTAGTTTTTAGGGGTTTAATGGTTTATTAGTTTATTTTTAAAAAAATTAGTCTATGTGATGTTTATAGTTTTCATTGGGTGTTTAGTGATTTATGGGTTCTTAGATTTTTTAATGTTTTAAAGGTTTTTATGGGGTTTTAGGGGTTTTAGTGTCTTTTAGGGGGTTTTCATATTTTATCCCTTCAGGGGTTTTAAGTGTTTTTAAAACAAATCATTATTTTATAAAATTCCACTTTAAGGGGAAAGTGGGAACCGTGTGATGTTTGATTACACCATCAAGATTCAAAAATCAAAATAGGCCCAAATAAAAAATAAAAAACTAGAACAACCATCAAAGAAACCAAATCTTGCAAATCATTAAAGCACTAGAAAACAGGATGATTTCATTTTCATCACAACACAATATCCATAATAACTCCATCTCTATCCCTACCAAACATTAATCAATCGGCTCTTAAGTCACCACCTCACTCGTGAAAACCACCCACCGGAGCCCATCCCCCCACCACTACACACACTCTATCATTGAAAACCCCTCATTAATTCAAGTTGTCATTAACCATAGAGCATTGTCTATGTCCCTCATTATCAAACCACATCAATAGAGAAATAGATCCATAATCAAAGGTGAAATAAAAATAACATAGTAACTAGATGAATCCACTTCATGTCGTGCCGCCCGGGAACTTTTATCTCCATTCCGACACATCCCAAAATTCCCTTTCTATCCAATACACCCAACTGACCTACAATGGAGAAAGGGACCAGAAATATAAAGTAGTGAGCATTGGTAGATAAGGGTCAGGGAAGAACACAAACCACCATGGAATGATATAGAGAAACACTATGATGGAAACCCTAAGGGAAAATAGAGATTGAAAACCATTACCAGAAGAAACATGAATCAAGAAGTGAGAAACAAGATTTAAACCTTATTAAGAAACCGATACTGAAACCCTATTGATAAAACCCACACAAATCAAGAGAAAATGAGGTATGAATCCATGAAAACAAATAAAATTGTGATGCCCTTACATCCAAAACCATAGTCCCAATCCCATCTGAAAAACCAACACACCCAATCCTGATTGGGTTGTTTTTGTCGAGACAGATCAGAAAAGCCAATATATAGAGTTTCAAATGGTACAAGTCTATAGAACCCAGAGAGAAAAAACCTGTAAATAGTAACATTGAAGAATCTAGAGAAGGAGAAAGGTCCCATTGCTGCAGAGGAGACAATGAAACCCAAATTGGAGGATGGTGAATCCGAAATATGAAAAAGACGACAAAGTATGATAGAACCATTGTTGCAAGGAGAAATTAAAACCCTATGTAGAACATAATGAAACGAATAATTGAAGTGGGAGTTATGTGCATGATACGAGAGAGTAATGCACCCTATTTTATAAGTGTTTTTTAAGGTTTTCTTAGGCGTTTTTATGTTTTTAGTGTTTCTTATGATATGAGGGATTTTTATAGAGTTGTAGGATTTTTATGATTTTTATGTTTTTTAATGATTTTGAGTTCCTTTATGGGATTTAATGTTTTTTAGTATTTTTATTATTTTTTCGGATTTTATGTGTTTTATGTACTTTGAGTTTTTTAAGGTTTTAATGGGGGGTTTTTTGGGTTTCTGGGTTTTTTATGTTTTTATGGATTTTTATGTATTTTTTAGGATTTTTATGTGTTTTTTGGGTTTTTATGGATTTTTAGGGTTTTATGGTTTCTTATTGTTTTAGATATTTTTGTGTTTTTTGGATTTTATGGATTTTTTGAGTTTTTAGTGTTTTTAAGGGTTTTTGTGTTTTTTTTAAAAAATTTAGGGATTTAATGGTTGTTATTTTTTTAGGTTTTTATGGATTTGTTATGGGGTTTCAATGGTATTAGGGTTTTTTATGGTTTTAAGGATTTTTTGGGTTTTTCATATTTTTTTGGGATTGAGGGTTTTTGTTTTGATTTTGAGCTTTTTAGGGTTTTTAGAGTTTAATGGTTTTTGGGTTTTTTGGGTTTTTAGAGTTTTTATAGTTTCAAAAGGTTTTATGAAATTTTTAGGTATTTAATGGTATTTTAGAGGTTTTAGTGCATTTTAGGGTTTTTATGGGTTTTAGAGTTTTTATGTTTTTAGGGGTTTTATGTTTTCTAGGGTTTTTATGGTTTTTTAGTGTTTGTATCTTTATAGGGGTTTAAAGAGATTTTTGTTTCTTATGGTTTTCTTAGGATTTTTTAAGGATTTAGGGGTTTTATGTTTTTATGGATTTTTAGTTTTTTTAAAGACTATTATGGGTTTTAAGGATTTTTTGGTATTGGGGGGGGGGGTTAGTATTTTTATATGGTTTTTAGGGTTTTTATATTTTTCTGCTGATATTTAGGTTTTTTTATTTTTGGGGGGGGTTTAATGATTTTTAGAGTTCCTTAAAATTTTTGGGGGTTTAATGTTTTTAGAGTTTTTAGTGTTTTTTTGGGTATTTAGGGGTATTTGGGGTTTTTACGATTTTTATGGGATTATGGTTTCTTGGGTTTTAGTTTTTCGGGGGTCATTTTTTTTTTAGGTTTTTGGGGGGTTTTGTTTTTTTTAGGGTTTTAAGGTTTTCTTAACGGTTTCCAAATATTTTAGGATTTTTTATGTTTTAAGATAATTTTATGGATTTTTATAATTTTTATTGGTTTTTAGGTTTTTAGGGATATTTATGGGTTTTTTGGGTTCTTATGATTTTTAGAGTTTTTAGGGTTTTTATCATTTTTTGGATTTTTTGGGTTTCAACTATTTTTTGTTTTTTAAGGTTTTCTTAGGAGTTTTCTGGGTTTTATGAGTTGTAAAGTTCTGATGTATTTTTATGGAGTTTTAGTATTTTTATGGGTTTTTATTGGTTTTTGGTTTTTTGAGGGGTTTATGGGTTTTAAGGTTTTAGCATTTTTTTCATTTTTACGTATATTTCAGCTTCTTAGGGTTTGTAAGGTTTTTTATTGTTTTTATAGTATTTTATCATATTTAGGGTTTTAAAAGGTTTTTTGAGTTTTTATTTTTTAGGGTATTTTGGGGTTTTTAGGGTATTTTATGGTTTTTATGGGTGTTCTAATTTTTAGTGTTTTTAGGGTTTTTAATATTTTTAGTGTTTTTAGTTTTTTTTATTTTTTATTTTTTTTCGTTAAGGTTTTCTTATGATTATTATGGGTTTTTATATTTTCTTACCATTTTCGGGTTTTTTGGGGATTTGAAATATTTTTATGTGTTTTCATGGTTTTTAGGAATTTAAAGGGTTTTTTGTGTTTTATGTTTTTTATAATTTTTAAGGTTTTTTACTTTTTGGGGATTTTTAGGTTATTTAGATTTTTTAAAAAAACATTAAGGGTTTAAAGGGTTTTTAAAAAATGTAGTGGGGTTCTAGGGTGTCTATGGGTTTTAGTGTGTTTATGGTTTTTAGAATTTTTTGGTTTTTAGTATTTCTAAGGGGTTTTATGGTTTTTTAAATTTTTTAGGTTTTGAAGGGGTTTTAAGTTTTTTTAGGCGTTTAATTTTTTATTACTAATTTTCATGTTTTTTAGGATTTTTAAAATTTTATATATTTTTAGAGATTTTTTAGGATTTTTATGGCTTTAGGGTTTTGAGGGTTTGGGGATATTTAGAGTTTTATGATTTTTTTGGGGTTTTTTGGGTTTTTTGGGTTTTTAAGGTTTTTAGAGTTTGTTATATTTTAAGGGGTTTAAATGTTTTTATATTTTTAATGGGTTTTTGGGATTTTATGGGTTTATAAGGTTTTTAATTTTTTTTCATGGGTTTTTTGTTTTGATGGTTTCTTGGATTTTTAGGGTTTTTTTATGTTTTTTTGGTGATTTTATTTTTTAGTGGTTTAAATTTTTTTCTAAATTTTTATGGTTTTCTTAGTGTTTTTCATGGTTTTAGGGTTTTTACATATTTATTGAATTTAATAGATTTTTTGGAATTTTATGGCTTTTAGGGTTTCAGTGACTTTTAGGGGTTTTAGGGTTATAAGTTTTTTCAGAGTTTTAGGGTTTTATCAAATTTTTAGGGTTTTTATGGTTTTTTAGAGTTTTTTAATTTTTTTAGGGGGTTAAAGCATTTAAATATTTTTAGTGGGGTTTTAGGGTTTGTATCTTTTTAGGCCATTTATGGTTTGAATTGTTTTTAAGTATTTAAGGGGTTTTACCATTTTTTAGGTTTTTAGGGGTTTTATTTGTTTCTAGGTTTTTATGGATTTCTCAATGATTTTAATGTTTATTACCATTTTGTGTGTTTTTATGCAATTTTATGGAATTTTAATAATTTTTTTTATTTTGGGGTTTTTTGGAGATTGAGTGGTTTTAGTGTTTTTTAATAATTTTCACGTTTTAGGTCTTTCAAGAGTTTTAAGTGTTTTTGTGTTTTTGTGTTTTTTATAGGGGTTTTCAGGGTTTTTATTGTTTTTTTTTCATTTTTATGTATTTTATGGATTTTTATAATTTTTATGGGTTTTAAGGTTTTATGGATTTTGGGGTTTTTAACGGTTTTTTAGGATTTCTAGGTTTTTATGATTTTGTTATATTTTTGAGATTTCATGATTTTTTTTATTGTTTTTAAGGGGTTGTTAAAGTTTTTTTATTTCATATTTGGGGTTTAAGGGGTTTTTTAGTTTTTATGTTGCCTTATGGGTTTTTTGGGATTCTATGGTTTTCAATGCGTTTTAGGAGTTTTATGGTTTTTAGGATTTTTAGAATCTTTTATGTATTCATGTTTTTAGAATTTTTAATTTTTAATGTTTACTTAGAGTTTTTCTCTAGTATTTTTTGGTCTTTTACATTTTTAGGGATTTTTTGAGATTTTGTTTTGTTTTCTTGAATTTTTTGAGAGTTTTGGGGTTTTAGGGTTTTTGACATGTTTTATGTTGTTTTTGGTTTTTTAAGGTATTTTTTCATTTTTAGGTTTTTATGGATTTTTAGAGTTTCCTATGATTTTTTGGGGTTTAAATGGTTTTTAGAATTTTTTATGGTTTTATGGTTTTTATGGGGTTTTATGCTTTTTAAGGGTTTTAGGGTTTTTTATTGGTTTCAGGGGTTTAAAATACTTTTGGTGTCTTTTAGGGTTTTATAATTTTATAGGTTTTAATGGGTTTCAAAAGTTTTTAGGTCTTTGTGGTTTTCTTTTGGGTTTTCATAGTTTTTTAGGTTTTTTTTATTTTTAGGAAATTTTAGGGATTTTTTAGGATTCTTATGGTTTTTTGGGGTTTTATTTTTGTTCTGTAGTTCCTTGAAACATGTTCTAGATTTAAGAATCACTATTTCTAGGCGGTTTCCATTGGATTTATTCATGGAACCAGAAACATCCAACAGTTCTTTATCAAAAGAGGACCCGTTTTCCGAAGCCAGGTGTTCTTTAAGTTTTGAAATTTACGATATTTTAAGAACGTGCATTGGTCGAGAGGATTGGAGGTCGAACTCATCACACCCTTTTGTGGGGAATTATTGTCTACTCCGGGACTCTCTTTGAAAAATTAAAATATTTTCATGAATCCTTATTAATTCACCAAGTATATCATAAGTATCCATTGTAATTTACAATCACTTATTAACATGTGTACAATTTAGAATCATCAGTATGCATTCAAGGTTCCTCATCAATGTAAACATCAGTATGTATTCGAGGTTTTCCATCAATGGTATCTTCTAATATAGTGATTAGATATTCTTTTAATCATCGTTATGTTGATACTATTTTTTAAGCAACTTAGTGGGGAACTATGGAATTTATTTTCATCCATGGATATGAAGGTTTTTTTTAATCTTGGGATAGTGCTCATAAAATAAGCAACCTACGTATCCTTGTTAAAGGAATCATAACCCTCGTAGTTTGGTTCCACTTAGTAGGACCCATCATACCTTTTTAAGGTCATGTGATAAGGACCTCTAAGAGGAAAGTGATTAGTTGAAACTTAGTGTGGTACTTATGCTGAGCCAGCCCAAGGATCTTGGAAAGGATATGGATTTCCTACTATGATCATCCCTTATTGGGAGTATAGCCTAAGGAGAATAGGTACAATTTTATGTATTGGGTTTGAACCTCAAGGAGGCTTCCTATATATCCCGTATGAATGGGAATCAAAGCCCACATAGTTTAATAAGTCTTGTAGGAGAGTATGGTCCTTTGAGAAAGATGAGTTTGGGCTTACTTTATGGAAAGGATTCCTTGATGATCTGGGGTTTAATTTGGGGATTATTCTTAAGGAGAATGCCCAGATTAAAGGAATTAGGGTTAGATTCTTTATGTGGATATCCGGTGAGCTTGGGCCTTGAGTAGGCTTCCTATGTATCCAGATTTAAACAGCAATCAGAGTTCTCATAGTTTGTTTTGTGAGTGTTTGTGCTCATGTTGTAACCATCACACATCTCTAACCCCACATGAGTCATGATCGGTGTGAGAAACAAGAGGATGTGAAAGATTCAACAATGACACTCCACTTTTCCTCCTCCACTGACGAAAGAGGGCGCATCAACCATGTAAGAGGGCGAGGTGATGAACTTTCCCTATGTTTTATTTACATTAGAAAAGGGTCCAATGTAAGGAGGAAGGGATCAAGGTGAGGGGATTACACCAGGATGGATTCCCTTTTGAGAATTGGTTGGGGCTTACACCTAAGGAGGATGCGAATTTGAAATTATTTGGGGCTTACTCATAAGGAGGATACCCATTAAGATTGGTTGGGGCTTACTCTTAAGGAGGATTCCCCATTGATATTGGTTGGGGATTACTCATAAAGAGGATTCCCATTTGAGATTTCAAGGGGATTATTCCAAAAGAGGATGCCCATTTGAGATTTAACTTGGAATATGAGTCAGGTGATGAGGTTTGAGAAGTTTCTTGAGGATTTTATCGACTCAAGGTACTCAAGGAATCCATAAAGAGAGTCCAAACTCATAACATGTGGAAAGAACCAATAAGAGTAAGTTGACTCAAGGAACTTTATTAAGTGTTATGGAGTGTCTTAAAGCATGGAATTATTAGACTGGAAGTTGGGCCACATAAATGGATCAATGGAAAATGTTGTCAACTGGTTCTGAAAATTTCACAGTGTGACTCTCCATTTTTCATGGGGGCCAGTGATGGAAGCGAAGGGACATGCCCAGAGGGATGGGACCATAGCTCGGTAGTGAACTGGAGTATGGGTGCGGGGGCACAACCCCTATGGTATGGACAAGTGGGGTCGCATAGGTGATTCGCCAAGGTGCCTCTCATAGGTGCTTCGTGTAGCTACCCACATAAGTACTTCGCATAGGCGCAACACGCAGGTGCCTTGTGCCAGTGCTCTGTGCAGGTGCACCGTGCAAGGGCATCGTGCAGGTGCTCTGCATAGATTCATATGTTCTAGACCTGGATGGGACTTTGAACCAATTTTACCCCTTTAATTATCTCTTCTTTCTTGTTTTAGAGAGCTACTTTAGAATATTTGGGGGATCATGGCGAAAGAGCTTTGCAACGGGAGATTTGGAACCTCTAACTTTTTCCATCCCTGAAATGGGGATCCCAAGGGTCCTATTTATAGGCAAGGAGGGGACCTGATCGATGATATTATATCAGCGTAGGTCCTTCGCGTAGGACCTCGGTGTAGGTCCTTCGCGTTGGGGGTTTAAAAATTCATTTACCGTGTAGCTCCTCTGAGTAGATCATCCACGTAGGTCTTCTGCGTAGGTCCCTTTGTGAAATTTATCCATCTTCCAAGTGCCATAAATTTTTATTCGTAAGTCTATTTGGGCTCCGCATTTAGTCAAATCGACGATCTTGAATATATCTACACTTCTTGATATGGTAAATAAACTTTGTCTTATTGGAAGAAACTTGGAAATTGAATTTAATGTGTCGACACCTTTTCATCATTGATCTTGGGAATCCACTACCTACTACTAGATGGGGGAATAATTCCACTTATCCATTGGTATGGAGTATTATTTTGGCACATAAAAATCCAGACTACATCTTCTTTCTTCATGGTAAAAACATGATTACTCATACTTGACATTTGTTGTCTATGTGAGAATCATATATTCACTCTACAGAAAAGTGCATGGAACACATTTCATGGTGTCAATAAGAAGCCCCCCCCCCCCTTATAGTTTGATTCTTTCAGAACAAAAGGAATCTTGTTATAAGGGGAAATTAGGGCACTTTGACTCATTCCAACATCATTTGGTAAGATTTTGGAGTTACATTATATTTGTAAGGAAGCTCAATTTTTTTCCTATGCAATGGGACCTAGTGAGCATAGTTTGAATATTTCTAGGGTCATACAGACAACTGTACATTATTACCTAAACCATACAAAAATTTATCTTTGTTTAGATAGGACTCGACCTTTTTTTAGATTTTCCTATGCAGGTTTCTAATCTGGTGAGTACCAAGTCTTTTGTTACTGGCAGTTTAGAGTCATGCATGTTGCACTGTAAAGGGATAATATTTAGGGTCAAATAGATTTTGACCCTAAATTTGAATTATATTCCATACAAGAATTAGTGGCTAATAATTTATTTAATATTCTTTAAACATTTCCATGGGGAATCATGAGTCATGATTTTTATGGTCACCAAATCTAAAAACCTGTGTCAACATAAGGGATGTCCTTTATAGGAACAAAGTTACCATTATTTAACAAACCTGTTATAGGGGTTACGTTATGTAGGGCCAATTGGGGCATATGATGCATATCCAAATAGTGGAATCTTTTGACTGACATGCCTATTATGTAGGCAACTTATGTAATGCCACCTAGGGGCACATACTGCATAGTCAGGAAAAAGAATTCATTAGGAAATTAACGTTTTCTGCAGATATATTGGGGAAAATAACATTTGGGTGACTCAAGACCACATTAGGCGGTTTTTCCAAGGAAATGAATTTTAAGAATGAAAATGGGATATTTTAGACCAACATAAGTCATGAATAGGAAAACCATTTTTATACAAATTTGGTGTATGAGTAATGGTTACAATTTTTTCGAAAGGGTAATTTCTGACATAATATTGGGCAGTTTTAAGTCATGTAGTGAGGACATTGTACTGTGGAATTTTACGTCATGCAGTGAGATTATTATACTGTTCTGTATTAAGTCATGCAGTGAGGACATGGGGTGGCTTTAATTTAAGGTCTTTAGCTCTGACCAAAAGTACGAAACTCTCCAAATATCTTGATAATTTGTTTGGAAATAAACTATCATATTCATATATGAAAAGGAAAATTTTAAACTATGATTTGAGAATTTCTGAAACTGAGGAATGGTATAGAAAAAGAGCTAGAATCATTAGAAGAAATCTTTTCTAATAATAATGTTACTATTACTTAACAAACTCGTTATGGTGGATGTACTATGCAAGGCGAATTGGGACATATGTTGCATATCTAAGTAGTGGCATCTTTTGGCTAACTGGTCTGTTATGTAGGAAACTTATGCAAGGCCACCTAAGGGAATGTGTTGCATAGTCAGGCAATAGTTCTCTCAGAAGTATTATGTTCTATTTCTAAAAGTCGAAAAAAGTTTATGGAGATTCATATTTTTCAAAGCATAGAGTTTGGTTTACAGAGAAAGGTACCCAAATAATGAAAGGGTATTTCCAATCAAGATATCCAAAGAATCATAGGAATTTGACTTTTACAAAGGTCTGACCCAAATGTAAACAATTTGGTGTCTGTAGTCTTAGGTCATACAACTAGGACCAGAAATAGAAACAATATAAAACATGTGGCCAAGGGATTTCAAAATTATTTCATAGTGTATCGAACACATGATAAGGGAAATGTGTAAACCATGTTCTTGAAGACTTTCAGACTGTGAGAAAGATAATGGGACAAGTATACTTGAATGACTATTTTAAACTAATTATTCTTTTATATTGGCATCAAAGATTAAAGGGTACAAAGATAATATAACCAAGAATGAAGTTACCATTATTTTAAATACCTGTGATGGGGGGCTGTATTATGCAGATACAACTGGGGCATATGCTGCATAGCCAAATAGTGGAATCTTTTGACTGACAAGCCTATTATGTAGACAACTTATGCAAGGCCTCCTAAGGGCTTGTGCTGCATAGTCAGACAAAAAAATCTCTCAGATATTGGAAACCTTGTCACTAGAAACCATAAGAATGATCATGAAAATATTAAATAAAAATTCAAGATTAAGAGTGTGAGATATGAAATGGGGTTATGCCCAATGTATATAAGAAATATTTGAATCAATATTCGCCATGAATTTTATGTCCTTTACATAGATCTGACTCATATGTAAAATGGAGACTTGATTTGTTTCCTTTGAATGAATATGGTAATGTGTAGTTTTAAGTCATGCAGTAAGGACATTATACTATACATTTTCAAGTCATACAGCAAGGAAATTATACTATGCAGTTCCAAGTTAAGCAGTAAGGACATTATACTATGCAGTTTCAAGTCATGCAGTAAGGAAATTATTATCCCCATAAGAAATTAAAACACCTTATATAATTAATCCATTTACTCAATTTCTAAGCCCACGTGAGCTATGCTCGGTGTGAAAAAAAAGAGGAATTATGGGTTTCCTTTATAATTCAAAGGTGATGCAAATGAAGAATAGGGGTATTATATTTTTATTCAATGTAACGTCATGTTGTAAGGACGATTATGAATTGATATGAAAGGAAATACATACTGTAACTGGATTAAGGGATAAAACCCAAGTGTCACTATATGTCTTGCTGGGGAAAGAATCATGTCATACATAGTTTTTATAACATTGCCTATACAAATTTGATTTCATATAAGACTTAAAGGTGTTTTTTTATAATGGGTGTATGGGCCCAAGATTAATGATCTAGGCATCTCTATGTACCTCAAAATATATGAGAATCAATCCATACGTAGCTCTTTAAAAAATCATTCTTCACACTAAGTTTGACATGAGGAATGGGGGATTTTGATACGTTCTGAGAGAATGATGAATCTTAAGACATGAAATGGTATAAGGACCAAATCATATATCATAAGGAAACACTCTGTATATATATGATTAATATATAGGAGGAGAAAAGAAAATAAGAAAATTTTGTGATTGTGTTTGGGCCCAGAATTGGAGATTCCGGCGTCTCTATGTATCTCATTGAAAATGAGAATCAAGCCAAACATAGTTCTTGAAACTTGGTCTCTATGCAGATCTGACTTCAACATAGGAAATAGAGGGACTCATATACTACTAATAAGTAGTGATGACATTAATGACATTTTCTTATAGAAGCTTCTGATGTTAAATAGAGAAAACATTAGTTGTATATATGATGTCATGCAGTTTAACATCATGCAACACAGACGAAGATACTAAGTACTTTAATGTCATGTAGTATAGAAACTTATGGTTGTTATGTATTTTAATGTATTGAAACTAGGATATTTGTTGCTGTGTAGTTTTATGTCTTGCAACAAAGACATTGTACTGTTTAGTTTAAAGTCTTACAGTGAGGACTCTGTACTGTGCACTTTAATGTATTACACTGAGGACTATGTACTATGCAGATTAAAGTCTTACAGTGAGGACTATAAACTATGCAGATTAATGTCTTACTGTGAGGAATATGTACTATGCAGTTTATGGTATTACAGTGAGGACTATGTACTGTGCAGTTTAAATTCTTATAGTGAGGACTACTTGGTATAATTACACGATGTATTTCTTCAAAAATCTTGCATTGGTTGGAGATGTAATGTGTTCTCAATTAATTGATATTAAATAATAGGCTCCATTTTAATAGAACTTATGTATGGAATAAGGTCCCGCCCATTTTGCTTCATGTTTTGGAGGTTTCTTTCCTGGTATCATTGGAGTCCTAAGGACCAATAACAATTCTCCTTGGAGGAATGAACGAAGGAAAAATTTCTTACTAAAAGATCATGCTATTCTATTCTGATAAACTTCTAGATGATGCAAAGTATGAAATCTTTTCTCATCTAATCATTCCAAATGATTAAATTGTTTTTGTGATCTTTCATCTATAGATAACTAATCACAGATTTCAACTCTATGTGAAGGAAATTGTACTTCAATTGGAAAAACCGTTTCAGTTCCATATACTAATGAATAAGGTGTTAATTGGGTAGTTGTATGAGTATTTGTCCTATAATACCATAAAGCATTCACAAGTGTATTGGGCCATGATTTCTTATCTTTATTCACCATCTTTTGGAGAATGTTTGATAGGGTTTTGTTTAAATCATCTATCAGTCTATTGGTCGCTGCATGATAGCGAGATGAATGGTTGGATTTGATATTATATTCATGATATAACTTTTTTACTACATCAGAACAAAAATTAGTTGCATTTTCTATCCAAATAGTATGAGGGATGTCAAATGAAGTGATGATATTTGTTTTGACAAAACTAATGATTCTTTTGGCTCTAACCTCATTGAGAGGTATTGCCTCATCCCTCATAGAGAATAAATAAGTAGTAGTGAGAATATACTTGAACTGCTTAGTTGTGGCAAGAGGATAAGGCCCCACTACATCCATTCCCCTTGTGGAAAATGTCCAGGAGTATATAGCTGTATGTAACAACTCTGGGGGGTGATGAATGAAGTTGGAATTCAGTTGACATGGATGATATTTTTTAGTGAAATCTATATTATCATGTACCATTGAAGTCCAAATGTATCCAAGCCTTTGTATTTGATCAGAGTGTCTATGCCCGGGTTGATGGGCACCACAAGTTCCTGAATGTACTTATTTCATGACAGTCGCAGTCTCTTCTCCATCAATACATCTGAAATGAATTCCATCAATGCCTCGCTTGTAAAGAATATTTTGGTGGTCTGGACCATCATAAAGGGTAATATTCGCCACTCATCGCCGGATCTTCTCCTTCTTAGCCCTATTTGGTGGAAGTATCCCATTTTGAAGATATTCTATGATGGATGTTCTCCATCCCATGGTATGACCATACGGTTTAGAAATAGGGCTAAATTCATTAATTTTCTCCCTTATGGTTGGAACAAAAGGTGAAACCACGCGGTGATTGGTTATGCTGATAACTGTCTCATTCCGATTTGGATCATACAAGGATATAAATGCATTGTCCATCACATCTTCTTGGTCATTTTTTGATCGTGGGACATAGGAAAAAGTCTACTCTGAGGGAAATTCAGCCATTAACATTCTAATTTAATCACAAAAATGGATTAACTCTTCTTTTCAGATATATTATTCACCATGGATTTGTTTAATTACCAATTATAAATCATATTTTACCTTTAAATGATCCATTTTCACCTGAAGATCCAATTCCAAAAACCTTCGATGAGAGCTTGATACTCTGCTTCATTGTTGGTACCACCTTTTGATAATAGAAAAGAATAAGGCAATACAACCTTTTTCTGGGAAAATAAGGACTATTCCTAATCCAACCTTATTGAGTTTAGGATTTTCTAGTCTCTTCCCTGTTAGAATCCTATAATAACCATCAAAATACATTTGTCATGTTTGGGAATTATGTTGAATAGTGAAGACATCTTAATCTGGAATTTCAGTATTAAATGATGTGTATTCCGCAGATGGGTGCTTAGTAAGGAAATCAGCCAGAGCATGACCTTTTATTTCCTTTTTAGGAACAAACTAGATATCCAAATGTTTCAAAATAACCACCCACCATTCTAGACGTCCTATAAGCATAGGACGAATGAGGATAAATTTGATTGGGTTATTATGATATATAAATTGGACCACATGATTTTGTAGGTAATGACTCAATTTCTGAACAGCAAAGATTAATGCCAGGCAGCACTTCTCAATACTTGAATATTAAGTTTCCACATCTAGCATAGTGCGACTGAGATAATAAAGGTTTTTTTCATTTCCATCATCAATCTTTTGGGTGAGGAAGGCACCTAGTGATCACTCTAAAGTAGTCACGTAGAGAATGAGTAGTCTTCCTTCAACAAGTGGTATCAATACTGGTATAATCAAGAGATATTTCTTGAGTATATAAAATGATTCTTGGAAATCCTTAGTCCATTTATAAGTGAATCCCTTCAATATTAATTTGATGAAGGGTAAAAATTTTCCTGCCAAATTTGAAATAAATCACCAAATATAGGCCAAGTGTCTTCAAAGTCCTCTCAATTATTTCAAATTTCGAGGAGGTGACATACCAAGGATTTATTTTTTTTCTCAGGATCAACTTCGATACCACAATGGTGTATAATGAAGCCAAGTAATTTATTTGAGGTTACACTCAAAGCACATTTTAAAGAGCTCATCTTCAAATTATGTTGTCGAAGTTTATGAAATATGTTTTCCAAATCAGCCAAGTGATTGGAACTTTGTTTAGATTTTACTACCAAATCATCCACATAACATTCAACAAATTTCCATAAGAAGGTTTTGAAGATATGGTTTATGGCATGTTGGTATGTCGTACATTCATTATTTAAGCCAAAGGGCATTACCTGATAGAGAAACACACCTTGAAGAGCTCTAAAAGCTACAAATTCTTCATCCTCCAGGGCCATTAAAATTTTATTATACCCATAATATTCGTCCATTAAAGAATGATCTTCATTTCCATATGTTGCATCAATTAGAAGTTATGTAATCGGGACTGGAAAATCATCATTAGGACAATGACGGTTAAGATCTCTGAAATCAATGCAGACTCTAATTTTCCCATTCTTCTTTTTCCTAGGGACAATATTAGCCATCCATTTGGGATATTGAACTTACCTGAAAAAGTTATCCTTTACAATCTTATCATCTTTAGCTTCAATTTTAGAGACATGAGTTGGGTGTGTTCTCCTTACTGCTTGCTTGACCCCACAATGTTCTTCTGGCAAACACAAATGATGGGAGGCTACATCTGGATTAAGACCTGGCATTTCCATATAATTCCAAGCAAATATATCATGATTTTTTTAGAAAGTAACTATACACCTCTTTCTCCTCAGAGGTCATGGCCGCACTAATTAAGGTGGGGCAAGGATCTTATCATGTACCCAAATTTATTTCTCTGAGTTCATCCATGGTGGTAAAAACACCTTCTTCAAATGTTGGAGGATCATCACGGAGATCTTCCTCTTCTTCTTCATTATGTGTTACCTCTTCTATTTCCATTTTCATTATAGATGACAAGTCAAAACTCCCAATGTTAGGGGATGAGTCATTATTTTAACATCTTGAAGAAGAAGCCACCATATCTGACATTACTAATGATGAAGGGTTTTTCTATAATAAAGAGGGATTGATGGATTGAGAATGAACATCTTTTTCTCCCTATGACATTACTACAATTTCTTCTACTTTGACTAAATAAGTAGAGGCTCGTTGTAGTTCAGAAGATGAAATGAAAACATCTCCATTCAGGCTTCCATCATTTCTTGGTGTATCAAAAATTTATCCCATGTTATCAGGCTCAATTGCCACAATTTACATTATGGGAATTATTGGATGAGTGCATGGATTTGGATTTACCCTTAAAACTTGATTAATGGGTAGCATATAATCTGTACTCAAATGAAAAAATGGATTTGCTGGAATCTCTTCCAGTTCATTTGAAGCATTAACTCTGGTTATCTCATTAGTCATAGACGTCATTCATTTTGTGTGATAAAACTTTGCCTAAATGTATTGAGATTCACATGTTTTGAACATAGCCTTATCACCATACAATGTTTTGATTTGACCATTGAAATAGTATTTCAAACATTGGTGATATGATGAAGGTATGGCTGCTTGTTGATCCAACCATGGCCTTCCAAGAAGAATATTGATGGTTGTGTCCTGGAAAAAAACCATGAAATCTGAATTACACACAAGATCTCCAAACTGAGTTCTGAGTATAATTTCACCCAGATGTTCTTGTTCATTCTTATCATATCCTTTCAACATTAAATTCTATATAGATAATTTAGATTCAATCAGGCCCAATCGACAAAGTTTACAAATAGGAACGAGGTTGACCCTAAAGCCATTATTAATGAAGGCTCGTCGGTTATCCATGTCATTGACCTTGCCAGATATATACAAAGGTTTAATGGTTCCATGTATATCATGGTCTTCATCTTCATCTATAAAAGATATGACTGCATGACATTCTGCAGAATCATTCTCTAAACGTTAAAACTTGAACAGCAACAACTTCAGCTTCAAATTCTGGAGGACTTCACAAGGCCTCAATGAGTACTTCTCGGAGATCTGTTGGCAGATTCAAAGCATCCAAAATTAATAACTTGGCTGGTACTGGGCCAATTGTTTCAAGACATCATACTTTTCATTTAAAGGTTTGTGTTTCCTATCATGGATATGTGGTTTTACAGTTTCTTTGGAAGTTGATACTTCCTTTTTAGATGTATTCTGTATTGAAACAAAAGTGGGAAATACCACTGAATTTGGTAAATTAGACTAACTAAGTCTATTCATCTTCTAAGAAGAAGATAGTGGAGCTTCTAATCAGTCCTACAGGATAATTGTGCTAGAACTAGACTTGTTTTCCATGGAAGAAACCTCTTGTTCTTTTTGAGCTCGCAAAAGGGATATTCAATGAGTTTCTTTCGCATATATGGTTTAAGAAGGGGTAGAGTTAAAATGATGGTTTCTTTAATTCCCATATCTTTCCATTTATCCTCGACCTTGGCCTCTTCCTCCAGTTCCCTAATTAGGCATAAGGAATTATGGCTCAATACAATTAGAATCAACATTGGCATAAGGATATGTTAAATAGATTACATTAACGGAAACAAAGATCAATTCTTCATCGGATGAGGATTCTTCCTGATAGGTTATTTCTGGTTGTACCGTATGGCGGGGCGGTGCCCATGATTTTGAAACAGAAGGCATAAAATCTTCCAGGGTTAAGAATAACATTGGCCTTGATGTGAGCTCGTCTTCTACTGACTGCTATTTATCCTTATGACCACATTCTTTCTTTGAGGAACACACTTTTTATGAAGATAGATTTGTTGTGGAAGGAGTGGTACAAGACACAATTGGTTGTTTCAACTATGTTCGTAAAATAGCATGAGTCTGGTTGATCATTTTCCTAATCATCCAACCATCATATTTTTGCAAATTTTTACTTTTAACCTCTTTCCATTCTCCTTATTCCTCTAGATTGGTGGTAGTAACACATGCTAATTGAGCTGATGAACTTCTCAATTTCACTTGTCCAGATTCTACCATATTTTACAGAAGGTCTTTTAAAACAAATATCTCCTGAATGGGGTGTCCCAACATCTGATTAAAGAGACAATAATTTGAATGATCTTCATCTCCATCTTTATTTGGCTTCTTCGGCCTTGGAAACTGAACCAAATTGTTTTCTTAGGCTGAGATGATGTAGCCAGGAACTTGCTCATTCCAAAAACAATAGATTTTATTCTTTAATTCCTCAAACTGTTTCCTCCTTTGATCTCTTTGATCATCTTGATTAGGTGGTCATTGCTGCTGATGATTAGGAAGTGGAGCCCTTCGGTATGATGAAGGTTTTGAAGTAGAAGTAGGTACAGGTGCCTGTTTGAGTGTAACTATAGTAGCTTCTTCCTTTCCTATTCTCCTTCCAGGAACTAATGGAATTACCTGAATTTTAGCTTTAGTATCTATAATAGAGTCTTTTATCTATTATGAGATTGACGTAAGGTCTCAAAACCCTCCTGTGTATTTCACAGGGATCAATGGTGTGCGTAATTCATCATGTCGATTTTCCATACAGATTGGCATAAAAGATTCTTGAGGGAGGGATAAACTTATGGAATATGGTAATCCCTTATAGTGAGCAATGAAATGTGAAAATATATCATTTTACCATTGATTACAATTGTAAAGATAAAAAACTGTCATCTTTGGTAATGTTGAGATAAATTAAAGAATTAATTTCTAACGGAGATCCTTCCACCTAGTAATTGATCGAGATTGAAAACTTGTATATCAGACAAAAACTGGTCATTGTAATGACTGCAAGAAACACCTAAGCTTAACTGCTTCTTATTGTTGATAATTTCCCATCATAGAATCACAGTGAGAAACAAAATGTTTTAAGTGTTGTTATGGATCTCCCAAACCATTAAAAATTGGGAATATGGTATTCACAAAATTTGGAGGGGGATGAATTGCATCCACCAATTTAGGGTAAGCACTCTTTTTTGGTTGAAATGGTGCATGATGTTCCTCCATATCTTCCAACTGAGTCTTTAATGCCTCAATTGTATTCATAAGTATTTGGGTGATAACCAGATGAGTTGGATTCTGTGCAGGTATTACAATTGGAACATGAGTTGGTGCAATGACCGGTAAGACCACTAATAATGGTGTCAATATCTATCTTGGATACCCACAGAACTAGGTCTATCAGGATATATATATATATATATGATCCTGTCTTCATTGGGTACCCAACAGTGGGAATTAATTATCTGCATTTGTAGTTACTATAAATCCTCTTTGCTGATGAGCTCCTACAGGATTTGCAAGTTGAGGACTTTCCTAGGGAGTATGTCTAGAAGAAATGTTGTTTCAAGGAATCTTTTTATTGAGTCTTTTTAACTCCTTCATTTCCTCTTCTTACAGTGAAAATCTCCCTTTAAGTAAAAGAGATTGACCTTCTTCAGCAGAAAAGTGAGATGAAATATGACCTTTTTCCTTTCCCCTTTTAGGATTCCTTTCAGAGAGGGGGGAGTATGTTATTTGAAGGTACAACTAGATTCTAGGGAAACCTTTGATTTCGGGTACATACACCTTCTTTATTTTCCTCAATGTGTACCATATTGTGGACAAGAACTTTATCTTCTGATTCCCCTGAACTGGAATTATTATCTAGAAGATATTTTACAATGGTATTGATAACATCTAATGATGCATAACACATTAGTGCCATTTTGTCAGTGTTTCTAATAGATCTTCTCCATTTTTGCCTTTCATGAAACTTCATTCTCCTATATGAAGAATTCCCTGGAACTGTTTGGCAGACAGTAACATGAAGGGAATCATTGGATAGTTCAGTTGTATGCTTTCCTTATGACTTCTTCCCTAATCGGTAGAAAACCAACTTACGTTGAGGAGGGGATTATAGATGTGAAAAATCCCCCAAAATTTAAGGATGGGATTGATCCTGTTCTTTTTATTCAAATATTTGAACATTGTTTAATGAATTTGAAGGTTGCATTAAACTATCCCCCAGCCTGGAAAACTAGGGTGATTCTCGAACTACTACAGCTAAAATTCATGCAACCGCTCTTCTGATTTTGTGGATTTTGGATCGGACATTAACTGGGCACATCATCCAGAAATTACATAAATCACATGTTTCAGAAGATCGTTGTGCTATTTCAAACATTTTCATCCTCTCATGCCTAACATCCTCTAAACGAGATGCCTGATCCAGATTCTCAGAGGTTTGATGTGGAAGTAATTTAAAAAATTCTTTTCTTTGGGCTTGATTCTGATGAGAACTGGTTGAGGTCTGTTCTTGAGTGTACATTTGATTACGTACAAAACCTATAGACTCTGGTCGAGCATGGGACATAACATTTCATGAGACCACTTCTGGTGGACTTTGATGATTTTGGAGTGCAGTGAAATCCAATTCTCCATATGCACCCCATCATCTAATGTGAACATTAGATGGGGGATCATAAATTAATTAGTATAGCCTCTTCAGAGCATTGAGACATGCATGTTGAAGGGTTCTCTGTTGTTTTTCAACCCATGGATATTGGGAAACTAAAAGATATTCCAAGTCAATTTGGCACTATAACTCGTCTATTACCTATATATGATTTTGATATTCATCATATGGTAATACATTAGTTTTCAAATGATGAAGAGTTTTCCATAAGTTGAGACGAATGTCATGAATTCAATCTTCTATCATCAATTCTAGAATATCAAACTGAGAATTTGCTGAAGACTAGAACATGACTGGTATTTCTCCTTTAGCTAATTTTGTCCTCATGTTCAATATGTCTTTATCATATTCTAATAGAGGTTTCTCCACATGTTCTGAAAAAAGTGGATGCTATGTATTAGAGGATAAATTTCCCAAGGGAGGTTCAGAGAATGACCATTCCCTTAAGATTTCTTCTGATTTGGAAAGTTTTTTTCCCATCAACGACAAGGAATCAGACAGGAATGGCCTTGTATTTTCAAGTTCCACGAGATAGGAGGGATTTCTTGTTACTACATTTTCAGTTATAGAATTGTTTTGACAATACGAAATACTACTGCGGATAGGACTTTTGAAATGAATTCCATCATGGGGAGGATCACCACGATGTATTATGGAAAAGGATAAATCTTATTTCTCCTTAGTCTTCTGTCCACACAGAGGGTTGTCGTGGCTCTCATCCAAAGATAGACACTCTCAATTTAATGAAATTTCACAATGAAAGCCTTCATGATGAATTGTATGGTGAAAAACTTCAGAGTTACAACTACCACACCCAAAATTTGGTAATGAGAGGGTAGGATCTTGAGAAACAATAGATAAATGTCTGAGGGCTTCAAGAACTCCATCACTAAGAGGAGCTAAATCACAACTTAAATTTTGATTTTCTAACAGTATTTGGTGATATTTCTTCTTGGATGTTCTCTTATACATAAGTGTGGCTACTTTATGGGAAAAGTGGTTATCATGGACAGGTATATGTGCCTGCCTTGGATTAGTTACCGGAACATACCGGTTACCTCCAATTAGAAAGGGTGTATGTTCCTGAGCTTGTTATCCATATGATAGGGGGGAGTATACCCCATGACCCTACTGGACTGGAACAGAGGAGTGTATCTACTCCGGGATGGAATGCCAATGTTTCATCCCATGTGTGGGGAAAGATTTATGTGTCTATTCCCCTGAAATTACTAAAGTAGTTGTTAAAATATCCAATCATGCTTCCAGAATATTGGTAGGGATTTGCATCTTCCCTCTCACCATTGATAAGATGTATTTGGTGACTTCAGCAGCGAGAACGAGAATATAAGTCAATTATGTATCTGGGGTAGGTTTATGTGCCTGCTCCTTCCCTCCTTTTCTTATCAATGGATATTGACAGTACTCACGCCTAGGGGTAGAGAGTTGGGTCTGCCCCGAATATTTCGTCAAAGCTTTCCAACTAACTTCTCTGATTGCTACCAAACGAGACTGTTGGAAGGCTTGATGAAAATTAGTAGGTGTATGTGCTTCATGGATATTTTCTGTCAAGTATGGTTGATGAGCTTCCTTCAATATTAAAAGACGAGACTGCTGACAGAATTGGTGATTGTAAACAGGTGTTTGTTCCTATTTACGAGTTTCCACCATATTAGATTGGCGTGTCTCTTTAAATGCAGTTAAACAAGCCTACTAACTGGCTGATAACTTTTAAATAGGTGTATGTTCTTGTTCATGGTACTCCAGTGGGTTTATCTAGTGGGATTGGTGGGTTTCTATAAGACGAGTCTGTTGGGCAGCAAAATTAGGACAAACGGGTGTATGTGCATGCTCGTTGTTTTACAACAAGTTAAATTTATGGGATTTTCTAGTGGAGGTAGAGGTGAGAACCAACTCCCTGTTAACCTTACATTGTCCCGGGTAGTTCTTCTTGCGTGCTCGGGTCAGAGATACCTGGGCCGAATGTCCAGATGCACCACCCCCATCATGTTGGGTATACACTACTGCATGATTATGGTGACGATTTCAGGTGGGAGTCCTCAGGAAGGACTCTTGTATTCTTGAATTGATGCCTTCAGTGACGTCTTGATCCACCTCCCTATAATATGGGAGATATTTATTGTTGTGTTACAAGGATAAATACCTAAAATTGTTGGAGACGGTGGTTGGAACCGTTTTCTTAGTGATCATTGGTCGTTGTTGTCTAGATGATCGAGGATTATTGTTGACCTAGAGGGCATGTCGAGTAGCCTCCAAAGTCATAATTGTACCGTGATGGAGATATTCCTTTACCAGTATATTATAGACCCAACATTGAAGACACTGGGTTGGTGATAACATCCTTCCTATGGATGGAGATCTAGCTTGAGCAGTAGTTGGGAAGTCCACAGATGTTGTCTTGGATAAAGTCATTATTTAGTTTGAAGGGAGTTCTATGGAAAACTAAGAACAATGAAAAACTTTATTAAAGAAAAATCATTTTAGATGGATACATGCGTGATTAATTCCTTTGTATGGACTTACATTATCAATTGATAGGGGCCTAACATGTGGGTAACACTATTAACTTGGTTAAGGATTCACATCAGGTTCACCATTTTTGTTTTGTAGTTCCTTGAAACATGTTCTAGATTTAAGAATCACTATTTTCAGGCAGTTTCGATAGGATTTATTCATGGAAACAGAAACTTCCAATAGGTCTTTATCAAAAGAGGACCTACTTTCCAAATTCAGGTCCTCATTAAGTTTTGAACTTTACGATACTTTAATAAAGTGCATTTGTCGATATGATGGGAGGTCAGACTCATCACACCCTTTTGAGGGGAATTATTGTCTACTCCGAGACTCTCGTTGTAATACTAAAATATTCTCATGAAATCTTATTAATTCACCAACTATATCATAAGTATCCCTTGGAATTTACAATCACTTATTGACATGTGAAAAATTTTGAATCATCAGTATGCATTCAATATTCTTCATCAATAGAAACATCTGTATGTATTCGAGGTTTTCCATTAATGGTATCCTCTAATATACCGATTAGAGGTTCTTTTAATCATCGTTATGATGGTATTGGTTTTTAGGCCACTTAGTGGGGCACTCTAAAATTTATTGCCATCTAGGAGGACAAAGGTTTGTTTAAATCTTGGGATTGTGCTCATAAAATGAGCTACCGATGTATCGTTGTGAAAGGAATCATAACCCTTTTAGTTCGGTGCCGCTTAGTAGGAAACATCATACCTTTTAAGGTCATGTGATAAAGACCTCTTAGTGGAAGGTGCTTAGTTGAAACTTAGTGTGGGACTTATGCTGAGGCAGCCCAAGGAACTTGGAAAGGATATGGATTTCCATGTTTGTCGAACCCTATTGGGAATATAGCCCCTGGAGAATAGGTTTGATTTGAAGTATTGGGTTTAAACCTCAAAGAGGATTCCTACATATCCCATATGGATAGGAATCATATCCCACATAGTTCGATAAGTCTCGTAGGAGAGTATGGTCCTTTGAGAGAGATGAGTTTAGGATTACTTCTTGGAAAGGATTCCTTGATGATCTGAGGTTTAATTTGGGTCTTATTTATAAAGAGAATACCCAAATTAATGGAATTGGGTTTGGATTCCTGAGGAGGATATCTAGTAATCTCAGTCCTTGAGTAGGTTTCATACATAAACTGATTTAAACAAGAATACAAGTTCTCATAGTTCATTTTGTACGTGTTTGTGCTCATGTTGTAACCATCACGTATCTCTAAGCCCATGTGACTCATGCTCAGTGTGAGAAACAAGAGGATGTGAAAGATTCAACAATGTTTGTCAAATTTTCCTCCTCTACTAATAGAAGAGGGTGCGTCGACCATGGAAGAGGGTGAGGTGACGATCTTTCCATCTGTTCTATTTACATTGGACAAGGGTCCAATGTAAGGAGGAAGGGATCAAGGTGAGGGGATTACCCTAGGATTAATACCCTTTCGGGAATTGGTTTGGGATTAATCCTATGAAGGATTCCCATTTTAAATTAATTGGGGCTTACTCCTAAAGAGGATGCCCATTAATATTGGTTGGGGCTTACTCCTAAAGAGGATTCCTCATTGTGATTGGTTGGGGCTTACTCATAAGGAGGATTAACATTTGAGATTTGAAGGGGATTATTTCTAAAGAGGAAGCCCATTTGAGATTTAACCTGGCATAGGAGTCAGGTGATTCAGTTTGAGGAGTTTCAAGAGGATTTTATCGACTCAAGGTACTCGATGAATCCATAAGGAGAGTCCAAAATCTTAACATGTGAAAGGAATAAAGAGGAGTAAGTTGACTCGAGGCACTTCATTGAGTGTGATGGAGTGTCTCAAAGAATAGTATTCTAAGGCTAGAATTTGGGACACATAAAGGGTGCAATGGAAAATTTCGTCGACCGAATATGAAAATTTCATAGTGCAACTCTCCATTTTTCATGGGGGTTAGTGACAGAAGTGAAGGGACAGGCCCGGAGGGTCGGGACCGCAGCCCGACAGTGAACCAGATTTGGGGTGCGGGGGCTCAGCCCCTGCGGTATGGACCAGTGGTGTAGCGCAGGTGCTTCACCAAGGTTCCTCACATAGGTTCTTCACGTACCTACCCCGCATAAGTACTCCACGTAGGCATGGCGCACAGGTGCTCCGTGTAGCTCCATATGCTCTAGACATGGATGAGACTTTGAACCAAATTTACTCCTTTAATTCTCTATTCTCCTAGGTTTTGGGGAGATACTTTAGAATATTTGGGGGATCATGTTGAAATATCTATGAAACTGGAGCTTTGGAACTTCTAACTTTTTTTGTCCATGAAATGGGGATCCCAAGGGTCCAATTTATAGACACAGATGAGACCTAGTCAAAGAGAGTTTGTCCACGTAGGTCCTTCACGCAGGTCCTCCTCATAATTCCTTCGCATAGGGGGTTTAAAAATTTATTTTTTTGCATAGGTCCTATGAGTAGGTTTTCCACATAGGTCTTTCGCATAGGTCCCTTTGTGAAATTTATCCATCTTCTAAGTGCCATAAATTTTGATCGGTAAGTCTATTTGGGCTCCGTGATCAGTCAAATCGAATGTCTTGAAGATATATACACTTATTGATATGATAAATAAAATATGTATTCTCAGAAGAAACTTGGAAATTGAATTTAATCTGTCGACGCCATTTCATAATTGATCTTGGGAATCCACTGCCTACTCATAAATGGGGGAATAATTCCACTTATCTATTGGTATGGAGTAGTTTTTTTTGCACATAAAAATCTAGACTACATCCTATTTCTTCATGGTGAAAACATCATTACTCACACTTGGCATTTGTTGTCTTTGTGAGAATCATATCTTCACTCTGCAGAAAATTGCATGGAAAACATTTCACAGTGTCAACATTGTTTTTTAGGGGTTTCTATTTTTATGATTTTTTTCATTTTTAGGGTTTTTATTTATTTAATGTTATTTTAGGGTTTTCGGTTTTCTTAGGGGTTTTTGGGTTTTTGGGTATTTTATGTTTTTAAGGGGTTTAGGGGTTTTTTTGTATTTTTATGCTTTTAGGGTTTTAAGGGAATTTTAGGTGTTTAGGGGTTTTTTGGATACTTAGGGGTTTTATTGTTTTTTCATTTTCTAGGGTAATTTTTAAGGGATACTTAGATTTTATTAAAATTTTAAGGTGATTAATTTTTTAATGTTTTTAGTGAATTTATAGGTTTGTATGGATTTTCATGTTTTTTAAAGTTTTTAGGGGATATATGGTTTTTAGTGTTTTTAGGGTTTTTTATATTTTTTTCGGTTTTAGAGTTTTTTAGATTTTTAGGTGTTTAAGGTGCTTTAGGTTTTTAAAGATTTATTAGGTGTTTTTAGGGATTTTTTGTTTTTTATGTTTCTAGATACTTTTTGGGATTTTTAGAATTTTTTAGTTTTTTAGGGTTTTGGGGGTCTTCAGTTTTTTTAGGGATGTTAGGGTTTTATGATTTTGTGGGGTTTTTTAGATTTTTAGTGTTGTTTTTTTATTTTTTATGGCTTTAATGGGATTTTAGACTTTTTTAACAGTTTTTGTGTTTTAATGGGTTTTTTATTTTTTAGTGTATGTTAGGGGTTTTAGGGGTTTTATGTTTTTTATGGGTTTATGTTTTATAGGAGTATTTGTTTTTAGGGTATTTTTAGTGTTTTAATGGTTTGTAGTGGTTTTTTGGTGTTTAGGGGTTTTAAGTATTTTTAGTTTTGAAGGAATTCTTAGGTTTTTTAGAGTTTTTTGGGTTTATTACGTTATTTGGGATTTTTTGGTATTTTTAATGATTTTTATTATTTTTGAGGGTTTTTATGGATTTATATTTTTTAGGGTCTTTTAGAGTTTAAGGGGTTTTATTGGTTTTTTTAGTTTTACGTTTTTTTAGTTTTAAGGGGAATTAATTTTTTTATAGTTTTTTAATGTTTTAAACGGTTTTATGGGTTTTTAGAGTTTATCGAGGTTTGTAGAGTTTGTATGGGTTTTTAGAAGTTTTAAAGGTTTTTATTTTTATAATGGGTTTTAATGATTTTTATGGTTTTTGTGTTTTTCTGTTTTTTAGGAGTTTTAATTTTTTTTTATGGTTTTCCTAGTTTTCTTAATGGTTTTAGGTTTTTTATGGTTTTTTATTTTTTTTGCGATTTTAAGAATTTGTTAGGATTTTATGGGTTTTATGGTTTTTATGGATTTCTATGGGTTTTATTATTGTTAGGGTTTTACGTATCATATCTAGGTTTTAGGTGTTTTATGTGTTTTTAGGTTTTATGGTTTTGTTAGGGGTTATCATGGTTTTTACGATATTTTATGTTTTATATATAATTTTAAAAATATTTTTTTGGATTTTTACTGGTTTTTATGGTTTTTAAGGATTTTTACTGTTTTAGAGGGTTTTAGGGGTTTTATGATTTTTTAGTTTTTAGGGATTTTTTGGTGTTTTTATGGGTTTTAGAGTTTTTAATGTTTTAATGTGTTTAAATAGTTTTAGAGTTTTAATTTATTTTTTAGGATTTGTTCGGTTTTTAGGGTTTTTAATTTTATTAGGTTTTTTTTTGTTTTTATTGTTTTTATGGTTTTTGGTGTTTATATTGGTTTTATAATTTTTTAGTTTTTTAGGGGTTCTAATTGTTTTAGGGTTTGAGGTTTTCTTAGTGATTATTGAGGTTTTTTGGTTTTTTATTTTTTTAGGGATTTTATAGATTTGTTTTTGGGTTTTTAAGGTTTTTAGGGATTCAAGGGGTTTTAGGGGTTTTATATTTTTTTGGGATTTTTAGTGCTTTTTGTGTTTTTATGGGTTTTAAGGGTTTTAAGTTTTTTTAATTTTTTATGGGCTTAAAGATAATTTTTAATTTTAAGTGATTTTATATGGTTTATATGGGGTTTTATAATTTTTTGATGTTTTTTTGGGTTTTATTTTTTATCGAATTTTATTTTTTAGGGTATTTTAAAGTTTTTTATGGTTTTATACTTTTTAGGGTTTTAGGGGTTTTAAGTGTTTTTAATTTTTTTAATGTTTTCTTAGGTTATTTTTTGGTTTTTAGGGTTTTCTAATTTTTTTGACATTTATGGTTTTTTTATGTTTTTATTATTTTTAGTTTTTTGGGAATTTAGTGTTTTTAGAGTTTTTTAGTGTTTTAAGGTTTTTATAAGTTGTTAATGTTTTTAGGGGTTTAAATGGTTTTAATAGTTTTTAGTTTTTTTTTTGTTTTATGGGTTTTTAGTGTTTTTAGTGTTTTGGGGGTTTTATGGTTTTTAGGGGTTTTATGGGGTTTTAGGGTTTTTAGCATTTTTTTAGGGGTTCTATGTTTTTTTCTATTTTTTTAGAGATTTCTTAGAGTTTTTAGGATTTTGGGTTTTTTTAATTTTTATGGATTTTGTATGTTTTTTATTTTTTTGGGTTTTTAGAGATTTTGAGGTTTTGGGGTTTTTTAAGGTTTTCAATATTTTTATGGTTTTCTTTGTGTTTTTAGGATTTTTTAATCTTTTTTAATGGTTTTAAGGTTTTTTATATTTTTTATATGTTTTAGTGGGTTTAAAGGGTTTTTAGAATTTTTGTTGTATTTTGAAGACATTTTGGGGTTTTATGATTTTCTATGGTTTTAGTTATTTTTAGTGTTTTTAGAATTTTTAACGTGTTTATATTTTTTGGGGTTTTAAGTGTTTTTATATTCTTCTATTTTTCTTAGGGATTTTCAAGGTTTTATGGGATTTTATTTTTTTATAAATTTTTAGCGGGTTTTGAAGATTTTTATGTTTTTAGGTTTTTAGTGATTTTGTGGGGTTTTAGGTTTATTTATAGTTTTTAAGGATTTTTAGGATTTTTAGGTTCTTTATGGATTTTAAGTGTTTTTAAGTGTATATTTATTTCTTTTGGGTTTTCAATGTTTTAGTGTTTTTTCTGTTTTTTGTGGATTAATGAATTTTTTAGGATTTTTATGGTGTTTAAGAGTTTTAGGGATTTTTAGGGATTTTTTTCTTTTGTTTTTTTAGGGAGTTTTAGAGTCTTTTTAGTATTTTAAAGGTTATTTAGAGTTAATAACATTTTTATAGGTTTGAATGGTTTTTATAGTTTTTATTTTTTTTATAGTTTTTTATGTGTTTTAGGATTTTTTTAATGTTTTAGGGGTTTTATAGTTTTTATGGTGTAACACTCTCACCGGGTAACCACTGAATGTTCCCTGATATGGTGGGTGACATGGCCTCAAGCACACCACCCCGTATGATAGAGGCTTCCAACTAGAAATGAGGATCTATGGTGGAACGGTGGGGAGACTATACCCTCATGATGAAAGTGTAATAAAATGGTATAAAAATAATATTTTATTGTATAAGTAATGATACCAATAAGTAATATCATAAGATACCATCAAGAAAATATAAATAAACAAGACCAAAAGCGGTTTCATATAAAATGTGATGAGCATGTCATGGATCTATAGAAATGGAGGGAATTATATGGAAATGAGAATCTAATACCAAACAAGTTTCAAAAGTACAAAATCCCACAAAGAAATATCTCCAGATAAAATCAAGATCATTGCTTGATCTTATTCTCCCACGATCCGAAGCAATTTGAAAATTAAGAATCATAAAGTGGGCTCTTGACCTGGTCACTACCTGCATCATGATGTTTGTTCAGGTACCCAATGGTGGCCCAAATAGGGTGTGTGATAACACTCGGTAGTACACCACCAACAATGTCAATAATAAGTACATTATGTGTATATAAGCTAAAGATGTGCAATATATAATACATATAATGTAAAAATGTATAAGTGAAAATATCCATCATGTTAACAATAACCAATCACCCATAACAATGACCAACTATAATCAAGAAACCGTGATTATGGGATAGCTATAAAGTAAGGAAAAACCATACACAATGGCCTATGTCATGTGATCAAGTGTCAGAACACACAAGACATATCCAAGGAGTATAAATTTTCAAGGAATCACATTTCCCCTATATAGAGTAATATAGTGTCAGACCTACATGGTCTAGATGCAAGTTCCATGACTAAGGTCCCCTCTAGTCCATGGAGTGAATCTATAATAGAGTCAGTAAAGAATCTGATGGAGAAAAAGCAGTATAAATGTATAAGGTGGTCCCATAAATCCAGATAAGGAGGGTATAAATGTCATAAGCATTCAAATTAATATAAATCCATGAATTAGAAATTTCCATGACATCCATGTTAGCTGAATCTAGGTAGTATAAATGTATACGTCATTTAAGTCATTAAAAACCATTAATCATTTAATAAACCATTTGACATTTCAATTTAACCCATTTAGGTGTTTTAACATGTAATCATATAGAAAATGAGGCATAAAAACCTCTCCTAATATCTTATTTAATTAAAAAAGTATCCCTCTACCAATGGTGATCTCACACACACCCAATAGGGTGGTATATCATAGGAAAGATACTAAAAAAACCTCACTGGTGGTCTTTGTTAAGGTGTACGACCTCTAACTATATAATGGTACTATGTGGGAAACCTATTTAGGTTCCAAAAATTTTATCAAACCATTTAATCAATTTATGTGAAATTATCAGTATTTTTGGTGTGTGGAACAATGAAAAAAATCTATAAAATCCAAAAGGAAAAGGTAAATACAACCTAATGTATAATTGTGGCAGAACACTTGTCCTAAATTAGCTCATAAATTGGCCCTAATCAGATGAAAATGGATGAACATATGAACGCACTAAAAATAGTGCATAAATCCTCATAAAAATATCATTTTTCATCAAAATAAAAATGAAGAAACATTCCTAAAGAGTGAAGAACTTATTAATGGCTATCTAACAAGATGATATGGTCTCAAATTAGAGGTCATATGATGAAACAACATCAAATACTAGGTTTAGGCCTCAATGGAGCTTCTCTTGGAGCTTCTGTATGAGATAGAGGAGGTATCCTTTCAAAAATGATACCCTGGCTCTTATTTTAAAAACTAACTCCATGAATTTATATAGCTAGTAAATGCATTACGCTTCATGTAATTCTTGGGACTTCCTTCCTAGAAAAATCTCCTTACATGTCGGTAATTGTTCTGACCATTCCATTACACATCGTTTAATGGATACCCACCATTTATTTCAAGTACACACCATATCATTGTCATATTGGTTACCTTCTACCCAAATTTCAAGAACCATCCCATGTCAACCATGAACTGATCACCCGAGCTAGCCCAGGACAAGGCCTAAAAGGTGTTCTCAATCTTCTTGGGCTGGAAACTAAAGTTGGGCATCACGAATACTCAGTTGGAAAATATTTTTCCCACAAAAAATAGATAAATAAATAAATAAAAACATAATAGTAAGATTTAATGGGAGTAAAAAATAAATAAAATCAAACATACCTTCATGTGACCTCATAGGTCACCATCAACCACCGAACCAACATCGCTCCACGATGACCAAGTCCGATTTGGAAGAAACACCAGAAGCTAAAAAATAGATCTATATAAGTGTGTATTAAAACTCAGTATGAATGATCAAATAAAAAATTCCTTATGTCATACCATTAAAAATAAAACCAATTCATGCTAGTTTAAAAAAATAAATAAACAAAAAAATGTTTTTATCTATTTCAAAACAAGTAGTATTCTAGATCTTCTGAAAACCATTTATTTCCCCTTTTACCATGAAACATTTATTAATAAGGGAATTTATTTTTATGTAAAAACATTTACATAAAGGGTCATTCATAAAGGAATCATTTCATTAGGTTCTACATAATAATTTAATGTATAACATGTTTTTTATTATTTTTGAACTAAAAGGAAAAATGATCATAAAGAATTTAGTAAAGAAGTACCATAGAGAAACTAATGTAAATGATAGAAAGAAAGATAAGAAATCTCTATGTAACTAGGTTAGTTGGGATCCTAGGATCCTCATACTCTCAGAGATCAATGGTGGACATGAAGTTCCATTATCCTTCTTGAGCTAACCAATCCACACTAACATAGTTTATTTAGTATTGTAATATAATCCTACTAAGTAGACCAAGCCTCAGCCCAGATAACTCGCCGAGCATATTAAACATATTTTTCCCACCTAGATATATGGGATTCAAATCTTCCATGCCCAAATGGAGGTGATTTCTTATCAAACTATCATATAAACACATTTCAAATACAATTACTAAAATACACCATCCAATATCTGACCTCTAATCTCAATTTTTAAGTGCATTCACTTTTACCATTCCAAAATACAGAAAAAATCACAAGCTCTGTTACTGTCATGGATTACATGTCACACATTTAACACACTTCACATTTCAAATATGATGGGCATGTAATAAAAATGGTTTTTTCATTTCTATAAAATAATTAATGTTGATAATCAGACCTTATAACTTTAAAATTGAGAAACTATTTTAATTTGAAAAACCAAGTAAAAATTTAAAAGGAACTACTCTTCAAACAAGATAAAAAACATTTCTAAATAAAAGGTAACCACTATTAGAAGCTTTGGTAAAACATGGTAAGTGAGTGAAAATACATTTATAATAATTAAAATCCACTTTTTATAGCATATAAATTTTCTATAATGTGAAAAAAACATTTTAAAAAAAATACAGAAAGTTAGGAATTCAAATTAAATGTTTGGGAATAAAGAACATAACTCAAAATATAATGATTTTTATGATTGCAATATGAAACCATCACAAAAGGGCCACTAAAGAAAAGAGACCCTCCTTTTACGCTTTCAGACATATGAACACACACACACAGATATATATATATGTATGTACATATATATGTATATATATATATGTATATATATATATATGTGTATGTATATATATATTTATATATATATTTATAAACCACTACCTACAATGAAGATATTCCCCTCACCATGAGAGAATATATAGAAATAATGTGTATATATATATTCCTTACCAATGCATATGGGTGTGAGTCACCTTCATGAATGGTGGTCCAAAATGCACCAAAAAAAATACCAGAACACAAAAATTACAAAATCCCTAATTAAAAATTTTAAAAAATTGAAGAATGAAACAAACCCTACCTGAAAACCCATGTTGAATCCACTACCGTCAATGGTCATGGATAGAATTTGGACCACAGGACCCAATTTCCATAGAAATCAAGGAGAAAAAAGATAAATACCAAAAAATGGGGTTAGGGTTTTGACTAAATCACGTGTACCATCAGAGAGAAAAAAATCCAAGAAAAGGAGAGTAATGAGGAAGGAGAAGGAGAGAAGAAACATACCCGAGTTAATCACACCCAAAATTGCAAAGAGAATCAGTGGCTAAAGTGGGTGGGAGGGGGGGTATGGGAGTGAGGAATCCCTCCAGGGTAGACAATTGAGTGAGAGAAGGGGGGGAGGGTCTCTCTTGTGGAGAGTGTGTAGGGGAGACCCATATTATATTTAAATAATAATAATATTATTATTATTACTATTAAAAAACTATTTTTTTAAAAAAGATTTTGAATTGCACATGGTTGGGCCACATAGTTGGCCAAGCTGTGTGTAAATATTGAACTCCTCACTAGGCCCCTTGGGCACCATGAATGAAGGCCTCATGGTTTGGAAATTCATTCACTGATTTTTTTATTTAGCTCTGTCAATCCCTACATACATATCACATGGGTTACACACGAGTATTAATAACTATGGGCCAACCATGCACCTATGTTGGAACCCAAATATTTTTAAATAAAAACCAAAATGAGCCCAAAAATCATAAGTAAGTATAAAAAATTAAATAATTAAAATAATTAATATCTTATCATATGGATTTAATTATTCTCCCCACCATGACACTTTCTTCCCCTAAAAAGTCCTAAAATAATTTACTAACTGAGACACTAACAAGAAAAAACCCAAAATGAAACCCCAACCACTGGAGGATCAGGAACTGAAAACTCACTTTCCACCCAAACATGAAACTTTAGAGATCCAAAATAAGTTAGTGAGGCTATTCTCAAGGAACTAGTTCATAATTCAAAGAAACAACTGATTAGGTGAAATTATTCAAACTAGAAAATGAAAGGATGAAGGCTAAGGGGCTCATATCTACAAATGTAAACTCAAAAATAAGGAACACTTAGGCCCCTAATATAATTGTCACCAATATAAATCTGTCATGGATTGTTCATGATTTCTAAAAGAATCCATCAAATGACCCACTACCCATGTTATATGAACTACCAAGATTAGGGTTGGGTAGGGAAGTAATAGGAAATTACCTTGTCATTAGTACCTTAAAGTATGAGCTTTCCAAAAGCTCAACCTTTTGTGGTCTCCCCATAATATTTGAAATCTATAAAAATAGTGACTTAACAAAATCAAAAAAACTAATAAATCCAAAAAAAAAACCCAACACTAGTGAGTCCTCTTAACATACCAAGTTACACTTGACTACACTACCACAAAATAATTCTATAGATGTAGTTTAAAAGTGTAACTATAGGTCCAAAAATCGTGGCTATAGGTTATAACCACAGTTTAAAGAACCGAGGCTAGTATTGGAATGGATATAGGGAAAATCCTATAGCCACTGTTTTAGACCATGGGTATAGGGATATAGCCATAATTGGAACCATGGAAACATCCCTATAGCTACGGTTTAAAAACCACTGCAGTATGTTAAGTAACACAAGACCTATAGAAATGGTTCCAAACCCAATCAAAATCATCCCCATTCCATAAAAAATAGCATAGTTCACCCTTACTACACACCCCCTTTCAGCTCCCATGTCCCCTTGCACACCGGCACCCCCAGCCCAGCCCCCTTGCACCCCCTGTCTCCTTGCACCCCACTGTACACCCGCACACCACACTATACACCCTCCCCCTTGCACACCCATTACCCCTTGCATCCCCCACCCCTGAAAACCCCCCTTTCACCCCCTTTTCCCCTTGCACACTCACCTTGAACCCCCCGAATTCACCCCCCCTACGAACCCCCCATGTCCCCTTGCACACACCCCTTTCACCCCCTCCATGAAAACCTGCACCCCCCCCACACACACACACCAACACCCCCACTACACCCCCCACCCATGTCACCTTTCCCCCTCCCCTTATACACCCTATCTTTTTGTGAAACCCCCTTCCACCCCATGTCCCCTTGCACACACACCCTTGCCCCCCCAGCACACCTACACCCCCACTGCCCCCCACACCCCCCACACTCATGCACCCCCCACTGCACCCTGCACACCCATGCCCCCTTGCCTCTCTACACCTACATATCCCCTTACACAGACCCCCTTAAACCCCTTTTCCCCTTGGAGACCCCCATGTCCCCCATCCCCATGCACATTCCCCCTTGCACCCCCCATGTTCCCTTGCACCCCCTTGTCCCCTTGAACACACCCCCTTACACCCCCCCCCACAACTACCCCCCCCACCACACAACCCCTGCACACCCCCCTTGCACACACCGCCTTTCCCCCCACATACCCCTTGCACCACTCCTACACCTTACACAACCCCTGCACCCCCCACCCACCCACACACACACCCACCCCCTACACCTTGCACAACCCCTACCCTTATGGCACCCCCCCCCCTACACCCCTTGCACCACCCCTGAACCTTGCATAACCCCCCTACACACCCCTATAACCCCCTTCACACCCCTCCTCCCATGAAAACCCCCTACACATCTCCCTGCACACCCCTTACATAGCCCCATGCACACCCCTTATAGAGACCCCTGCACACCCCTTTCAAAGAATCTTTGCACATTGCACATCCCACTTAAACCCCCTTCACACCCCTTGAACCACCCTTGCACCTTGCACAACCCCCCTAACCCTCCCCCCCCCCCACCGCACACACACCCCTCCCCCCTTACACAAACACCCCCTACACACCCCTTGCACCCTCCCCCTGCCTATTGAATCATAATCTAGCACACCCACCTCCCCCTATCCGCAGTACACCCCCTACCCCTACCCCTCCCCCATACACCCCTAGCCCACCCCCTGCACACCCCCATCCCAACCTAGGAACCCCCTATACACCCCCTTCCCCACCCCCAACAAACCCCCCGCCCCCTGCCCCCTCCCCTGCACACCCCCCTACCCTCCCCCCTGCACCCCTACACATCCCCTCCCCCTCCCCCAGCACACCCCCTGCCCATACCACACCCCCATGACACCCCTGCCCCTTGTTCCATCCTCCACATTTCATTTCACTTCAACCAATTAATGCAAGTAAAAGAATAGAAAAACACTCGGAGACATGTCATTTAATTCAAGAAATCATAACTATTCATTTTATTCGAACAATGTCCTCTCAATTTAAATACTCAAGTAAATTCTTTCTGTGATGACATGCCATTCCATCAAATCACTCTATTTTCTTTATCAAAACAATGTGATTGGATTTAATGTAGCAAGAAAACAAATATAATGTGCAACAGTCAACAGATGAATTACCTACTTGGGTAATCCCTTATTCTAAGAAAGTCAAACACTTTAGAGGTGTTTGTTTATAATTGGACATTTACAACATCCTCTTAATACATTTCAAAAGTGTGGTGCAAGTCACTATGAATAAGACACGCTATATATTTCATGCCATCCAATTAATCTTTAGAAAGGTTTCATAACCATTACATAATTAGCTACATGAGGCATTACCTCTAAGGTTCCAATTTAACCATGTTCAGTTCCATTTAACTCATTCAATTCATTAAAACATGTCAATTCCATTTATAAGATCAATGGGGTGTCACATAGTGGGGAATTGGTTGTTAAAACACTTTCCTACTTGGGAAATTCCATCTCTAAAGTATAATAGATCTTAAAGGTTGTTTTGGTTCAAATAAACATTTTAATAAAAAGAGGGAAACCCCCTCCAAAGATATAGAAATTTTTAATTATGATGTGTGCTGTAAGAGTAAAAATGTCATTAATTATAAAGAAAACATCAGTGCAATAATGTGAAACAAGGTATACCACTACGAGTTTTCGCAAATAGCGCACCTCCATTCAAGGGGTTTTATTACAAAACCCTAACTTGTTTATCAAACGAATAAAATATCATAACTAACACATATTAAATAAAAATAATTTAATATAACAATAATTAATAAGGAAACTAAATGAAATTTAAAACATTCTTAAATTAAAGAGGCTAGGAGAGGAACCCTACCTCAAAAGAGCCAAGCTACACTCAGTGCTTGACACTTTTATCAGCAACAACTCTAATCTTCTTCATCCATCCACTAGGAATATGAAACTTTTCATATACATAATGAAACCCTATCCCCTATGTATGTGTCTTCATGGACTTGAACACACACAATAAGATCCTTATATATATGATCACATGCATGATCCTATTATCACCCACACACCAATGCATTTTCCATATATATACATAACCACACCTAGAACCTTATATGTAATCGTGATTCCATGGGAGGATATACATATAACAAGATAACTTATTATATATATATATATTATTACCTATGAATATGTGGTGAGTCACCTTTAAATCTGGTTGCAGCAACACACACGAATAGGTCTTAGGGAACATCAAAAAAATGCCAGTGATATGATGAATAATCATTAATTGAACCAGAAAAATTAAAGTGGGAGGAACATGATTAGTGAAAAATTCAATAATCGAATAGTTGATGATGATAACAGCATAAAAACATGAAGTGAAGGTTTCCTCTCTAATGAGGATCCAATATATCATGCAGTTTTAATTCATGCAATAGGGAAGTGGAACATCGAATTTAACAACATACATCCATGAAATTAAACATGAAATTTATATTTTATAGAATTATAAAAAAATAATATGTAATACATGTACAAAACATTATGGTTTCTAAAATGGTAAACAAGAATTAAGAAAAACATAAAATAGTTTATAAAACGATTTTTTTTTCTAGATACATTTGAGATAGTTGAAACCTCTTCTATGTTATGTGGGATAAGAATTTTCTTTGTTTTCTAATATCTATTAAAAAAGTCTCTAACTATTATATGGGTGGTAACTAGGGTTTATAAATAAAATTATAGGTAATAGACCATGTATAGTATTTTTTCTAGACAATACATACCCAATACAAAATCTCTTAAATATAAACCTCTAACATATAACTAACACTACAGATAAAGGAAATAAATTAAAAAAGGAATATGAATGTGAGAAACATCAGAATCAAATAACAAAAAAACATAACATGAAACTGACCAGAAATAATAAGTGCCACATACCTTATATGGTAAGCTCCATGATAATAATGACTATATCTCCATCACCAGATTTCAAAAACCATCACAGCCTTGGCCCTATTGACTCCATCCTGTGTCATCACCATCTCGATGTCATTAGTTTATAAGTTAAATACTCGAGATTTCATTATAAAAATTTAAATGAATATAAATTTGAAATGTACTTATGATATCTGACAATACCCCCCCCCCACTGCACACCCCTTCCCCATGCCCCTTCCCCTGCACACCCCTACCCCTTGCCCCCTCCCCTGCACTCCCCCTGCCCACTTTCCCCCTTCCCCGCACACCCCCTCCCCTTCCACTAGCACACCACCCTACCCCATGAACACCCCTACACATCCACACCCCCTTCCCCCTACACCCCCTGTACACGCCCTTCACACCCACACCCCAACCACTCCCCCTCGGCCCCTTCCCCTTCCCTAGATATCCCCACCTCCCCTCAGCAAATCCTCACTTCCTAATCACGAGTTACGTGGAAGGTTGGAACATAAAAAAATTGATCATATGTGTTTCCATATATTATTCTAGTTTCACAAATTTTTTCATAAATTCATAACTTATTATTCAATGATAATTTATTCTTATTCTGTGAAACATGTCTCTTTTTTATAGAATATTTGTTATCTCTTTCATATTTTCTCCACTATAACTTGGTCACCTATAAGATTAATATGATTACATGTTGTGAAAAAAATCTATGATCATGTGACCAAAACATCAACAATAAAGATAGCCTATAAATCCCTTTTACCATATTGATGAAATCTGTCCTGATTTTTCTAATAGACACACATATTGTTTATCAGTTGTCCCTTCACACTTTTTTTCTCAGTTTATGGAACTATTCATCTGGGATATACATAACTACAAACTATATCGATTAGTGAGTTTTAGAGAATTTTTTGATACTCATATTTTTAGAAAATTTGGTTTTTTCCTATATAATATGTTGAGAGATCATTCATACAGTCTAATATTTTGATTCAGTGAGTTACATTTTCCTAAAATTAGGGGTGTATTACCATCCCCATGGTATCATGATACCTTTTCCATAATAACTAGAAAATATCTTATATTTATGGTTTGGAACTATGGTAGTAGGTGAGAATCTATAGAAATAGGTTTTATCCACACTTTCCCTAACTGTGGCTGCTAAAGCTGTTGCAGAAGGGGTTTTCAACTTCTATGTGTTAATACATGGAATTATTCTATATATATAAATGGTTTGAAATATAGAAGTAGTACATTTACAGAAATTTTATATCCTTTTAAATTAGAGAATAATACCACAGTTAATCCTAGGGAAATAATAGGATTAATCAATGATCTTAACACCAATAATTTTAACTACACTCATGGTTAAACCATGGATCTTAGTCCCTTATAACACATTAAAAAACATGGAAAATAGACCATAAAATCATAATTAATAACCATGTAAATTGATTCCTACCATGTTATACTTAATCACAAAATGATTCCATAATAGTTTTGCCTTCTAGCAGTACTCAAATCATCTATCTACGAGCAAAAAAACACAACCATCTAAATTAAAATGAACTCAAACATAATAAAATATATATTATAAGAATTAAAACTATCTCCAATATAAGAAATATAAAATTTCAATATAAATATAATTATAATAAAAAGATTTATTTAATAGAACAAAATTTATAAATCAAGAATAAAATTTACATCTGAAATTTACCTCAATATTAGCATCACCAGAACCATCCTAGCTTTCGTCATCTCCTATAGAAACACCAAAATCATTATTGACTCCTCTCAGACCACCAACACCACCAACATCATCGTGAACATTGAAATATTCATTGTTTTATGCACCTAAATTAATGAAATGATCGAAAAATACTGATAAACATAATGCATACAAATCAAAACACGTTTAATTAATGAAATCATTCAATGATTATATGGTGATTCATATAATATCATTATGTTACCAATAGAATATGATAATAAAGATAATGTATACAAATGATCGCATTTAAAAATTTCCATGTGGATTCATCCTTAACCTATGGAACACCATATCGTGATGAAAATTGGAAGGATTATTATATCATAAGTGGTACAATTGAATAAACTGGTGGGATTTCATTATTATTATATGGTTACAAGGATCATATCCAACCATTTATAATATTATATATAAAATAAATGTATAATTTTTGACTTATATCTTATAAAGAAAAATAATTATGTTGTCCTATAAATTTGGAAATGAAATTTAATTAAAATACCATGTCTCCACTATGTTTTCTTTTAATAATATTTATGAAAATTGTAAACTGAACATGTTGAAGAAAATCAATTCACTCTGACAAGTTTAGGGGTTTAGTTTCAGAATTATGAAATTAATTATTATTTTTATAAAGAAACACTATTTTTGATAACTAGAGGTAATGAGGAAGATGTAACATTTAAGATTTTTCTAGTGGAGAGAATATCATTGGGCCCATGTCATCACATAGTAGCTTCAATGATGGTAGCTTTATTATAACTGTTGATAATTATAAATCTATTAATAATGAACCACCAAAGAATAATGGGTGGTTAAATAATCAATTTTCTCACTATAAGATAGATTTTTAGATGCCATGAGCTCACCATTAGATTGGAGATGATTATAGAACATCTATGTTTTTAGATATAACACCAAAATATGATTATGATATATCTTGGTCATGTTTTATCATACCTGAATCTAAGTAATATTAGAATAGTATTAACATATAATCTATAATAAAAAATATTTTGGGAATATTTATGCAGGGAATCAACCATAATTAATAATAATCATTCTAGTAAACATATACTATATCAATTTGTATGTTTGTTTGGGTAATAATATAAAAATATAATAAATAATAATATCACATGAAATATAGGTTAAATATGAGAATGTAGAGGATTAATATCATTGACCCCACATTCTCTGATGGAATAGCGACAATGTACTGATTTTATCAAGGATAGAATTAATAAATAAGAATGAATTGAATTATCTAACATAATGAGAAAAATATAACAATGTTTCCATGTGCCAATTTATTTCTCACACGTCAATAGATAAATAAATCTTGGAAACATCACCCTATTTGGTAATGGATTGCCTTTGCCATACAGGGAGAACCGTCTGAGGTGGCAGTGAATAAAACTCTGATCTAGGCATTACATAGTTGATGTGGTCTGAGGGTGGTTGTTAAAAAACCAATCTTATGCCACTAATATATGAATCCCTATAATAATGGTCCAATTTCACGAAGTCGTGATGAAATCTAACATAAACCATACCCTGAAAAATATTAAATGATATGAATAACAAAGAATAATTGAGGTAGATGAGGAATATTTACCTCTATATTGCATGATGAAAAATTCTTGGATCTCTACACTCTCATAAAGGAAAAGAAAAAAGGAGAGGAGAAGGGACATCCCCTTCCTTGGTTCTAGCCATTTAAATGAGAAGAACCCCATAAGGCATTTTTAAAGGTGGTATCCAGAATAAATATTATGTTATCATTAAAAAGAAACACCCATCCCTACTAGGTAACCAATCCACCTCCACTGTGTACTTGATGGACCTTATAAAAGGTCCACTACACTTTCTAGCCCACCGAGTATTGGCACCCCTCTATCGAGTACCTTATAAAGGTTGTAGTTTTTCAAAATCCCATTAAGAGGCACCTAGTACCTCCCAATCGAATAGACAATGACTACTTCCATTCTTGGAAGTTATCCACCACTCTAATATTTGGACCCAAACCTCTAAATATCCATTTTCCTCAAGTGAAAACACATCCTAGAGATGTATTAACTCCTGAAATTCCAATTCGTATCCCAATTATCCAAAATATCCTGCTTCAGGCAAAAAAAATTCACATTTCATTTAAAATTACCTACACTATAATTGTGTGGGTCATTAAAAACTCCCATCCATAATAATTAAAATCCTTGAGAAGCATCTAGGATAATCCCCTGATTCAAAATTTTACCATCAAAATTTGTTACCATCATTTTTTATCGATTCCAACTATCCACAACTCCACTATCCAGATTCCCAATCTAGACTAATTGGCTCTTCACCAAAAAATACTTGTCCCTAACTCCATGCATATAAATTACAATTAGAATAATGTATTTAATTCAAAAATATCTTTACCATACTAAATCATGTGAAACTATTCAGGTTTACTTCTATACACACTGATAAAAAAATAATGAACACATAATTGTTCATAAAAAAAAGGAGGGGATCAATTAGAGGGGGTTTTCCATGTTGGAGGCACACTGTAGGAGGTGGGGAGGTCACCTAGGAGCAGTTTCAGTTGGAGGAGGTGAGGTGTCCAACATTCAGTGGTAGCGGCTCATGGTGGGGTTTCCTTATACAGTGGCAGCGAGGGGCATTGTTGGTGGAGGAGGATAGGGGAGAGGAGATGTTGTGATGGGTTTGTAAAGAAGGGTCACACGTAGAGGGTATTAGGGAGGAGGGCAATACTGTTAGAGAGTATGAGGGTTTAGAGGGTCACAGATTAGGGGAGGATGGAGGAGGGTCTTGACTTGTTTTGAAAAAAATACAGGGAAATTTTTATCCACGACCGTATAAATAAATTGTAAATATAAACAAGCTATATTCATAGAACCCAAAAACTGTGGCTATAGGTTTTTGTCAACAGCCTAAATTTCAGGTAGTTCAAGTTTAATAGAAGACATTGGTGAGACCAATAGTAGGTATTCCCAGAAATATGGAACTGACTAACATGGATGATCCCCGAACACAATGTGGACCAAAGGAAGGATACTAAAATTAAACACTAGACTGATATTTGATTCATAATTTATATAATATGTATCTAGAATAAATAATACAAAAATTAATTCTATTTCTAAAAAAACTCCACCAAAATAAACATAGGTTTCCAAAACAAATAACCACTAGAAGGGAAAACTCAAAGGGATTCTTCTTCGATATAGTAGGGAACATGTTGGATCTACATTTTCCCCCACACCCAATAATTCCATAAATATGTTAAAAGATTCACTATAGGACTTGTGTAAAGACCCCTATCATCTTGAATCATTTTCTTCCCCACAATCTATAATTGAAAACCTCTTACCGAGGCATCCTCTTCTTGGAACACAATTTACATTACTTTCCATCGACCACACCGACAAAAAGCCTTCAAAGGATTATGGAAAATGGATTAATGTTCCAAAATACACTACATTGGAGGAAAAATTGCGATTGGTTTGATGAAAAAGAAGCAGAAAATAATAGAGTAGACACTATAGAAAAAGGCTTCTTCAGTTTAAACTCCTCACTAAATGGGGAACCCTTCACGATCATCACGAGAAACTAGAATTCCAACTTCCACATACATCCCTATGAAAAAAAATCATATAGGGATACATAATTTACTAAATTACTCAACATAACATTATTAGATAAGATAACATGGTCCTTAATATCTAGATGGATACCCCACATGAAGAGAGTATCTTTCAACTAATTTCTCAATTCTAAATAAAAATAAAAGAAACTATCATATTCATGATGGACAACACAACCTTTCACCATAAGTTGGCCTATATGAACACCCTTGATCTGTATTTTCCTTCAACATATAATGATATTAGAGAACCATAAAAATATAGGAGAAATATGTAAAGATCCTGACTCCCCCACATTACTAGGAGTCTGGAAAAAACAAAAAAATCCGAAGAAACTCAATAAGAGCATTCAAGGTATTTCAAGGAGGAATACTCTATATAATATAAAAATGACCAAACAAGCCAATTTGAAAATACATCTCAACTACAACTCAACCTAAATAAAACTTTAACCCCAAAACACTAATTAAAAAAAACAAAAATCCCATAGTTGAACCAAAATCCTATCTTTGAAACCGTGACTTTCACTATGAAATCAAAAGCACTTTCCTCTCAGAAATAATTTCAACATCAAAATCCATTTAAAAATTAACTTCTCATTTCAAGTACTCTTGGGAAAAAATCATTCTAACTCACATACTTATCAAAAAATATCAATACCACTTTTTAAAAAAACATTTACATTAAAAAAAAGCTAAAAAGTGTGTTCTATTACCGATGGTATTCCATGAATCCTCACACATATGATTTCCAATTCTAGCATAATCACACATCTAAAAATACAAACATAAATCCACTCACCACATACATATATAAATGTGATAATCTATAATAATACCAAGGGTTCAACCAAGAAAAATATTGTCAATATTCTCTTTAAAATGTGGCTAATCAATTTCCCAATCCACCCATTATCATTTCAAAATATAAAATTTCCAAATTCTTAGGAAACATAAATACAAAATTCTAAAAAACATTCCAAAATCACAATTGTTTTTCCAAAATGACTCAAATTTTCAAAACAAACCATTTCACATTCAAAAAGATGAAATGTTTTCATTCTGAAAATTCTATTTTTGATTAACTAATCACCATTTTGCAAACCAAACATCATTTTAAAATATAAATAAAAACATAAAAAATAAACTCAAAAAATACCAAAAATAAACTAAACCAACCCCATAATTGATCAAAAATACCAAAAATATAATAGGATCAACCTCTATATAGTTTGACAGCATGGGTTGGCAGGCCGTGTTCGAATCTGGTGAGCACATCAAAGTTCATCAGAGTGAGTTACATGGGGTACACATGGTGTTATATATCTTGTATAGAAACCAAGAACCCTCAAAATACCTCCCATAATAACCAAAAAAATCCTAAAAAAACAAAACACACTAAAAATTTACTAAGGAACTCAAAAACACATGGGACTAAGCTCAAATATTGAGGTGCAACAATCCCAGACTACCCTAGAAATTTATGCATCCTTCCAAACAGGTGGTGTTCAAGCACCTACCCGCAATAAAATACTTGAATTCCAAAAATCCTATCACTAAAATACTAAAAATACCAAAATAAAAAGGGTTAATTCTTATGATATTATTTTTTTGTGAACTGACATAGTTTGACCCTAAACCGGTCGCCCAATCCAACCCACAAGAAGGCCTGAGATGTGTTCTCGATATTCCTGGGATAGAAATAAGTTCTGAGAATCAAGAATACTCAATTGGGAATGATTTATCCCATTAAAATATAGAAATAAATAAATAAAAATTGAAAAAGCAAGACTAAAATAGTAGTAGAAAAGAAATAAAACAAAACATACCTCCATGTGAGCCCACAGGTCACGATCAACCGCTGAACCAACATTACTCCACTGCGACCAAGTCTGAGCCGGAAGTAACACCAAAAGATAAAAAAAAGATAAATATATATGAATGAGTAATAAAACAGATTATTATTTTCAAAATGAAATATTACCTATGAATTTAAATTAAAAATAAAACTTATTCCTGTTTTTTTGAAAATATAAATAAACAAAAAGAGATTTTTTATCCATTTCAAAAAAAGCAGCAGGCTAGAGTTTATGAAAACCATTTTTTCTCTTCTACATTGAAAAAATTTTTATTTGGGGAATGTATTTTTTCCAAAACCCATTTTCCTAAATGAGAAATTAGAAAAGTAATCATTTAATTAAGTTCTTCACAATAGTGGAATGTAAAACAATTTTTTCAATATTTCTAAAATGAAAGGTAAAATGATTATATAGTATTTAGTAAAGAAGTTCCATAGAAAAATAGGGGTAAGAGATATAAATAATCATGGTAAATCCCAACAAAACATAGTTTTTTGGGGTCCTAGGATCCTCATACTCTTAGTGATTGACCATGAACATGATTTTCTGTTCTCCTTTTTAAACCAACCGATCCAAAACACTATAGTATAGTTTTTGTTGTAACATAATCCTATAGGGGAGACCAATCCTCGGTCCTATCGACTCACCTAGTGTACTATACCTAGTATAGCCACTTATTTACCCAATATTCTCATGATTCATGCGCATATGGAGGCAAGGTTTTATCAAGATAGCATACATATAAATTTCATACACTTTTACTATATAATAATCAACTATATCACCTATGTACACTATTTTTAATAACATCCCCTGTTACCATTCCAAAGAATACAACAAATCACAATATCTATTACTGACATAACTTACATGTCACACATTTAACACATATCACATTTAAAATACAATTGTAATGTCTTAAAAAATGTTTTAATTTCCATAAAACAAATGAAGGTTCAAATTGGGTCTTTTCACTTTAAAATTTATTAACTATTTTCATTTGGAAAACCAATTAAACATTTAAAATTAACTACCCTTAAAACAAGATAAAAATATGCCTAACCAAAAGGGAACCTCTATTAGAAGATTTGGTAAAAACATGGGAAGAGAGTGAAAATTCATTTCCATGGATTAAAAATACACTTTTAATAGCATATAAATTTCATATAATGGTAAAAATAGATTTTTAAAAACAATCAATCAGGCATAAAATTCAATCTAATGGTATGGTCATAGGGAACCTACCTCAAAACAAAATGGTTTTTTCAATGATAATAAAAACCACATCAAAAGGTCCATAGAAGAAAAGAGACCCAACTTTTACACATACACTTATATGCGTATATATATATATACCACTAGAAGCAATGTAGATACACACCTCTCAATGAGGGAATATATAAAAATATGGTATATATATATATATATATATTCCTCACCAATGCATATGGTTGTAAGTATCATTTAGGAACAATGGTCCAAAACAACCTAGATAAATAACATAAACTCAAAAATTAAAAAAACCCTAATAGAAAATTGTGAAAAATTGAATAAAAAACAAAACCTACCGAAAACCAATGGCGAACCAACTACCATTAATGGTTGGGGAAATAATCGGTCCACACAGGACCCAAGGGCCCTATACATAAAGGAGAAACAAGAGAAATACACCCAAAAAGTAGGGTTAGGATTCAAACTAAATCACTCACACCACCCGAGAGAAAAGAAAACCAAGAAAAAGTGAAGAATTATGAAGGAAAAGGAGAGAAGAAACTCACCGGTTTTGATCACATCCAAAATTGGAAGAAGAATTAATGACTTAAGGGAGTAGAAGGGAGAGATTGTGTACATGATGTATTCCTCCTAGGAATATGGTCAAACAAGACAAAGAGGGTGGGTTTTTTCTCTCATGAAGAGTGGGTGGGTTGTTTCGCTTGTGTTCCCATCATGTGTCCCTCACTATGACCCTAGAGAACCATCCATAGGTAGGACACATGGTTTGGAAAACCATGAAATATTCATGAAATTAAGATTTATCAAAAACTATAGATGCATCACATGGGTTGCACATGGTTTCTACTAACAGTGCACCAACCGTGCACTTATGAAAAAACCAATGATTTTAAAATCCAAAACTACCCCAACCTGAAACTAAAAAGAGAGGCTAAAAAAATTAAATAATTAAAATAAATAATATTTTTTGTTTGGGGTGTGACACCCCAACTTACTTTCTTCAAAAAACCCTATCGGCCCAGAGGCTAAGCTCTAGGTTCTATGCCAAAATGGGAAATTAAACAAGGGTTTTAAATAAAAACTAAAAGGATTTTTACCTCATGGAAAAATAATGTTCTTATAAGCTTCCCCATTAAATTAAATTTCCCTGAATTTCACTTCCAAGGGTGGTCAAGCATCATTTGAGAATAACATTGGCCACTGGGCATGTAACTCATCCACCGACTCCCAAGTCTCATCTTGTACACGACTGTACTACCATAGCACTGATACTAGAGGGATAAAATAGACCTAAAGAGCCTTCATTATCTGGTCAAAAATATATATATGATGCTACTTGAATGATGCATCTAACTAAAACTCAATATCATCAAGCTGAAGAATGTGATATGGGTATGAGTGCTAAATACTTTTTTGAGATACATGGAAGACTTCATTCATAGATTGGTACCTCTAAGATAACTGCAACTGATAAGATACCGACCTAACTCTCCCTAGAATCATGAACAACCCAATTTATCATGGTGAAATCATACCGTATCTATGAATCCATCTTTCCCTATACTCAGCGAGACATTAAAAAATACCAAATACCCAACCCTGAACTCTAGAGGTTATTGATAATGATAGGAGAAATATTTCTATCTAGACAGTGTAGTAGCCATCCAATTTCTGATCAACAGGACCAACTCCTTAGTATCCTGAATGAGATGAGGTGTGAGTAACATGACCTTTACAACCTCTAACTAGTATGGAGGTGATCATAATGTCTTACCATACAAAGCCTCATAATGTTCAATATGTATAGTCACATAATAGCTATTATTGTAGTAAAACTCAAAAATGGGTATATGCCTCTCCCAAGATCCCCAAAAATCATGGACACATGCTCAGAAAATTTCCTCTAGAAAATATATGGTATAATTTTAATTACCATCAGTCTAAGGGTGTTATTATATTCCCAAAGGAACATGTGTACCCAACACCCTCTACAAACCTTGGGAAAATTGAGATGTTAAATGGGTGTCCCTATCTAATATAATGGTATAAGGAACCCCTTGAATGTACACAATATTTTGGATATAAATTCTCCCAATCTCATCTACTTTGAAGGTATCTCTAATAAGTAGAAAATAAGAGACCGTTGTGAGACTGTCCATAGTGAAGCATAATACATTACTACCTTGAGGTGACCTCGGTATGCCAGCCATGAAATCCATCACAACATCTTCCCATTTCCACTTGGGAAGGAGAAAATTATTTAAAAACCCTAATGTTCACTGGTCTTATGCATTCACCTTCTGAAAAGTGGAACACCTTGACAAAAAACTAGTTACCTATCATTTCATCCTCAACCACCAGTATTGAAGGTGCAAGTATCGATACATCTTGGTGACACAATAATGCACTACCCCTGATAAGTAATAAAATTATCATATTATCTTCTCAAGTATGTATAATGGAATCCAAATGTGGAGTTGAATATACATAATTTCATCCTTACTGACTATCAATCTAGGAAGTAGGTCCTCACATGCCACACTCTCCCATAAGACCAATCCCTCAGAATCTGATAGCTACATCATCCTTCTTTCCAAAAGAGTGAAGGCCACTTCCATGGATGATAAGAAATTCTAGTCATGACTATCCTTCACCTCCAAGTTCATCTATGAAAGCATGGACGTGTTATTCCCCTCTCTACATTCTTCTTGAACCACATGTGTCTATGTCTTCCAACTTATATTTTTTGCTACTGAATTTCCTTTACTAGGCATATAGGGTAGTTCAAAAGCGATGGAATGATGACACAAAACCTACCTTCTCTTCCGAAGGTTCATGTTGTATTGCATGAATACATACCTGAGGCCTTCTTTTTCTATAAACACTATAAAATAATATCTAAGTAGTACCCCCAAAAATGCTACGTATGAACAACTACAACTTACTTGATGTCATTTTTTAGATGATTAGGATCATAAGGTCTCAACTAGTGAGACCTATACACCACGACTCAACCCCCCTACATCCTGAAATCTCCCATACCAATACCTGATTCATCATATTAAACCATATAACCTCATTTAGGATTTGACATAATTAGAATTGGAAAGGAAGTCAAGCTTCCCTAACTACAAAAAAATGATTTATACCAACAGACATTCATTGACAAATAATATATTTGTTGGTAAAAATGAGTATTTACAACAAATATTAAGATTTGTTGATATTAATTTAAGATACCAATAAATAGTTTTACCAACAAATATATCTATTAATAATAATCGTTCAATATGAAAAATTATTTTACTAACAGTTAAATATATTAGTTTATTATATCAATACCAACTTTTGTTAGCATCACATGAATCTATTATTAATAAACATTCTTACCAACAGATCTTTTAACTTCAGAAAACTATCTTGCAATAAACCATTGAATAAAAATATATTTCATCAGTAACCAATTTTCAAAACTATTTTTTATATTATTTTTAAATACCAATGTTAATTTTCAATTTATCACTTTTGGATGTTTTTCTACTATATCTTATTATATAGATTACTTTTAAAAAAAATTAAATCAATTAAATATATAATATCGATCAACATAAATACAATAAATTATTAATATAAATTTTACAAATAAAAATAAATTAATTTAAATGATTTATCTTTGTTTTATTAATAACTAAATTTACATTTTTATTTTTAATTTTATATTATAGAAAAAAACTAATCAACTTCCATATCCCCCAAAATCAGAAATGTAATCCCACACCTACATTCCCCCATCATCCTTCTTTATCTCCCAAAACACTAGTCAGGCATCATCACCTCTATGACTATCGAAAACACCAGATCTCAACCAATATTTTTTTCAATATCCCCACCGTCATCCTTTTTTCATCCAACCCTAATACTGGTAATTAATTCTTCACCATTCAGTCGATCTTTCTCAATTATGTTTCTGTATCGTTAGTCAATTGGTATCCCTGAATCTGTTAGTAGTGTAACTAGTGACCTCGTTTTCATTTCAAATTCTCAAAGTTTTATTTCCCGCACAGTGGTAAGAGATGGAATCTGGGAAAAGTAAGAAGGGTGCTACAGGTAGGTAGGTAGGTGGTCTAAATAAGAATCTCATTTACCACTCTTCTCTTCAATTTACCATAGTTAGGACCCATAGTTTCATGAAGAAATGTAGTTACTCGCAATGCATCAGTACCAATGATTTGGTTTATTGACCATCGTTCTCGAATACCTAGTCGTAGATGTTCTTCAATTAGATGGTAATGAATTTTGTGATAATAAGAATAATAGTATTGTTCCTATAAACCTTTTAATAGCTGTGAGGAATGATGAGGAACTAGGGAAGCTTCTTTGTTGGAGTGACCATTTATCCTGGTGGGGTTCTTCATAACATCAATCCAATACTATTGCCCAAGATATTTGAGAAGGTGGGAGATGAGGAAAAATATCTGAAGAAAGACAATAAATATCCCAATAAAGTATCAATGGCATGCATATTTCTTAATAGTTATTGTTTTCCTGTAAAATCGGGTTTTGTTCATCTCATCGGTGGATTTGTGGTGTCTGGGGTTGTTGGGAATATGTTGATTTGTTGTAATTATGGATCCATTGAGAATTTTTACATGGAGATTATTTAATTGAAGGTTGAGATAATTTATAATTTTCATCACTGAGTTTCCACGCCATCTACATACCAGATATGCATCCCACTTGCCGTCATGTTCACTCAGCATGATCAGTGTTCATCACTAATTCATCTTGGCTAGTATTCAACCTCAGGTTAGACTAGCCTGCATCCAATATCTCTGATTCATAGAATTTTTTTTATACTCTGATTCCCTCTTACATGGAATTCACTCAATTACGCTCAGAAAAGCCTCTAATATTGAATATCAAGTTCTCATATTTACAAATAGTAGTATCTATATTCCAATTACGGTTATTAATTTAAATATTCTACTATCAATTTTACGATAATGAATATCATGTTTTTAATTTTGTTATTTAATTTTGTACATCTATCATATTTTTATATGGAATCAAACATTTCATGTCCAAAACTTACTAACATTTTGGTATGTATGATATTTTTTTATTTATCTATTGACAATTTAAGAAAATATATTTCATCTTTGATAGAATATAAATTCTATTTATGATGCAGATTCTAGAACATGTTCATCTTTGATTGAATCTCAATCGAAATAATATTTTTATAATTTTAACATTTCCTTGTATACCATCTTTTCAAATATATCCTTACTAGCTAAGAATTTTCGTTACACTAAATGGGTTTTCAACTGTTGAATTAGGTGTCATTCTCAATTAAATAGTATTTTCATTATAAATTTAAAATTAGTGTCATTATAAATTGAAAGCAAATTTAATTGATTACATAACTTCATGGAGTGTTAATAGATTATATAATTTTGAGTAATGTGTCATTCTTAATTAGAATTTGTGTCATTCTCAATGGGTTGTGGTCATTGGTTAGAAAATTTTCTTATTATTTTTATATAATGAGATGTTTTTTTAGTTGTTATAGTCACCGATTATCTTTTTCTAATGTTTCCACATGTAATTCTTTTAGTCACTAGTTCTTCTAGTCATTTTTTTTGTTTTTCTCACTGGTCATTTTTATATCATTAATTATAGAAGTTATTGTGGTTATTGATTATATATATTTTTTTTGTCACTTGATGGATAATTGTTTGGTTGTTGTGGTATCTAGGTAGATTATATTATGGGTGTTGATTCCAATAGTTTGATAATAATCATGTTACGGTCACTGGGTGGTAATTTTGATCATGTCCTTATCCGAGTCCACTTTGACTCATAAGCGTTCATTAAATTTTTATGTCTCAACAATTTGTGAACAAATAATACTTTAAGTTGATCATTTAATTTTTTCTAGTTCAAGGTTAATAAACTCTATGGGTCTCACTCTACTCCAAAATGATTATTTTTTTGTATATCGTGTTGATAGGTGTGAACCACTCTTAATGTATTCATGGACTTATGACATCATCTATGTTTTCAAAATCAATTCACTCATTAAATATCCAGTTTATAGTAAGAGAAGGTGCACCCATTTTCGAGTTTATAGCTTCTCTAAAGAACTTATCTATAAAGAATTTTCCAAAACCAATCATATATTTTTTGAAACTTTTTGGGGAGGTGGAGTGATTGATTTTTTTGTTTTTACAGGTGTATCATGGTGACCTAGTGGACTAAATGATGGAGATGTACCAAATGATTATTTTGTAGGGGACTATGGATATCAGGGACGCTCCTAAAGTTATTATCAATGTTTTCTACATCACATCTGTTGTATTGAATCCCAATACCTCATTGTTTCTCTCTTTTCTCATGTTTGGTGGATTTTTTCTACTTGTGACATTTTGTGCGGTTAGTCTTGTATAGTTATTTCAGTGTTGTTTATGTTTATTTTGTGTTTTTATCTTTAGGATCTCTTCCCTATCATTTCGAATCGAACCTCAATTGGATTTTTACTTTCTCACATTTTACATGTTTCATATCCCTTTTAAACTAAAATAATTGAATCCAATGTCAAATTTTTAAATTTTATAGGTACTAAAATGAGAAAAATCGGGTTGATTTCAATTTTAAAAGAGAAGAATGGTTAATCATTTCCAAGAGGATAACACCCTCTCTTTGTAGGAAAGTAAATTCTTCATTTGTTTTCAATTTGAATAGAACATCGCATTTATTTTTTTACCTGTTGGAACCCCCTTTATTATAATGGATTTGTGTTAGTGCCTAATATTTTCATTCAAATAGTTATGAAACTATGTTTGTACAACTTGGTTTTTACAAAACTACTTGGTTTCTTGTAAAACATATTGGGTGTTGAGTCTAAAGGCATGATGGTGTTATTTTTACTTGTATTTTTCATGGTTTTGTTGAAAATATGATTAAATATTCATTGGTCAAAATCATGTAAATTGGAATATCTGTCTACATATTTTTAGGGAACTGTTACAATATAATTTAATGTGATATGTATGGGAATGTGAATTTGTTGGATGATGAATCCATTCTTGATCGATATACTCATGAGCTGTAATTATGAAATGAAATATTTTCCTTAGATTATTTTCTCAACTATTGATGGGTTTAAACATTATAGATTCCTTTGTGATAAATTTAATAATACAATTATTGAAAATGTTATCAAAATTTGTCTCAAGAATGATGATTATGGTTTTGTGAATCAGTCCCAGCTTCAGAGATCACTATTTCTTAGCCTTGAGCTTTATGCTCATGATTTTAGTAATCTTGAAGATGAAATTAATTCTTTCAATCATATTTTACTTGTAGGTGGTGAATGGACCGATACTATTTATGTTTATGAAATTTAAATGTGGATGATACTCTTGGATATAGGACATCAAACGAGAGATTTGATAAAACATAAACCTTTCTAAAGTGTAATATATTCTTATTGTTGTCATTATTTTTTTATATTTTATATGATTAAAATATATGTTGTGTTTATCACTCTTTTTTTCATGGTAGTTAACTCAGTGAACTCTCTATCGAAACTTTACAGATGTTCTAGTTAGTGACATTTTGATTTTCATGCTAGTTTATTTGTATGATTTTTCCTACTGGTTTTGTCTTTATGTATGTCGAGATAGTAGTTTTCTTGGTTTTATTTTTGGTAAATATTTTTTGATGGTTGTTCTAAAATATTCTTTTCGACTCATTTATTTAAGTTGTTGATATTCTGGTTATGTTCTGTCTTAAGGTATACTTCACATGATTTTGATTTTATTTTGTCATTATATTGAGATTAAACTGAATTAAGATGGTGTTCTCTATGAATCTATATTTACAGGTGATTAATGTATAACCTTTGTCATTAAAATAATGTCGTTTTTAACATTGAGCCTTTAACACTATGGGTTCACCTAGTGGAACAACCGTAATTATAATTTTTGTGGGTTCATATTTGTCTCTTTTAATGGTTGTTAGAGATTATATTGTTTTCAATACTCCACATGATGGGAAAATTATGGATCATACTGGTCATACTGAGGGATTACAGTATTTTAAGCTCTATGTATTAGATTTAAAATCTTGATGGTAGGTTCCTATTTTCAGAATTCTAGTTCCTATAATAAAACCTATTATTGTTAGAAGTTTACCTCTTCAACTTGGATGACTTCTATGATAAATCCCTGAATACTACCATAATATTTTTGGTTTCACATTCTCTTTTAATTTCCCAAATGGTTTCATTCCTTTATTAGAAAATATTTCATCAGTTAATTTTTTTTCTATAATATGTTGTGTAGGTGATTTGAAGTAATTAAATATTTTTTTTTCTTTCAATATGATGGTGGTTGTCTTCGTTGACTCATCGAGGATGAAAAATCTACACTTTTTAGAAGAGTAATTGGTTTTTATGTACCCTTTTTTTATTGTCAATTTCTTAAAATTTTGAGTTTCATTTTTTTTAATTTATTATTATTTTTTGTTTCAAATCCAGAAGATTTTCTCTCTGATTTTTTGGTATGATTTTTGATTGTGGGTGCTGTAGATCTGGGAGCTAAAGGGTATCATATAACATCAACATGAGGTTCCTCAATGGTACTAGAGTTGACTTGGTTTGTTTCTTCAAGTGACCTATGTGGGGGGTGATGAAAGTTATTTGGAGGAAGAAACTACTATTTAACTATGATGGGTGTTGGAGGATGGAAATCAAGAGATGACATGGGTAGATGGAATAGTGTTATGATACTCAGGTATAAAATGTATATAATATATCAAGCCTAAACTACAGCCCTTTAAAACAACCTGACTACCAAGAGTAGGCCCACTCTATTGTAGATATACAACTGGTCTATGGATCCCCTTTCCATGACCACCCCTCATTATGAAATATCTATAGTAGTACAACTCCAAGCCTGATGTAGAGCTATAAATCCTATTTATTTACATAGATTCAGGTTCAAACCCTTCCACTAACCACTAGAGGAATAAACAAAAAAACGTTCAAAAAATGGCCCATCCCCTACATGTTTGGAACTCGATTGGGTCTCTATAACATTGGCTCCTCTTATGTCCCCATATCCCACATAAATGAATGAACAAATAACTACTATCACTCATATGTTGGATAGTATTACCCTCATGAGAATAATTTAAACACCATTTGATGCAACCTGACATGAAACTAATGGATCGAACTGCTTCACTACCCTATTATGGGCCCCCAACTTCTCTAGGTTATGTTCAATGATTAGTTCTTGATTTACAATATCAGTTATAGTAGGCAACCAAAACATGTTACCTATGATCAAACAATTTTTTTGAGAACTTCATTGAAACATCTCTCCCATTATGGATAATTATCAACATATATAGGAATAAACCTCTTAAGATCAATAAAGAATTCCTAATACTCCATAACGGTTATCACACTATTCTCCAGATGAATCAACTCAATTTCCCTCTCAACCAAAAAAGTCTAGGTACATAATTAGTTGTAAAAAATATATTAGAAATCTATAAAAACCATACCTTGAAGCGTATCATCTTGGTTTTAAACATAAAAATAGTGATTAGCTTCTCCCGGAATCATGTACATCTCAACCTTCACTCTCCTCTCAGAAGCTATATTGAGTTGTTTTAATATCAATAAAATTATCTCAATCCATATATCAGCAGCCTAAAGATCTCCATAACTTGAGAAATTTGGTGGATTCTACTGTTTTAACACATGTTTCATATATTCCATAGATGTAGAAGTCCATGGGGTCCCTGGAAAGTCTACATAAAACATAGGATACCCTTATGGAATTGGGAATCATCACCCGTGTTTGGTATAACTGGTGATGCCATAAGTGGCTCTACTGGTGGCCCAAGGACCACTATCTATTTATTATAGTCATCTCCACCCTCCAAGTGGACAACACGATAACATCATGGTAGCATGTGTCTAAAATTACTAGGCACACACCTCAGAAAATATTCGATAATGTTATGATCCTAAGTATAAGAATAGGATATGACAAAAACTTCCTATAAATAAGACACATCCATATTCCTATTCTAAAGTCTTGTACTGGGTGAAATGAACTATCATAAGGTGGAATAGAGACACAACCTATAGACCACTCCTAAATTTAGGACTAGGTCAATCTCTTTGTTTCAAAACATAAAGTCATTCAAGTCTATATTTACATTAAAATTATATTTAAATGGTTGAATTACACTGTTCACCAATTATAATTTATAAGATCCCTTAAAACATATAAATTGAATCATAGAATACATTTAATTCTAAACATAACACATTCTATCTCATGAAATGAATGGTCCATGGATCAACATTCCATTATTTACTTCTTAAAGTTGTTTCATTATCCTATGGAGGAAAAAACTGCTAGGTCAATGCAGGAATCTTATGAACCAATTATTTTTCTCAATACCCTTTACAAAATTTTATAAAATCTACAATTATATCACCCAAGTAATAGAGAATAAATTTCATGTATTCAAGAAATGCATCCTATATGTCATGGAATAATTCATGGGATGTGAATTTCCTATGTGTATAAAATGATTCATGAGTTGAAATTATCTTATATCATCAGTCCTTGGTAAAATCCATAACTATATGGGACTCGAAGCATCAAGTGTGTCACAAAAAATTGAAGTCAAATCAACTGTAATAGAATAATATAGAAAAAAAATTCTCATTCAGACAACCTAGTAATTACCCCTAATGTGGGTTAGCTACACCAAGGCACAACTTATAACCAAGTTACAATACATTTATAATCTTACTTATGTTTTCTGAAAATAAGAAGTAAATGAAAGAAACATCTCTTTGATACCACTTTGTAACATCCCAACATGGGAGCCACTAAATGGTTCCCCGAGCAGGTGGGTCACATGGCCTGAAGTGTGCCTCATTGTATACTAGAGGCTGACGACTAGTAGCGAGGTTCTATGGTGGAAAAATGGGGAGACTATACCATCATAATCAAAGCATAACATAGTGGTATAAAAAAATAAACAGTGAAAGAAACATTAAAAAATAGTAACAAATGAATATAACATCAACATAGTATAAATAATCACGACAAAAAACATTTTTATATACTATATGATGAACATTTTATGTATTTATACAAAATGGATGACGATACATGGAAAAAAATCCAATACAATACAATTATTGAAATTAAAAAAAAAAGATAAAAAATAATTATTTCTAGATATTACCACAAATATAACTCGGTCATATGCTCCCATGTTCCTAAGAAATGAGAAAATCAAGCATCATAAATTAGGAACTAACTCGGATCCCTACCTAAAACCATAAAGTCTATCTGAGTACCTAATAATAGCTCAGACATGGTGTGAGATAACACTCAAAAGGCCACCACCAATGGTGTCTATAGAATGTCTAGTCTATTTATATAAGCTAAAGTAGTGTAGAATATATAATATATATAACATGATAAATGAAGAACTTAAATTTTCCAACATATTAAAAATAATCAAGAACCATAACAAGGGTCAACTATAATCAATAAATTATAAACATGGGATAAATATAAATAACTGAGAATCTATAAATAATGGCATATTTCTTGTAATCAAGTGTCATATCCCATGGTCCATATCTAAGGATTAGAAATTTCCAAGGAATCCCCTTCATCCTATGCCAAGGAATCCATTGATTGGACAACATGGTCCAGATCCAAGGCCCATGACCAAGGCTTCCCCTTGAGTCCATAGAGAACATCCATAGAAGAGTCAATAAATAATTGGGTGGATCTCAATGTCTATAAATTTACATGGTGGTTCATGAAATATGGATAATAGGAGAAGAAATTTACTATGTATCCAATGAAATCCAAATCCATGTAGTAGAAATGTCTATGGAATACAATCTAGTTGAATCCAAAGAGAAGAAATGCCCAAGGAATTCGAATTATAAAAAAGTAATTAATCACTCCACAACCCATTTCACATTTCTATTTAACCCATTCAAAAATTTTAACAAAATTTAATGACATGGAAAAAGAGGCATAAAACCCTCTTCTAATATCTCATTAAACTCAAAAAGGATCCCTCTTCCAAATCTGAGCTCACGAACACCCAACAAGGTAGTATATCATTAGGAAGATACTAAAAAACACCTTACTATTGGTCTGAGATGAGTTGAATGACCTCCATCCATATAATTACACTAAGAAGAAAACCTAATTAGGATACAATAATTTAATCAAGCAATTTAATCAATTAAATTGTAACATCTAGAAATTATGGCATATGAAACATTGGAAAATATATATAAAACAACCAAACCTTATGGGAAAAGGTATTGACCACCGGCTATATACTGTGGTATAGAACTTATCCACTATTGATTCCTAACTCAGCCTGGATTAAAAGAATATGATAGAATGGATGAATTCCCTATAAATAAGGAAGAATAACTTGCACCAAAATAGAACTTTCTATAGAAATTAAAAAATGAAACAAGATTAAGGAGTGAATCACATATTAGAGGATATCCAATGAGACAATCAGAAGTAAAATCGAAGCCCAGATGAATAAATTACCTCAAATACTACATTTATGCCTCATTAGAGCTTCTCCCAGATCTCTTCTTTGAGAGAGAGTAATATTTCTATAAAAAAATAATCCCTCTCCTTTTATTTTATAAATCGACCTTGGGGATTTACATGATGTGTAAATGCATTACAAATCATGTAATTCTTATGATTTAACTTTTGTAGAAGTCTCATTGAATGTTGTGAATCTAAATTCCAAGACATTACCTGTTGTGTAATAAACACACCATGTATTCTAAATACACTGCATGTACATGGCCAGTAGTCTACCTTCAACCCCCATGGTTTCATATTTCAAAAACACCAAAATGGACCCTAGGGTAGGCTCTAGGTCTATAATAAAAAGATATCTGAAACAACTATTTTAAATAAAAAGAAAAAGTATTCATAGCTTATAGAAAACCAGGTTCATACATATGGGTTTTAGGGTTTTTAATATTTTTAGGGTTTTTAGCAGTTTAAAGTATTTTTAGGTTTTTATGTTTTGTCTTAGGGATTTTCATGGTTTTTAGGGTTTTTATGTTTTATATATTTTTACGGAGTTTTCCAATTTATATTGGTTTTAGTTATTTTGAATAATTTTAGGGGTGTATATGGTTTTGGGGGGTTTTAGTGTTTTTATCATTTTTTAGGGTTTTTAGGAATTTTGAGTGTTTTAGTGGTTTTAGTGTGTGGGGGATGTTTTATACGGGGTTTTAAGGGTTTTAGTTTTTTTTACAATTCTTTATGGTTTAATGGGTTTTTATATTTTTAGTGTGTTTTTAGGGGTTTTTATAGAATTTAGGGGGTTCAAATGTTTTTATTGTCTTTTAGGGTTTTTAGAATTTTTGGGATTTTAGGATTTTTAGGTTTTTAGTTGTCTTAATTGTTTTTTGGTTTTTAATGTTGTCTTATGGTTTTTTTGGGTTTATTATTTTTTAGGGTTTTAGGGGGTTTTTATAATTGTACGGTTTTCATGGTTTTTAGGGTTTTTAGGGATTTTTAAGATTTTTTTGGATTTTAGGGTTTTTAGCATTTTTCATGATTTTTAGGGGGTTTAAGTGATTTTATTTATTATGTGTTTCTATAGATTTTTAGGTTTTTTAGGAGTTTTAGTTTTTTTATGATTTTTTGTGTTTCAAGGTATTTTTTTTGATTTTTTACTTTTTTAGTGTTTTTAGGGATTTTGAGGTTTTTTAATGTTTTTTCGGTTTTTATGGTAATTGGGTTTTTAATGTTTTATTGAGTTTTTTGGAATTTTATGTATTTTTATCATTTTTATCTTTTTTATAGTTTTAAAGGGTTTATTATTTTTAGTGGGGTTTTATCATTTTTATGGGATTTTATGGTTTTTATGTTTTTTATGGTTTTTCGTGGTTTTATTGTTTTTAGGGGTTTTTGGGTTTTTTTGGTTTTTTTAGTTTTCTTAGGATTTTAAATGTTTTGGGGATATTTTTATTTTTAGATATATTTGGGATTTTTTTAGGATTATTATGGTTTTTATGGTTTTTATGGATTTTTATGGTTTTTACGGTTTTTAGAGATTTTTGGGTTTTAAAAGGTATTTATCTTTTTTTAGATTTTTCAGTTTTTTAAGTGTTTTTAGGGTTTTAAAGTTTTCTTTGGGGTTTTCTGGGTGTTTTGGGTTTTTAAATATTTACGTACTTTTAGGTATTTAATTATTTTACTATTTTTTAGGGTTTTTAGGGATTATGAGGGCTTTAGGGATTTTATGATTTTTATGGGTTTTCTTCAATTTATAAGTTTATTTATGAGTTTTAAGGGTTCAAAGGTTTTTGAGGTTTTTAAAAAAAATTGTTTTTAAAGGTTATTTAGAGTTCTTATTTGGTGTTAGAGGTTTTTCAAGTTTTCGATTTTTTCAGGGCTTTCAATGTTTTTTTTGGTTATTTGGTTATTTTATGGATTTTTAGATTTCATTATGTTTTTAGGGGTTCGAAGTGTCTTTAGGTTTTTAATTTTTTCTAAGGGGTTTTAGGTTTTTTTAAATTTTATGGTATTTTTATGGGTTTCATGATTTTTATGGGTTTTTTCCTTTTAGTGATTTTGAGGGGTTTAAGGTTTTTTTAGTATTTTTAGCATTTTTATAGTTTTTATTATTTTTAGGTTTTACGAGGTTTATGTGTTTTTATTGTTTTAAGGTTTCATAGGGGTTTTGAAGGACTTTAGTTATAATTACTTTTTTAGGGAATTTTATGGATTATTTAGGATTTGTATGGGGTGTGGGGATTTTTGGAATTTTGTGGGTTTTTAGGGATTTTAGGGTTTTTGAGATTTTGTTTAGGGTTTTTAGGGTTTCTTCATGTTTTTAGGGGTTTAAGGTTTTTAGTGTTTATTAATTTTTTATGAGTTTAAATTGGTTTTAAAGTTTTATTGGGTTTTATGGTTTTATGGTTTTTTAGTGTTTTTATGTTTTTATGGGTTTTATTATTTTTTGGGTTTTTACGGTTTTTAGGTACTTTTATAGTTTTTAGGGATTGAATTATTTTTAGGTTTTTAGGGTATTTAAGTGATTTTTAAAGTTTTAATAGGGGTTTTTATGGTTGTTATGGTTTCTTATATTTTTAATGACTTTTAGGTATTTTATGATATTTTAGGTGTTTTACAGACCTTGAAGGGTTTTAGTTTTTTTAGGGGGTTTTATTATTTTTTAGGTTTTTTGGGGTTTTAAGTATTCTTATGATTTTATGTTTTTATAAGTGTTTTTCAAGTATTTAGGTGTTTTAACTTTTTAGGGTTTTTGGGATTTCTTATGATTTTTCTTGTTTTTATGGGTTTTAGTGATTTTGAGGTGTTGTTAGGTATTTTGTGGGTTTTAGGGTTTTATGGTTTTTTTTGGGGGGGGGGGGTTTGAGTTTTAAATGGGGTTTAGTGTCTCTCTTGGTTTTTAGGGTTCTATGGGTTTTAGTGTTTATTAGGGGTTTTTATTATTTTTAGGTGTTTTATGTTTTTAAGGACTTTTTAAGGTTTTTTTTTCATTTTTAGCATTTTTTGGTTTTTAGGGGGTTTAGGTGTTTTTTTAATTATGGTTTATTTATGTTTTTAGGGTTTTAAAGAGTTATAAGTTTTTATGTATTTTTAGGGGGTTTTTAATTTTATTTATGGTTTTTAGGGATTTTAGGGATTTTGAGAGTTATTAGGGTTTTGAAGGGTTTTATGATTTTTTAGGTTTTTAGAATTTTTATGTTTTTATGGGTTATAAGTGTTTTTTAAGTTGTTAATATTCTATTAAGGGTTTTCAAACTTTTTAGTGTTTTTTATGTATTTATTGGGATTTTTTGGATTTTTTTGGATTTTTTAGGTTTTTTTGCGATTTTAAGGTGTTTTCGTGTTTTTAATATTTTTTCAATGTTTTTAGGTATTTTATTTGTTTTTAGGGTTCTTATGGTTTTTTATAGTTTTTAACATTTTTACAGGATGAAATTGTTTTTTGTGTTTTTAGTGGTTTTTTGGGGTTTTATGGGTTATTGGGGATTTTTTGGGTTTTAGAGGTTTTAGGGTATTTGGTGTTTTTTTGGTGTTTTAGGGTATTTTTAGCGTATTTTTTTAGAATTTTTATGTTTTTGTGGGTTTTATGTGTTTTTAAGTATTTCTTACTACTTTTAGGGTTTTACAATTTATAAAGTTTGTAAAATATTTAGGATTTTTTTAATATTTTTTATGGTTTTTAGAAATTTTTATGTTTTTTGATAATTTTTATGGGTTTTTAGGGTTTTAGGGTTTTTAGTGGATTTAGAGTTTTTTTTATGTTTTTAGGGGTCTTAAGTGTTTTGGAAATTCTTTGCTTTTATTAGTAATTTTTATGGTTTTTAGGGGTATTATTATTTTAGGGATTATTTGGTATTGTTTATATTTTTTTGGGGTTTTAGGGTTTTTATGGATTTCGAGGGATTTTAGGGTTTTTATGGGTATTATGTTTTGTTTGGGGTTTTATGGTTTCTTTTCATTTTTTTAGGGTTTTTATTAGTTTTTAGATTTTTCTTGATTTTTTAGAGGATTCAACGGTTTTTAGAGTTTTTATTTATTTTTCGGTTTTTATGGGTTTTTAGGGATTTATATGTTTTTATGTTTTTAAGGGTTTTATGGGATTTATGGCTTTATGGGTTTTTATTTTTTAAGGGTTTTAAGTGTCTTTAGGGTTTTAAGTTTTTCTTTGTCTTCTTCAAGGGTTTTAAGGTTTTCTAAATTTTTAGGAATTTTTAGTGATTTTTTTGGATTTTAATATCTTCTAAATTTTCATGGATTTTGAGAGGATTTATGGGTTTTTTTGGATTTTTAAGGTTTTTTTTTGTATTTTATAGTTTTACATGTTTTATCCATTTTTAGGTTTTTAAGGTTTTCTTAGGGGTTTTTAGGATTATTTTTTACATTTATATGGTTTTAGGTATTTTCTAGGATTATTATGGTTTTGAGGGGGCATAGTATTTTAAATGTTTTAAAGGAATAATGGGTTTTTTGGATTTTAGTTTTTTAGGTCTTTCAATGTTTTTTAGAGTTTTTAATTATTTATATGGGTTCAAAGTGTTTTTGAGTTTTTCGTGGGGGATTTTAGTTTTTATGGGCGTTTTAGGGTGTATAAGGTTTTTAGGGTTTTTTCTGGATTTTAGGGAATTTTTGGGATTTTATGTCCTTTTTGGGTTTTTAATGTTTTTAGAAATTTTAGTGTTTTTAGTATTTTTAAGTGTTTTATGTTTTTTATAGTATGCTTAGTTTATTTTATGGTTTTGTGGGTTTTTTCATTTTTTGGGATTTTAGGGCATTTTTAGGATTAGATTTTATAGTTTTTCCTGGTTTTTAGACAGTTTGACTATTTTTTAGAGTTTTAAGTCGTTTTGGTTTTTAGGGTCGTCACCATTTTCTATGTTTTTATAGGTTTTAATTTTTCTAGGATTTTAATGTTTTCTTAGAGGTTTTGGGGTTTTTGGGGGTCTTATAGTATTTTTAAATATTTAAGGATTTTATGTATTTTAAGATTTTTTATTTTTTTAGTGTTTATAGGGATTTTTAGGGTTTTTATGTTTATAGGGTTTAAATGTTTTTGGGATTTTTAGGGTAGTTTTTTGAGTTTTTAAGGGTTTAATTTGTTTTATATTTTTTTACATTTTTATGGGTTTAAAGGGTTTTTAGATTTTCCAATGGTTCTTGTGATGTTTAGTTTTTTTATATTTTTAGGGATTTTTATGGTTTTATGGGGTTTTAGGTTTTTAGGGTCTTTTTAGGTTTTAAAGTTATTTGGGATTTATGGGTTTTATGGGTTTTAAGTGTTTATAGGATTTTAAGGATTTTTAGTTTCAAATGCTTTCATAAAGATTTTCAATGTTTTTTGGGGTTTTTATGTTTTTTGGGGTTTTTATGGATTTTATGTATTTTTTGTGTTTCTTGTAGTTTTTAGGGATTTTGAGGGGTTTTAGGGTTTTTAAAGTGTTATGCATTTTTAGGGGTTTTATAATCTTTTAGGTATTTAAATTTGTTTTTTGTTTTTTAGGGTTTATTACATTTTTTTAGTTATTTTTTATGAATTTATGGTTTTTAGGGATTTTGAGAGTTCATAGGGTTTATTTTTGGTTTTATGGGTTTTTTGGTTTTTTGGGATTTTTTGAGTCTTTAGGGTTTTATTAGTTATTAAGAGTTTGTAATGTTTTATTAGGTGTAAAGGGTTGTTTAGAGTATTTATATTTGTTGGGTTTTTATAGATTTTTTGGTTTTTAATGATTTTAGTGGGTTTTATGGGTTTTAGGGGGTTTTAAGGGTTATAGGTTCTTTTAGGGAATTTACGATTTTTTGGTATTTAAGGTTTTTAAGTTATTTTAGAGATTTAATGTTTTCTTAGTGTTTTTTCATGGTTTTAGAGTTTTTTACATTTTTGGGTATTTTTTTGGGACTTTTAGGATTTTTTTGGGTTATTAGCATTTTTGGAATTTTGAGGGTTTCTTGGGGTTTTGGGTTTTTTTAGGAAATTTCAAATTATTAGGTTTTCTAAGGGTTTTAGGTGTTTTTTTCTATTAAAGGTTTTCTTTTTATTTTTTAGGGGTTTTTTATTTTTTAGGTTTTTAGTGATTTTTGGGGATTTTTCAAGATTTTGTTGGGGTTTTAGAGATTTTTAGGGTTGTTGAGATTTTAATGGGTTTTCGGGGTTTTTTAAGTCTTAATGTTTTACAGTTTTTACAATTTTAACATTTTTATTGGTTTAAAATGTTTTTAACATTTTTAGTGTGTTTTAAGTTTTTATGGGTTTTAGGGTCTTTTAATGTGTTATGTGTTTTTATAGGTTTTTAGTGTTTTTATGGTTTTCATGGTTTTTAGGGTTTTTAGGGTTTTTGGAATTTTTAGGGTTTTAGGTATTTTAAGAGTTGTTATTTTCCCTGATTTTTAGTGTTTTTCAAATTTAGGGTTTTTTTGTGAATTTATGGTTTTGGGGCCTTTTAGTATTTCAGTTATTTTTAGGGTATTTAGAGATTTTGTGGGTTTTTAGGATTTTTTGCATTTTTTGCAATTTTTAGGTTTTAGGGGTTTAAACTATTTTTATTGTTTTAAGGTTTTATTAGGGGGTTTTAGGGTTTAAGGTTTTTTTTAAATTTTAAGTATCTTAGAGTATTTCTATTATTTTAGGGGTTTTAGTGATTTTTAGGGATTTTATGATTTTTTAGGTTTTTATGGGTTTTTAGGTTTTATACAGGATGTAAGTTTTCTATGTGTTTATGGTTTTATTATGGGTTTTCATAGTGTAAAGGTGTTTTATGATTATAGGTATTTTTTTGTATTTTTAAGGTTTTTCTTGTTTTTAAGGATTTTTAAGGGTTTTAGGATTTGTAATGTTTTTTACACTTTTTAGTTTTGTATGGGTTTTAAATTTTTCTAGGTTTTTTTAATTTTTTCTTAGGGTTTTATGGGTTTTTAACTTCTTTTATGTGTATTTAGGTTTTTTCTGATTGTTTTGGTTTTTAGGTTTTTAGGAATTTTGAAGAATTTTTTGTTTTTTTTGGTTTTTTGAGGTTTTAAGGTTATTTAGGTGTGTTAAGGTTTTTGATTTTTTTTAATTATTTTTAGGGGTTTATTGGTTTTATTTTCGGTTTTAGGTTTTTTAAGTTTTTAGGGGGTTTTAGGGTATTTAGGGAGTTTTAGTGTCTTTATATTTTTATGGTTTTTAGTGGTTTTAAGTGTTTTTAGGGTTTTAAGGCTTTCTTAGAGTTGCCCTAGTTTTTTAGTGTTTTTTAAGTTTTTAGGGAATTTTTGGGATTTTCATAATTTTTATAGTTTTTAGGGGTTTTAGGGAAAGGAAGATGCGAGGGAAAGGCTTTTTCTCACCCCCACTAAATTTTTTTATGAAAAAAGATGCAGCAGGTAAGGCAGGGGAGGGGTCAAACGACCCACACCAAAAAACCCTTTAAATCCCCAAACCCAATTTTTTGGGTTTTTTGGTTTTTTGGGTGTTTTAAGTATCTTTTGGTGTTAAGGTTTTCTTATTTTTTTTGGGTTTTAAGTTTTTTATGTTTTTTGTATTTTAGGAACAGTTTAGGATTTTTACGTTTATTAGGGTTTTTTGGGATTTTGAGGGGGTTTAGTGTTTTTAGGGGGATTGTAGGGTTTTTATGCTTTTTGGGGTTTCCGTGTTTTTTTTGGGTTTTAGGGGTTTATATTTCTTAGATTTTTTTAACATTTTTGGTGTTTAAAGGGTTTTAAAGTTTTTAATGTTTTTTAGGGTTTTTATATGTTTTGAGGGGTTTTTATGGTTTTAGGGTTTTATGGTTTTATGAGTATTAGGGTATTTTACGGTTTTGTAGAGTTTTTAGTGTTTTTATGTTCTTTAGGGGTTTTATGTATTTTTAGTGTTTTTAGAATTTTTATGTTTTCATAGTGGTTTTATGGGTTTTATTTGTTTTAAAATTTTAAGGATAATTTTATATTTTATGCTTTTATGGGTTTTCAAGATTGTGAGGTATTTTATGGTTTTTATGGTTTTTAGCGATTTTCAGGTTTTAGGTGTTTTAAGAGTTTTTTTGTTTCTAAATATTTCTTAGGGTATTTTATGGTTTTTGGGGTTTTTTTGTTCATAGGGGGTTTTAAGGATTTTTTAGTATTTTTGTGGTTTTATGGAATTTGATGGTTTCTAGGGTGTTTTAGGGTTAATGAGGATTTTTTTCAATTTTTTGGTTTTTATGGGATTTAATAATTTTTTGGTTATTAATTTTTTCTAACGGGGTTTTCAAGGGTTTTACTGTTTCTTACATTATTAGGGCTTTTAGTGATTTTTTTATGATTTTTTTGGGATTTATGGATTTTGAGTGGTTTATGGTTTTTATGGTTTTTAGGTTTTTTGAGGGTTTAAAGTTTTTTTTTTATATTTTTAATGTTTTTATAAGGGTTTTAATGGGTTATAAGGTTTTTATTTTTTTAGATATTTTTAAGTCTTTTTTATGATTTTTATCATTTTTAGGGTATTTATAGATATTGAGGGTTTTAATGTTTTTTAGTGTTTATAAGGTCTGTTATAGTTTTTAAAATTTTTATGGGTTTAAAGTATTTTTAGAGTTTTTAGGTGGTTTTTGTTTTTTTATGGGGTTTTAAGGATGTTTCAGGTTTTATTTATTTTTATGGTTTTAGAGGTTTTTAGTGTTTTTTCTTTTTAATGTCTTCTTTTGGATCTTTAGTAATTTTTGGGTTTTTAAGATTTTATGGATATTTTGGGATTTTTAAGTATTTTTATGGGTTTTAGGTATTTTAGTGATTTTGATGATTTTGTGGGTTGTCATATTGTTTTTAGGGTTTTTAGAGTCTAGCATTTTTTCTTTTTTTGGGATTTAAGTGTTTTTTGGTATTTTAGTTTTTTCTTAAAATTTTCAATGTTTTATGGTTTTTTATGATATATTTAATTTTAGAGTTTTTCAAATTTTATGGGTATTTAGAGTTTTTAGTTATTTTTAGGGTTTTATTGTTTTAGGGTTTTAAGGGATTTTATGGTTCATTGGGGTATTTTTGAGATTTTTTGGATTTATAATGTTTTCAAAATTTTAATTCATATTTAAGGGTTTAAAGGGATTTCATATTTTTAGTGGGTTTTAGGGTTTTTAGGATTTTTAGGGGATTTTATGAATTTTAGGGGGTTTAAGGTTTTTACTGTATTTTGGGGGTCTTTAGGGTCTTTTTAGGGTTTTTAGAATTTTTTAGACTTGAAGGGTTTTTTAGTGTTTTTTTTATTTTTATAGTATTTATAGTTTTTAGGGGGTTTTATAGTCTTTTATATTTTTTTTGTATTTTTATGGATTTTTAGGATTTTTATGGGGTTTTAGATGGTTTTAGGTATTTTGAGTATTTTTAGGGGTTTTTATGGTTTTTATAGTTTTTAAGGTTCTTAGAGTTTTCATGTTTTTTAGGGGTTTAAAATATTTTTATCATGTTAATGTTTTATTAAGGTTTTCATGGGTATATGAGATCATTATATTTTTTTGGTATTATTAGGATTTTTATGGTTTTTAGGGATTTTAGAGATTTTCTGTGTTTTATGGTTTTATATGGCTATATGGTTTTTAGAATTTTTAGGTTTTTCGTGGTTTTATATGTTTTTATATTTTAAAATACTTATTTGGGTTTTTCAATGTTATAGGGTTGTTTAGGTTTTCTAGAGATTTTTTTTTGATTTAATGTTTTTTTTATTTTTATTCTTTTTTAGGGTTTGTAGGGATTTTTAGGGGTTTTACAGTTTTTAGGGTTTTTGGGTTTGTTGGGTTTCTTTTAAATTTTTAGGGTCTTAAGGTTTTTTATAGTTTTTAACCTTTTTATTGTTTTAAATGGTTTTTATATTTGTTTTAATTTTTATTTTTTTATATTATTTTAGGGTTTTTATAGTTGTCAAGGGGTTTTATAGTTTTAGGCTGTTTTTGGGGGGTTTGGGGGTCTTTATGGTTTTTAGAATTTTTAGGTTCTTTATGGATTTTATTTATTTCTATAATTTATGTTTTCTGATGCATTTTTAGGGTTTTTATGGTTTTTTTACTTTCTTAGGGACTTTAGGTCCTTTTTAGTTTTTTTATTCTTTTTAGGGTTTTTAGGGATTTTGAGGGATTTTAGGGGGTTCGAGGGTTTTTATATTTTTTATGGGTTTTATGTATTTTTACAGTTTTAATGTTTTCTTTGGGATTTTTAGTTTTTTATGGATTTTTTACAATTAATGGACATCAAGGGGTTTTAAATATTTTTATGGTTTTTAGGATTCTTAGGGGTTTTTTGGAGTTTTTAGTTCTTTTATGGTATTTAGGGATTTTGGGGATTTTAGGGCGTCTTTCAGTCATTAGGGGTCTTGAGGTTTTTTTAAAAATAATTAGGTGTTTATAGGGTGTTTATATTTTTTAGTACATTTTAGTGTTTTTTATGGTTTTTTTGTGTTTTTTATAATTTTAGGAGTTTCTACGGGTATTTAGTGGTTTTAAGTAGTTAGGGTCTTTTAATGGTTTTTTAGATATTTTATTAATTTTATTTTTTTAGGGGTTTTAAGTGTCCTTAGGTTTTTAAGGCTTTCTTAGTGTTTTGCTAGATTTTTAGAGTTTTTAAATATTCAGGGATTCATATGGATTTTATTAGATTTTTATGGTTTTTATAATCCTTATATATTTTGAGGGGTTTTATGGTTTTTTGGGTTTTTATTTTTTAGGGATTTTTATCATTTTTAGACTTTTATGGGGTTTGAGTGTATTTAGTTTATTAAGTTTTTCTTATATTTTTTTAGGTTTTTTAGGGATTTTCATATTTTTTTACGTTTTCTTATATTTTTTGATATTTTTAATATTTTTTTTGGTTTTTAGGGTTTTAAGTGATGTTGAGGGTTTAATGGTTTTAAAGGTTTTTTGTTTTTTGGGTTATCTTGAGTAATTTACCATTTTTAGGATTTTTAGAGTTTTTAACGATTTTATGGGTTTAAAGGGGTTTTAGAGTTTTAAGGTTTTTAGGGTGTTTTTTGGGTTTTAGGGCTTCAATTTTTTTTATATATTTTTATGGGTTTTTGGGGTTCTTAGGGTATTTTATGGTTTTTCATCTTTTTAAAATATTTTTAGGTTCTTTTGGTGTCTTATGCATTTTTAGGTATTTAAGGTTTTGTTAGTTTTTTTCAATGTTTTTATGTTTTTTTACAATTTAAGGGATTTTTTTCACTTTTTTATGGTTTTTTTGGGTTTTAGGGATTTTTGAATGTTTTATTGGCATTTTGGGGTTTTATGGGTTTTTGGAGTTTTTAGGTCTTTTAAGTGTTTTTAGGTTTTAATTTTTTTGTTTTGATTTTTCATGGTTACTAGGTTTTTTAGGTTTTAAGGATTTTTTTGGAATTTTTTTGAAAGTTTTGGATTTTTTATTATTTTTAGTGTATTTCAAGGTTCTTATAGTTTTTAGGATTTTAGGGTTATTTTTGTTTTTTTGTGGTTTTTAGATTTTTCTTGATATTTTTAAGGGTTCTATGGTTTTTTAGAGTTTTTAAACATTTTTAGGGGTTTAAACGGGTTTTAGGTAATGTAATGTTTGTTAGTGTTTTTATGAGTTTTAGGATTTTAAGGATTTAAGTGGTTTTTTATGGTTTTTAATTTTTTTAGTGTTTATAAGGATGTTAGCGCTTTTTTATTTTTTTTGTGGGTTCATGTGGTTTTAGGTTTTAATGCTTTCTTATAGATCTTCATTATTTTAGGGGTTTTAATGTATTTAGGAATATTTTAGGAATTTTTAGATTTCATGATTTTTAGGGATTATAAGGGGTGTTTTTTGGGTTTTTGGATTTTTTTTGTTTCTTTGTGATTTTTTGTTTTTTTTCAGTTTTAGGGTGTTTAAGTGTTTTTTTATTTATTAACGCTTCCTTGGTTTAATGTATTTTCAGAGTTTTTAGTGTGTTTTAGTGAGTTTTAGAGGGTTTTATATTTTTTTATCCTATTAAAGGATTTAAATAGTTTTTAGATTTTTTCATTGGTTTTAGGGTTTAATGGGTTTTAGGGGTTTTTAATGGTTTTTATGGGTTTTATGTGGGTTAAGATGTTTTAGGGTCTTAGGTTGTTTTCTAATTTTTTATGGTTGTTAGTGTTTTTTATGTTTTTAGGGGTTGTATGTTTTTTTTATGTTTTAAGGAATTCTTATTGTTTTTTAGGGTTTATAGGATTCTTTATGTTTTTCGGGGATTTTTTAGGTTTTTTTATTTCTTTATGGTTTTTATTTTGTTTATGAATTTTTTTTTTGTTTTTAAGGATTTTTAGAAGTTTTAGGGGTTTTTTAATTTTTTTTATTTCTAGGTTTTTACGGGGTTATAGTGTTTCTTTTGGGGTTTTTAGGGGTTTTTAGGGTCTTCATGTTTCTTTCCTTTTTGTGATTTTTAGGGATTTTTTAAAAAAAATCTAGGCATTTTTAGATTTTGAGGGGTTTAGGGTTTTTAGTGTTTTTAGGTGTTTTTTGGGTTTTTAGGAGTTATTTTCATTTTTAAGGTTTTTAGAGACTTTTAATGATTTTTGTGGTTTAGAGTGTTTTTATACTTTTTTTATTTAGGATTTTAAGATTTATTTGAATTTTTAATGGTTTATTAGGGGGTTTATGGTTTTTACGTGGTTTAGGGATTTTTTTGGGGTTTCAAGGATTGTATGATTCTTTAGGTTTTGTAGGGTTTTTTGTGATTTCATGTTATTAATTTTTTCTTATGGGGTTTCAAGGTTTTTGGGTTTTCTACATTTTAAAGGATTTTTTGGAATTTTTTGGTATTTTTTGGGTTTTTATGGATTTTGAGGGTATTTAGGGATTTTAACATTTTTTAGGTTTTTAGGGGATTTAAGTGTTTTTTGGAATTTATGATTTTATAGATATTTTCAGAATATAATTGGTTTTTTACATTTTTAGGGTTTTTAGGTCCCTTTTAGTATTTTTATATCTTTTTTACAGCCTTTTGAGATTTTTAGGGTTATTAGGTGTTTTATGGTTTTAGTTTTTTATTGAGTTTTTAGGGTTTTTAAGGTTTTTTCTATTTTTTATAATTTTTACGGGTTCAATGGGGTTTTACCATTTTTAATGGGTTTTAGGTCTTTTATGGGTTTTTAGGTTTTTATGGTTTTTTGTGGTTTTTATGTTTTTAGAAGCTTTTAATACTTTTAGGACATCTAATGAGTTGTACGGTTTATGGTATTTATACATTTATTAGTGGTTTTATATTTTTTAGGGTTTTATGGGTTTTATAAGCTTTTTAATGCTTTTATAGGTTTTATGCTTTTCAGGATTTGTTGGCAATTTTATGATTGTTATGACTTTTTTAGGGATTTTAGGGGTTTTTAGAATTTTTTTATTTTCAGGAGTTTTTAGTGCTTGTATGTTAATAAGGTTTTACTAAGAGTTTTTATATTTTATAGTGTTTTTTACATTTTTTAAGATTTCAAGGAATTTTTCATGAATTTATGGGTTTTATGTTTTTTTAGGGATTTTGGGGTTTTAGGGTTTTTTAGATGTTTTTGGTTTTTTTTAGTATTTTTGGGGTTTTAAAGAGTTTAATGGTTTTTTAGATTTTTATAAATTTTTTAGGGTTTTAATGTGTTTTTAGAGTTTTTAAATGTTTTAGTGGTTAAAAAGAGTTTTAGAGTCTTTAATGATAGTTTTGGGTTTTTATGGGTTCTAAAGTTTTTATGGGTTTTTCTAGTTTTATCATTTCTATGGGGTTTTCGGGTTTTAGGGTCTTTATGGTTTTTATAGTTTTTATGTTTTTTGGTGTTTTGAGTGTTTTTAGGTTTTTATAGGTTTCATAGGGTTTTAAGGGTCTTTACATTTATGTGGATTTTAAGGCATTTTAAGGATTTATATGGGTTTTTAGGGTTTTTATGAATTTTCCATGTTTTTTGAGTTTTTAGGGTTTTTAGTATTTTTTAGGTTTTTATGAGGTTTATGTGATTTTAGGTTTTTAATGTTTTCCTAATGGTTTTAAGGGTTTTAGGGGTTTTATGTTTTTAGCTATTTTAAGGATTTTTTAGGTTATTTATTATTTTTAAGGTATTAGGGATTTTGATGGTATTAGGATTTTGTGGGTTTTTAGGTTTTTTAGCATGTTTAGCTATTTTAAGTGTTTTTTGGTTTTTAAGGATTTCTAAGGTGTTTTCAGGGTTTCTAGGGGTTTTAACGTTTTTATGGAATTTTAGGGGGTTTTAGGATTTTTATAGATATTATGCTTTTTATGGATTTGGATAATTTTTACAATTTTTATGGTTTTTTGGGGTTTCCTTGGCATTTTGATTTTTTTATGGTTTTTAAGGTTTTTAAGGGTTTCATAATTTTGTATGGGTTTAAAGGGATTGTATAGTTTCTAGGCGGTTTAGTGTTATTAATGTTTTTTATAATTTTTTAATGTTTTCATGTGTTTTATGTTTTTTATTAGTTTGGGGATCTTTTTAGTGTTTTTAAGAGTTTTTTTCATTTTAGGGGTTTTAAGTTTTCTTTGGTTTTTATTGTTTTCTCACAGGTTTTTAGGTTTTTTGTTTTTTTACTTTTTTTGGGATATGCAGTGAATTGTTTGGATTTTTTTTGTTTTTTAGGTTTTTTTGGGATTTTTTGGATTTTTAGGGATTTTTAGGGGTTTTAGGGTTTTTTCATTTTTTAGAATTTTGGGGGGTTTAATGTGTTTTTTGGTTTTTTGGTTTTCTTATGGATTTTTTTAGTTTTTAGATATTTTTATGTTTTTAGGTATTTTAGGGATTTTTATGATTGGTTTGGTTTTTTATGGTTTTTATGGATTTGGAGGTTTTTAGGGTTTTATTGTTTTTTGGGTTTTGGGGTTTTTGTGAGTTTTTTGGAATTTATAATATTTTTTAAATTTTTTTAGCTTTTTTAAGGTTTTAAAGGGAAAAGAATTCTCGATACCAGGTGAACCTGGTCCCCCAAAATTTATAAAGAAAATAAAGCAACCAAGAAAGCATTACAAAGGGGAATTGCAACCCCGGGTGTAGATCTCACCCTTCATATCAGACTCCACAATCCCTAAGCAACATGCCATAGCAACACGGGACCATATCAAACTCCTCTCTACAATCACCTTCTTAGAGAGTGCATCCATGGCCATGTTCGCCTCCCGGTAGGCATGTGTGACATGAAGGTTCATCCTTTAACAATAAGCGAGGAATTCCATCCATTGGGGAAGGATCCTCCAAAGGACTCACCTAGATTTGGTTTAAAGGACCTTCACCGCAAGCGAAGAGCCCGATTCAAGACAGAGAGGGTTCCAACCAAACTGCACAGCAAAGTTGATCACCTTTATGATGGCCCAATGTTCATCTTTAAGGGAAAATCCATTCCCAACAAAATGGTGAAAGCATCCTTTGACAAAGACATGGTGGGTACGGAATATCCCACCACACCCTAAGGGTACCAGTGCTCCTAGTGCCACATCATCTATGTTGAATTTAATCCAGGAAGAAATCATGGGGATCTACCAAATGAACTTTAGAATCTGTGGTTTCTTTGGCCTGCCAGCTACACCAAGCAGCTGCAGAAGGACAAGATCATCCACATTGTTTTCCATCAAATCATATTTGATATTAGACGCCGCATGAATCATCGTGTGGAGAACAAAAACAACACCATGGAAAGAGAGTCATTTTTGTTGAAATCAGAAGTATTTCGAGCTGCCCAGGTGTAGGAGATAGTGGCATCATTGGCAACATGCAGAAAATTAGACACCTTCATGCTACAGGGCCAATTAACTAGGTTTCCTAGCAGCTCAAAAAGTAGCTTGTATAGGAAAATGGGAAAGCCAAACATCATCTTCAGGTACTCCCAAAGAACTTCTACAAACCTTCATTGAAGAAATGTGTTCTTGATAGATTCCTTAGCTCCAAAACAGAGGAAGAAGACTGATTCCAGGCTGTGTCCAGCCCTCTGCAGTTGTCCTTGAAGTGGTAGCCGGTTCTTCCAGAGCTTCCAGAGTAGTAGGTGGTTAACTGCAAGGATAAAAGGTCTTCTAAATCGTGAAATATAGGCTAGAGGAGAAGGACCATATTGACACTTTGATCAGTAGAAATATTTCACATTTAGCTTCCCATCAAGATTCAGCATCTAGATTAACATGTCATTCTCAACAATGGTATACTCCTGGATTTACCTATAAGTGTCATCTGTAAGGAGTACCTCAAACATACCCAGAAAACAGGTGAAGAAAGCAATAGAAATGTCCCTCAAGTCCATGGGAGGGACCACGGTGTCCAACATGGGCCTATTAACCCATGTGGTAGACCAGCCAATCAGATCCGACTGCTTGGAAAGAATCCATTTCGAGTGCTCCTTGATGCCCATGTAAGAACCTCTGACAGATGACCAAAACGATGATAGAAAAATTTCAAGAGAACCCATCACAATGTTCCTGTGTAAACCTTTCCTGACAGAACCCCAAGCCATCATCATTGTAATCAAGCAGGCCCCTGACGAATTTGGCAAGAAGGGAATCATTGAATCTCCTAAGGTCCTTGATTCCAAGCCCACCTAGATCAGTTGACTTAGTACAATCTCTCTAGGCCACAGTGACCCGATTTAGTTCACTGGTACAAACTGTCAAAGAAAAATTTATAATCTTCACTTACAGGCCCTTAATGAGGTTAATTGTCCATCGGTAGATGGAGAAGGCATATGAGAACATAGAAGTTATAACTGAGTTGATGAGACAAACTCTCCCAGCTTGGGATAGGAACTTTCCTTTCCATTTATCAAGATGAAGTAATATTTTTCTCGCCATGTTCTAGAGATAGTTTCTCTTAATACATCCCCAAAAAATCGAGACACCCAGATAATAAAAGGGGAGTGATCCTCTCTTAACACCAAGGGAGAGAGAAATGCGTAACTGCCTAGAGGGGGAAATCCCCTCCCTGAAGATGATGGATTATTTTCTCCAACTAATGGATTGCCCCTCCATACATTGATAATGATAGAAAATCATTCGAATTGAGGACAATGTATTTTTGTTAGCCAACCCAAAGAGGAGGATGTCATCAGTGTAAAGAAGATGAGATGGCACCCAAGGTCCCCCCTTCCTTAATTGGATTGAAAAGACCAGCCTGTGTGAGGTTAATGAGACACCTACTCTTATAATCTTCAGAAACCACAAAGAGAATTCTAGATAGAGGGTCTCCCTACCTAAACCCATGTGACCATAAGAAAAACTCCTTTAGTGAACCATTAACAAGAAATGACACTCTGACACTGTTAAGAATGGAATCCACCAGCTTAATGAAACTGTTTGTGAAACCATATTTACATAGTACTGGGTAGATCAAGCTCAACTTGATGGTATCAAAATCCTTTGAGATATCAAGTTTCAAGGAAAATTTTCCATGTTTGGAGTGCTTCCTCATTAAATTAATACAATACAAGGCTATGAATACACAGTTCTGAATATTCCTCTCTAGGATGAAGCCAAATTGATTGGGGGTGACAAGTTCCCCCATAAGACTTCCCATTATCTTCACCAGAATATTATTAATAATTTTAGGGATGGTGTTCCAAATGGAGATCTGCCAGAAGTCTCCAATATCAAGATCATTCTCTTTTTTTGGAATCAATGCAATGAAATTAACATTATTACCATGTTGGAAAAATCTAGAGTGGAAAACTTCCCCCATAATATTCGTGATTTCCCTGGGCATAATATCCCAATAAAACATGAAGAACTTGTTACTAAATCCATCCGGGCCCACTGCACTTTCCATAGTGAGAGATAATAGAGTAAATCTTACTTCATCCTCCGGGGTAACACATGTTATGTATCTATTTTTCTGTTCATTAACTCAAGGTATAATTGAATCCATCCAATTAAGGGAGTACTCATTATCATTATCAATGTACAGATCCTTGAAATAGCCCACCACCATGTTGGATATGTCCACCTCTATGGTAAAAACTTACCCATTAATGTGAATAGTTTTCAGACATTTCTTAGCCTTATTTTCCATTTGTAACTGTTGGAAAAACCTAGGATTATTGTCCCCATACTTGAGACATCTAGTGTTGAACTGATTGTTTTCTTGATTCTCCTTTGGGCCAAAAATATCATCTAGCCTCGCATGATCCTGCAGCTCCTACTAATAAGGAAAAGGCAGCAGCTGGTTAGAAAGTTGGATAGAGGCATGCCGAAGTTCAAAAACCTTAATCTCCTCATCCATGTTTAAAAAAGATGACCTCCTCCATTCCTTGAGAATATATTTAATGTTATTCAACTTGAGATCCATATGGAATAATGTTTTATGATTTTTATGGTTTTTAGGATTTTTAGTGATTTTAAGGGTTTTTTAGGTTTTTAGGCGTTTTAGGGTTTTTATGGATTTTTTTGGGGTTTTAAGGCTTTTTTTAGTTTTTAGGGTTTTAATGTGGTTTTAGTGTTTTTATTACTTATATGGGTTTAATATATTTTTAGAGTTTTTAGTGGGTTTTAGGGTTTTATAGGGATTTATGGGTTTTTGTGATTTTTATGGGTTATATTGGTTTATGGGGGTTTTTATGGTTTGTAGGGATTTTTAGGGGTTTTTATGGTTTCTAGTGTCTTTAGGTATTTTGGGATTTTAAGTGTTTTTCTGTTTTTCTGTTTTTCTGTTTTTAGAGATTTTCACATTTTTAGGGTTTTTATGGTTTTCAGGTTTTTAGATCCTTTCTCAGATTTTATGGTGTTTTTAAGGGATTTTGATGTTTTTAGTGGGTTTTAGGTTTTTTAGGGTATAACCATTTTTAGGTTTTTGGGGTTTTAAGTGCTTTATGTTTTTAACAGTTTTCTTTGGTGTTTTCAGGGTTTTTAATGACTTTTTCGTTTTTAGGGGGGTTTGAGGTATTTTTTAAGATTTTCTGGATTTTTTTGTTTTAGGGTTTTTTGATTTTTTGAGGTTTTAAGGGATGGTATAATTTTTAACATTATTAAGGGTTTAAAGGGTTTGTATATTTTTAATTGGTATTTTTTTGGTTTTATGTTCTTAATGTTTTCTTGGTTTTTAGTGGGTTTTATGGTATTTAAGGCATTTTAACATTTTTAGGGGTTTTTATCTTACTTTACGTTTTTAAGGGTTTTAATTGCTTTTTGGTTTTTATGGTTTTCATAGGGTTTTAATTTTTTTAGGGTTTTTTCGTTTTTATGGATTTTTAGTGAATCTTAGGATTTTTATGGTGTTTAGTTATTTTTACTGTTTTATAGTATTTTAGGGTTTTTTTTCTTTTTTAGGTGTTTGAGGGCTTAAGTGTTTTTAGGATTTTATGGTTTTCTTAGTGATATCATGGGTTTGTAGGATTTTTTATGTTTTCTATATTTTTAGAACGTTTTTATGATTTATGTGGTTTTTTTGATTTTTTGAGATTTTGAGGTCTTTTAGGTGGTTTTATGATTTTAATATTTCTATAGTTTTTGGGGGATTTTTTTTCAAATTTTTTGTGTTTCTATGGTTATTATCATTTTTTGTTTTTTACAACATTTGTAGGGGATTAAATGATTTTTTATAGTGTTAGTGGTTTTTAGGTTATTTTTTTGTTTTTTAGAGTTTTATAGGATTTAAGTGATTTTTATGGGCTTTAAGGGGTTTAAGGTTTTGGGGTCTTTTTAGGGGTTTTAGAGTTTAGTGTTTTTTAGGTCTTTAAGGATTGTAAGTGTGTTTAGGTATTTATGGTTTAATTAAGTGTTTTCAATGTTTTATGGTGTTTGATGTTTTTATGTATTTTTATGGTTTTTATGGATTTTTATGCCTTTTAGGGTTTTTAGGGATTTTGAGGGTTTTTAGATGTATTTTATGTTATCAGGTTTTTAAGTGTTTTTAGGTTTATGTGATTTTCTAGAGGTTTTTCTACATTTTTTGGGGTTTTTAAAGATTTTTAGGAATTTTATGGTGTTTTACTATTTTTTGATATTTTGTGTGTTTTATGGTTTTATGGATTTTTATGGTTTTTGGGGTTTTCTGTTTTTTTAGTTTTTTTTGTTTTTTTGTGTTTTTCTGGGTTTTAAAGATTTTTTAGAGTTTTATTAACATTTATATGAATTTAAAGGGTTTTTGTACTTTTTAACGGGTTTCATAGTTTTATGTATTTTTATGGGATTTAATGTTTTTAGATGTTTTTTTTGTTTTTCAGGGTTTTAGGGAATTTTACGGTTTTTAGAATTTTTTAGCTTTTCAGTGTGCTTTTATGTTTTTAATGTTTTCTTAGGGTTTTTAGGGTTTTTATATTTTTTTACCTTTTTAACAATTTTAGGGGTTATTTTAGTAATTGTTTATTTTTTAGTGTTTTCAGGTAATTTTATGGATTTTATGGTTTTTAGGGGTTTTGGGATTTTTAGGGTTTTCAGGGTGTTTATCAGTGTTTTTGGTTTTTGGGGGTCTTGAATTTTTTAGGTTTTTAATGATTTATTTGGGTTATTAGTGTTTTTAGTGTTTTTATTTTTTAAGAGACAATTAAGGATTTTTTTGGATTTTTATGGGTTTTAGGATTTTCAGAGATTGGGGGGGTTGGGATTTTAAGGATTTTTATTGTCTTTATGTTTTTTTATTTAGTATTTTTTAAGATTTTCTAGGGTTTCAATGGGATTTAGTTTTTTTAACATTTTTTGGGGTTAAAATTTTTTTATGGGTTTTAATGGTTTTTATGGATATTTTTAGTTTTAAGGGTTTAGAGGTTTTGTGGATTTTAGGGGTTATTAGAGATTTTATGGTATTTGTATGTTTTTTGGGGGGTTTTAGCATTTTTAGGGTTTTAATGGTTTTATGATATTTAGGATTTTAAGGTTTTCTTATGGTTTTTGGGTTTTTATGGGTTTTTAGGTATTTATGTTTTTTTAGGATTTTTGTTTGTTTTTTATGGTTTTTAAGGTTTTTTAGAGTTTTTGGGTTTTTTATGGTTTTTAGCATTTTAGGGTTTTAAGTGTTTTTATGTTATTATGGTTTTCTTAGGGGTTTTCGGTATTTTTATGGGTTTTTTCTATTTTTAGGGACTTTTATTGGTTTTTTAATATTTTTATGGTATTATAGTATTTTTAGGGATTTGAATGTTTTTTTTTGTGATTTTTGGGTTTTTAGGTTTTTATCATTTATAGGATTTTAAATAGTTTAAGAGTTTTTCTTTTTTTTTTTAATTTTTATGAGTTTTAGGGTTTTTTATGGTTTTTAGGTGGTGTATGGTTTTTAGGGGTTTTAGGTCTTTAGGGTCTTTTAGGGGTTTTATGGTTTTAGTCATTTTTAGGTTTTTTTGTGTGTTTTTAAGTGTTTTTAGGTTTGAAGGTATTCTTAGAATTTTCTGATTTGTTATTTATTTTAGGGTCTTTTATGGGTTTATGGTTTTAGTCATTTTTAGGTTTTTTGTGGGGTTTTAAGTGTTTTTAGCTTTGATTTTTTTTTCTTATAGTATTCTGGTTTTGTATTGATTCTATTATTTTTCGGGATTTTGATAATTTTTTTGGGTTTTCTAGGTTTTTAAGGAATTTAGAGTTTTTAGTGTTTTTTTGGTTTTTAGTGATTTAATGTGTTTTTATGATTTTAAGGTTTTTATAGGATTTTTAAATATTTTTAGGGTTTTAAATGTTTTATTATTTTTTAGATACTTTATAGGTTTTTTATGGTTTTAATGTTTTTTATGGAATTTGAGGGTTTTTAATGTTATTAGGTATTTTACGGTTTTATAGGTTTTTAGGTTTGTAGTTTTTTAATTTTTAGGGATTTTATTAATTTTAAGAGAATTTAAACATTTTTTTTGGGTTGAAAGGGTTTTAATATTTTTAGTGGTTTTATGTATTTTATGGGTTTTCATGGTTTTTACAATTTTCAGTGATTTTTATAGTTTTTCGGAATTTTGGGGTCCTTTTTGTTTTTTAGGGTTTTTAGTATTTTTATATTTTTTAGGATTTTTTTAAAGTTTTTATGTTTTTATGGTTTTCTTAGAAGTTTTCTTGGTTTTTAGGGTATTTTTTATTTTTATGGATTTTTTGGTTTTTTATGGTTTTAGAGTATTTTTGGATTTTTTGGGGTTTTAAGATTTTTAGGGGATTTTTGGGTTTTTAGGGTTTTAGGGGTTTTAAGTGTATTTAGATTTTTAAAGTTTTTGTAATATTTTTTGAGGTTTTTCTATTTTATTTTTTATATATTTTTAGAAATTTTTTATGATTTTTATTGATTTTTATTGTTTTAGGGATTTTTAGGGTTTTTATAGGTTTTAGGTGTTTTAGAGTTTTTTGGGTTTTAGGGATTTTTTTGTGTTCTTACGGATTTTAAGGGTTTTTTGTGTAGATTAACATTGTAGTGAGTTTCATTTTTTTAGAGTTTTTATTGATTTTTAGTGTTTTATGGGATTTTAAGGGGTTTTAATATTTTTTGGTGATTTTATGGTTTTTAAGTATTTTAGGGTTTTTATAATTTTTTATTTTTTTAATGGTTTTATTATTTTGTATGTTTTTAAGGATCTCTTAGAGATTTTTACGTTTTTTTTACATTTTTATGGAATTTTTTGGGTTTTGTCTGTTTTTATGGTTTTTTAGTTTTTGTAGGGATTTTGAGTATTTTTTGAGGTTTAAGAGTTGTAGATATTTTTTTAATTTTTTTCATTTTTATGTTAGTATTTTTTTTGAGGTTGTTTAGAGTTTTTTAACATTTTTTGCGGTTAAACGGGATTTAATAATTTATAGTAGTTTTTATGATTTTATGGGGTTTTTTGGGATTTTAAGGTTTTTAGTGGTTTTTATGGTTTCAAGGCTTTTTAGGATTTTTAAGGGACTTCTTAGGGTTTTTAGAGTTTTTTACGTTTTATGGGTTTTATTTGGTTTATGATTTTTGATATTTTCTGAATTTTTTTTAGGGTTTTTATATTTTTATTGATTTTATGGATTTTTTTAGTGTTTTTATGGATTTTAGGGTTTTTACGGTTTTTGACTGTTTCTAGGGTTTTATAGGGGTTTTAGTGTTTTTATTTATTTTTTACTTTTTTAGGATTTTTAGATTTATTTTGGTTTTAGATGTTCTCTTAGGGGTTTTCAGTATTATTTTGTATTTTATGATTTTTAGGGATGTTTAGGGATTTTTATGGTTTTTTGGGGTTTAAAGGATTTTGAGGGGTTCTACGGTTTTTAGGGTTTTTGCATTTTATGGGTTTTGGTGGAATTTAGGGTTTTTTTTGGTTTTTAAGGTTTTTGTAGATTTTTAATTTTTTACAGGTTGGAAGGGTTATTTATATTTTTTGTTGTTTTTTGGGTTTTAGGGTTTTTTTATGTGTTTGGGTTTTTTATTATTTTGAGGATTTATGGTTTTTGGGATATTTCTAGGGTTTTTTTATTTTATGTTTTTAAGGGTTTGAAGTGTTTTTGGTTTTATGGTTTTTTAGGAGTTCTCAGGGTCTTTATATTTTTTTATTTTTTTATAGTGATTTTAAGGTTTTTAAGTGTTTTTATTGATTTTAGGGATTTTTTCTATTTTTATGATTTTTTATGCATATAATGTTTTTATGGTTCAAAGTGTTTTTAAGATTTCTATGTAATTTGAGTTTTTTATGTTTTTATGGTTTTCTTAGGGGTTTTTAGGGTATTTATATTTTTTTTATCATTTTTGGGGATTTTTTTTATATTATATGTATTTTTTTTGGGATTTTTTTGGGTTTTCAAATTTTTATAGGGTTTCAAAGGTTTTAGAATTTTTTTATGTTTTTGGGGGTTTAAATAGGGTTTATAGATTTTACAGGGGTTTTAGGGGTTTGTATGGGTTTTCAGGGGTTTTATGGTTTATACGGGTTATTATGGGTTTTAGGGGAGTATTTTTGGGGATTTAGGGTTTTTTGGGTTTTTAGGGATTTTATCGTTTTTTTATCTTTAGGGTTTTTAAGGTTTTTAGGTTTTTATGGTTTTCTTAGTGTTTTTTGGGGTTTTAATATTTTTAGGGATTTTATGATTTTTTTGTTTTTACAATTTTTAGGGATTTTGAGGTACTTTAGGTCATTTTGGGTTTTTATGGTTTTTAGGTTTTTATCATTTTAATTTTTAGGGGTTTTATGTTTTTAAAGTTTTTAAGGGTTTCTTTAGTGTTTTAAGGGTATTTAAAATTTTTACAGCTTTTAGGGATTTTTAGGATTTTTATGGGTTTTTAGTGCTTTTGAGGAGTTTTTGGGTTATTTAGGGTTTTAGGGTATTTGTCATTTTTTTGGTTTCTTAAGGGTTTTAGGTAATTTTCTGTTTTTAGAGTTTTCTTTAGGTTTTATAGGTTTTAGGATTTTTTATGTTTTTATGTAAATTCATATCGTTTTTGGATTTTTAAATTTTTAGTGCATTTATGGTTCTTTAGGGTTTTTAGGGTTTTTAGGGTTTTTATGGTGTTTAGGGGTGTTTTGTGTATTTTAGAGGTTTTAAATTTTTTTAGATTTTTTTTATCTTTTTTTGATTTAAACGGTTTATAGAGTTTTAAGTTGGTTTTTAGGGAAATCTAGTATTTTTAGGAATTTCAATGGTTTTCGGGTGTTTTATGGTTTTTATGGGATTTTTGGGTAGAAGAGGTGCAACACCAGGCTATTCTTTGTCCTCCCAAAATTTATTAAAGTAAAATAAAGCAGACAAGGGAGGGACGGAGCCAAACAACCCACACCCAAAAATCCCATGACCCCCCATGACAACAGAACCACAAAAGGCCGAAAAAACAAAAAAGAGAGCAGCAGAAACTATAGGTCAACGTCTTCATCCCCATATGGGTCCCCATCAGCACCATAGCCAGAAGAAGCATCTGACTCCATCGAATCCCATTCATATGATTCATATCTCTTTAAGAAGGTTGTGTAATAATCTATGAGATGCTGCTACTCCGCATCCAGCTGCGTCTTAATAGACTGACCTCCCTTGCCAGAGGCAACCTCCTTCGCTTTGCAAGAGGCTCTCGTGGTCACTATTTTTGGCAGAGCCAAATAGTCCTTCATTGGTTTCTTCTTTCGGGGATCCGAGGAGGCCCCTAAAAGATTGTTTTCCTTACTATATGGAATGGACACCTCCAGAAAGGCCCTCTCCTTAATGATAATATTCATATTTTGAGCCATCCTTCCACGTTCCTCCTAGAAAAATCTTGGTCAAGAATGAGAGAGGCTTTCCGATTCAGGAACAGACAGCAAGAACAAGTTCCTCAGAAAATGGGACTACGCTAGCCAAGGCTAGCTACAAGTTCCCCTCATCCATTGGAACCTTCTCCTGTGCAGCATCACCCCCCTTCTCGAGGACATCCCCCGTCCTAGGTCCCTCCCCCTGCCCGCACACCATCCCTGCCACCAATGTTCCCCCCTAGACAACTACCTCCTCAAACTTATCCACTGTTCCCTGCTTCTCCACCCTCTCTTGTGCAGTAATATGACAACCAATACAAGAAGTTCCATCAAGCACCACCTCAATTGTACGTAAACCCATTCCAAACAAACTGCAACCGGCCACACTCTCGAGACTAGCCTCCCCCACCGCCACATTGGAAACCACTGGGAAGACCTCTTCCTGTTCTGCCAAAATCCTCTACTCAACCATAGCCCCATGTACAGTGCCTTCCCCCTTTATTTCATCACATATATAACACTCAATCCAAGCACTAGAAACAATTCTGGTCAGTGGAACCTTCACACCCTTCTCTACAAGGGCCTTCTCATTACCACTAGGTTGAGCGACATGAACTCCATTAACAGGAGAATTTCCATTACACATATCATCAAAATCCTCATCCCCTATTGCAGGCAACATAATATCAACAGAATTGTGCTATAAGCACTCACCAACAATAGCCTGCACCCCACTCTCCTGTGCATCAGATCTCTCACTCCCATCGTCAATGAGTAGAGGGCCTTGCATTTCCTCCTCATGATCCAGCCCTACAAAGCGATTGAAGGTTGGCACGTCTTTCTGCCTCTACATCAGACTGCTATCAGAGGAGACTGGCTTCCCATCAGCATCAACCTCCTTGCAAAAGGAACTTCAGTATTTAACATCTTCAAGTCAATCCTCAAATGCTTGAAGATGTAAGTCACCTTGGGTTCTGATTGGAACTGAAAAACCTTTTTCCCTCTATAAACTGCAGGTCCATGGCCCCACGACACAACTGGAAGGCCCTCTTGTACAAACATCTGACCCAGAGGTCCAGAGTCAATCCAAAATGCAAATTCCACCCCTTCAGCAGCATTTCTACCAATCATATTTGAAATAGGCGCAGCAACATCTGCCATATCTATCCCCACCCAACCCTTCCCCCCTTCACCAGACATGATCTGAACTTCAGGATCCCTGTGGGCAGCCTTCTGCACCTCACCCTGATTCTACTTCTCCCCATCGGTCACCTCCTGATAATGGGTCAAACCACAACAATTCCTTCTGCTACACCTGAAAGATTGAACACAATTTCCAAGAAGCCGTAAGGAGGAGCAGAAATCAGTCCACGACTCGAAGATCACAAGTTGTTTCCACAGAAGCTCCTCACCAATAGCAATCCATACAAAATCAACCGGTTCATTAGATGAATCAATCTCCACAAAGACACTTTGGGAAACCGGGTGACAAAGAGCCCTTGTTCTACTATCAACACATAAGAACCTTCCAACCAGATTCCCCAACATAGAAATAGTGGATAAATTTTGAAAGGGAAGGGGATGTTATGGAAATCCAACCAATGCTTCCACCAGCTGTGAATCACTGTTCAAATATAGATCAAAGCTCTATTGGGAAAGGGAATAATGGGCACTGTTGCATCTTCTTGGAGCCACTGACCAGGCATGAACCATATCCTCTTCCGAAGTAAAGTAAATCAAGATGAGAATTCTATCAAGAAGACCTACCGTGGCGTGATTTTGGAGGTCCCATTGTTCAAACATAAATCAATTGAAAACATCCACCGAAGGTCACGAGTTCAAGAAACGAGCAACTAGGGACAACCTTTGCAGGGCGGAGGCCTCGTTGAATTCCGCAATTGATAACCAAATCTGCAAGAATCCTTTATGCATGGAAAAGAAGTAATAAGGCTAGGGACTAAGAACAAGACAGAGGGATGCTCATCATCAAGAATCAGCGGAGGCCCCTCCACCGCGGAGGGGGGATGGTGAGGTACAAGAGTAGTCATCGTCTTCAAGTACACCACGAGAGGGGATAATCACCATCGTGATAAGGCTAAGCCTCTATCCTTATTTTAAAGTGTTTCTATGGGATTTTTGGGTCTTGATAGAGTTTTTTATGGTTTTTCGGGTTTATTAGTTTTTAGGGGTTTTAGGTGTTTTTAGGAATTAATGGTTTTCCAAGGGATTTTATGGGGTCTTAGGGTTTTTTCATTTTTAATAATTTTTACTCATTTTTTAGGATTTTAGGAATTTTGATGGATTTTAGAGTTTTTTTAGTTTTTTGGGGGTTTTAAGTGGTTTATCATTTTTTGGGTTTTTTGTTGTTTCAAGTGTTTTTAGATTTTTAAGGTTTTATTAGGGATATTCAAGGTTTTTTGGGTTTTTTACATGTATTGATATTTATATATTCTAAGATATATAAGTGATTTAGGGATTTTTAGGGATATTGAGTGTTTTTATGATTTTTAGGGTTTTAGGTTTATATGGTTTCTTTAGGTTTTAGGGTTTTTTTTTAATTTTTAGGGTTTTAATGTGTTTTTAGAGTTAACATTTTCAAGGTTTTTAATTTTTTTAGAATTTTTAATAGGTTTTAGTGTTTTTATGGGGTTTTAGGGTTTTAATGTTTTTAGAATTTTTTGTGGGTTTTAGGGGATTTTAGGGGTTTTAGGGTGTTTTAGGGGATTAAGGGTTTCATCATTCTTAGGTTATTCAGGGGTTTTAAGTATTTTTATGTTTTTATGGTTTTATTTGGTATTTTTAAGGTTTTTAGGTTTTTTTATATTTTTTGTGATTTTATCTCATTTTTAGGATTTTATGGTTTTTTAGGTATTTATGGATTTGGAAGGTTTTTAGAGTTTTAGGGTTTTTAGCATTTTTTATGTTTTTATGGGTTTTCAATGTTATTAGTTTTTTAATTTTTTATAATGTATTTTTAGTGTTTTTTATGTTTTTAGAGATTTTTTATGATTTTTATGGTTTTAGGGTGTTTAGCATTTTTTACGGTTTCTAGGGTTTTTTAGGTTTTTCGTTTTTTTGGTTTTTAGGAATTTTTATTTTTTTAATTTTTTTGGGGATTTATGGTTTTCTATAGTTTTTTTAATAATTTATGTATTTAACTTATTTTTATAGTTTTCATTGGCTTTGGATTTTAATGTTTTTTAATGGTTTTTTATTGTTTTTAGGAGTTTTATGGATTTTCTTTAGTTTTTAGGGGTTTTAGAGGTTTTATGTATTTTTTGTTTTTTATGGATTTCAAAGGGTTTTAGGGTTTTTATATTTTTTGGATTTTGTGGATTTATTGGCCTCTTTTGGAATTTTTTGGCTTTTTATAGTTTTTAGGGCTTTCGAGGTTTTTATTTGTTTTGATGGTTTTCATGGGCTTTAGGGATTCTTAGGATTTCACGGTATCTTGGGTTTTTAGATATTTTGATTGTTTTTCTGGTTTTTAGGGTTTTAAGTGTTGTTAATGTCTTTTATGATTTTTAGGGGTTTTAAGTGTTTATTTTGTAATGTTTTCATTGGGTTTTTGGGGTTTCATGGGTTTTTATGTTTTTAGGTATTTTTGGTCTTTGTTAGTATTTTTATGGTTTTTACGGTTTTTAGTGATATTTATGTGTTTTGGGTTTGTAGGGGTTATATTTTTTTTGGGTTTTATTTTATTTTCAGTTTTGAGGTTTTTAATGTTTTTAGTGTTTTTTAACTCTTCCGATGTTTGAAGGCTTTTTAATGTTTTCAGTTGTTATTATGTATTTTTGGGTTTTTACCATTTGGTAAAAAAAAATTGGGGGGGGGGGGGGGTTTATGGTTTTTATGGTTTTTTGTCTTTTTGGGTTTTTAGCTGTTTTGGATTTTTTTGGTTTCTTAGGGTTTTTATCTGTTTGAAGTGTTTTTATATTTTTAATATTTTATTAGAGTATTTTAGGTTTTTTAAGGGTTTTTACATATTTATGGATTTTTTGATATTTTTTAGGATATTTTGGGGGTTTTATGGATTTTGAGTGTTTTTAGGGTTTTAGGGTTTTTAAAGTTATTAGCATTACTTATAATTTTTAAGAGTTTTAATTTAGTTTAGGTTTTTAAACTATTGTTAGGGGTTTTCAACAGTCTTAGGGTTTTTAAATTTTAAGATATTTTTAATGATTATTTAGGATTTTTATGTTTTTGTGGTTTTTATATATTATAAGGGGTTTTGATTTTTTAGGGTTTTTATGATTTTTATGGATTTTTGGGGTTTTTAGGGGTTTTTTTAGTTTTTTGATTTTTATAGGTTTTTATAGTTTTTAATGTGTTTTAGGGTTTATTTAGGATTTATAGTTTACAGTGGAATTTAATATTTTTATGCATTTTTTGGGTTTTTATGGGTTTTAGTGGTTTTTATGTTCTTTGGGGTTTTTTAGTATTTTTAGAGTCTTTTGGGGTTTTATGGGTTTTATCATTCTTTTGGTTTTCTGGGGATGTACATTTAATTATGTTTTTGTGGTATTCAATGGGGGTTTTCATAGTTTTTAGGGTTTTTACATTTCTTGTCATTTTTACAGATATTTTAGGATTTTTATGGTTTCTAATTGTTTTTAGGGATTTTCAATGTTTATTGTATTTTTTGGGATTTTCAGGGTTTATAGATTTTTAAATTTTTCTTAGTTTTTAAATTGTTATTATGTTTTTAATATATTATTAGGTGTTTCCGTGTATTTTAGTGTTTTTTCACATTTTTGTTTCTTTATTTTATTATTTTATATGGTTTTTATGGTTTTTGGGATTTTTAGTGATTTTGAGTGTTTTTAGGGTCTTCAACTGGTTTTTTGATTTTTATGGATTTTTTGGGTTTTAGGGAGATTTTTATTTTTTAGGGATTTAATGGTATTTTATATTTTTCTAAAATTTTCGGTGGTTAAGAATTTTTTTTTGTTTTTAGTGGTTTTATTAGTTTGACGGGTTTTAATGTTTTTAGGGTTTTAGGGACATTTAATGATTTTGAGGGTTTTTAGTTTTCTATGTTTTGGGGGGGTTTTTTGTGTTCTTGGGTATTTAGGACATTCATAGTGTTTTTCATGATTTTAGTGATTATTTTATGATTTTTATATTTTTTGGGTATTTCTAGTGTTTTAGGTTTTTAGGGTTTTTAGGTTTTCATCATTTTTTAGGTTTTAGGGTTTTCATGTATTTTTAGTATTTAATAGTTTTTTTGGGGTATTCATGGTTTTTTGGGTTTTCTGTTCATTTTTTTGGTATTTTTAGTTATTTTTTATATTTTTAGTAATTTTATAATTTTTTGGGGGTTTTGGGGTTTTTTGAGTTTTTTGGGGGTTTTAATGTTGTCAAATTTTTTTTAATGTTTTATGGGATTAAAGGGTTTTATTATTTTTAGTGTTTTTTTGGGTTTTTTCAGGTTTATATGTGTTTTCAGGGATTTTGAGGGTTTTAATTTTGTAGAGTCTCTTTAGTGTTTTGGAATTTTTTAGGTTTTTAGGGGTTTGATGTGGTTTTAGGTATTCAAGGTTTTCTTTTGGTTTTTACGGTTTTTAGGTTTTTAATATTTTTAGTGGTTTTAGGGGTTTTTAATTATTATTAAACGTTTTTAGGGATTTTAGGGATTTAAAGGGGTTTTGAGGGTTTTAGAGTTTTTAGTGTATTTAGCATTGTTTAGATTTATGGGCGTTTTAAGTGTTTTTAGGATCTTACGATTTACTTAGGGGTTTTCATGCATTTTAGGTTTTTTAAATTTTTAGGGATTTTTACATATTTTTTAGGATATTTGTGGTTTTTTAGGATTTTGTGGGGTTTTAGGTGTCTTATGGTTTATTCGGGGTTTTTAGAGATTTTTTTAATTTTTAGTCTTTTATGGTTTTTTTGTTTTTTTCATTTTTAGTGATTTAAAGGATTTTAAGAGTTTTTAGTTTTTTTAAGGAATTATGGTTTTTTATGGATTTTATGGTTTTGGGGGTCCTTATGGTTTTTAGGGGGTAGTATATTATTAGGGTCTTTTAGGGTTTTTAGGGGTTTTATCATTTTTTGTTTTTAGTGGTTTTTAGTGTTTTTATATTTTTATGTGTTTCTTATGTTTTTTCATGGTTTTAAAGTTTTTTATATTTTTATAGACTGTAAGGATTATTTAGGTTTTTATGTTTTTTTGGGATTTTGAGAGTTTTAGAGTTTTAAGGTTTTTTTATCATTTTTAGGTTTTTTTGTGGTTTTAGGTGTTTATTTAATCTTATGGTTTTCCTAGGGGTTTCACAGTTCATAGGGTTTATTTATGTTTTGAGGGTTTTTTGAGATATTTTTTTATTTTTTTATGACTTTTAATGACTTTTATGGATTTTGGGGTCTTATGTTTTTTTCAATATTTTGAGTTTTTTGTGTGGTTTAGGGTTTTTACAACTTTTAGAGTTTTTTTTAAAATTTTAGGGTTTCAAATGGTTTTTAGAATTTTTAGTGGGTCATTAGATTTTAATTGGGTTTTATTGTTTTTGACGGTTTTTTTGTTATTAGGGGTTTTAAGGGTCTTCTAATGGTTTTTAGCATTTTTAGGTTTTTAGGGTTTTAATTTTTTTAGGGTTTTATGGTTTTCGTAGGGTTTTTGAAAGTTTTAATATTTTTATCCTTTTAAGGATTTTTGGGATTTTTTTAGGATTATTAAGGGTTTTTGTGTTTTTAGGAATTTTAGAGATTTTAGGGATTTTTAAAATTTATGTTTTTTAGGGTTTTTAACATTTTTATATTTTTTAGGTTTTATAAGTATTTTTATATTTTTATGGATTTCTTATAGTATTTAGGGTGTTTATATTTTTTTTATTTTTAGGGGTTTTTAGGATTTTTATTGTTTTTATAGGTTTTTGGGATTTTGAGGGGATTTTTTGGGTTTTAGAGTGTTTTTTGAGTATTTTTGATATTTTTGGTTATTAGTGTTTTTTCATTTTTTAGGGATTTTAATGTTTTTTGAGTTTTTTAATGTTTTATTGGTTTAATGTGTTTTATATATTTTATTTTTTTCCGGTTTTGTGGGGTTGTAGAGTTTGTTTGTTTTTAAGGTTTTATTAAGGGTCTTCATAATTTTCAGGTTTTCTCATGATTTTATGATTTTTTAGGAATTTTTTGGATTTTATTTGATTTTTAGTGTTTTTAGGGATTTCGAGGGTTTATGGGGTTTTAGGGTTTCCTTAGGGTTTTATCATTTTTAGGTTTTTATGGGTTTTAAGTTTTTTTATATTTTTATCCTTTTCATAAGGATTTTCTAGGATTTTTTATTTTATTTACGGTTATATAAATATTTTTTTTTATTTTTAGTATTTTTTGGTCTTTATGGTTTTTAGGGATTTTGAGAGGTTTTAAGTGTTTATAAGGTTTTTGGGGTTTATATGTTTTTTTTAGTTTTATGGTTTCTTTTTATTTTAAGGTTAATATGGTTTTTGGTGTTTTATAACATTTTTATAAATTTAAGGTTTTTTAAGTGTTGTTCTCTTTTTTGAGGGGTTTTAAGGTTTTTAAGGATTTTATATTCTTTAGGGGTTTAGGTGTTTTATCATCATTTTAGGGTTTTTTAGAAAGTAATATTTTTTTGGTTTTTATAGGTTTTATGTGTTTTAGGTTTTTCTGGTCTTCCTACGGGTTTTTAGTTTTTTTTGGTTTTTTACATTTATTGGTATTTTAGGTATTTTTATAAGTTTTTTGGTTTTTAGGGATTTTGAGGGGTTTATGGGATTTTAGGGGTGTTAGTGTTTCTTTGGATTTTAATGGATTTAATTATTTTTAGGTTTTAATGATTTATTTTGGTTTTAGAGTTTTTTATGGAATTTTAGGGATTTCTTAATATTTTTATGGAATTGAGGGGTTTTTATGGGGATTTAATGTTTTTAGCTTTTAAATTGTATTTGTGGGGTTTTTGGGATTTTTTAGTTTTTTAGGGTTTTAGAGGGTTATTAGAGATAATTAATAATTTTAGGTTTTTAAAGGGTTTTTATTGTTTCTATTATTTTTATGGTTTCATGTTTTTTATTATTTTTAAATGTTTTTAGGGGTGTTTGAGGTTTTAGGTATTTTTAGATTATTTTTAATAGCTTTACGGTTTTTAGTTTTTTTATGGTTTTAGGGGTTTTATGTGTTTTTTGGTTTTTATGTTTTAATTAGTCCTTTTTTAAGGTTTTAGGTATTTTTGATATTTGTTAGGTTTTATATTTATTTTGGATTTTTAGGGTTTTAATGGTATTTTAGGGTTTTTTCGTTTTTTCATTTTTAGGGGTATTAAGTGTTTTTCATTTTTATGATTTTCTTAGGGGTTTTCAGGGTTTTTAGGGAGGTTTAAATTTTTATTATTTTGGGGGTTTTTTATATTTCTATTCCCTTTTAGGGTTTTATGGATTTTTAGGGTTTTGAGGGGTTTTTTGGTTTTAATTTTTTTGGGGTATTTATTATTTTGAGGTTTTTTGGGAGTATTTCATTCTTTATGTTTTTATGGTTTTATAATTTTTTTTACATTTTTATGGGTTTAATGGGTTTTAGTGATTTTAGTTATTTTTTGGGTTTTGACGAGTTATTAGGTTTTTATGCTGTTAATGCAATTTATGGATTTTTTGGCTTTTAGGGATTTTAGGGAATTTTAGGGTTTTATCATTTTTTAGGTTTTTAATGGTTTTAAGTGTTTTTCAGTTTTATGGTTTTTCAGGGTTTTAAGGGTTGTTTTTTTCAAACTGTTTTTATGGAATTTTGAATATTGTAATTAATTTTAGGGTTTTATGGATTTTTAGGGTCATTATGGTATTTGGGGTTTTTAGGGATTTTATAGTTTTTATTTTTTAGGGTTTTTTGGTGTTTTATGTATTTTCAAGGTGTAATGATTTCTTTGGGTTTGAAGTATTTTTACTATTTTTTATGTTTCTATGTTTTCTTGGGTGTTTTTGGATTTTTATTGGTTTTAATGGTTTTAGAGATATTGATGTTTTTTAGAATTATTTTTTTAGGGGTTTTAAGTGTTTTTAATTTTTTTAGTTTTTTCAGATGGAATTTGTGTATTTATATATATGTATATATTTGATGTCCTTTTGAGGTTTTTAAGGATTTTGATGTTTATAGGGATTTTTATGGTTTGTATGGGTTTTAAAATATTAGGTTTTTTTAGTTTTTGGTATTTTTTAGGATTATTATGGATTTATTATTTTTAAATTTTTTTAAGGGTTTAATGGGTTTTTAGAGTATTTTATTGGGTTTTAATGATTTTTATTGATTTTATGGGTTTCTTGCGGTTTTAGGATTTTATAGGTTTTTAGAGTCTTTTAATGGTTTTAAGAGTTATTTGGGTTTTAAGTGGTTTTAGTTTTTTATGTCTTGGTATTTTTCTAGGTTTTGGGGTTTTTATGTTTTTATGTATTTTGAAGACTTTTAGATTTTTTTGGTTTTTAGGGTATTATGGATATTGAGTGTTTTTAGTGTTTTAGGGTTCATAGAGGTTATTAGGGTTTCAGTCATTTTTAGACCTTTAGGAATTTTAAATGTTTTTAGGTTTTTAAGGTTTTCTTATAGTTTATAGGGTTGTATGCTTTTTTTGTTCTTATGTATTTTTATGTAGTTTTAGGATTTTTATGGATTCAAGGGATTTTATGGATTTTGAGAGTTTTTATGGTTTTCTGGGTTTTTATGGTTTTTATCAATTTTCAGGGTTTTAAGTTTTTTTTTAATTTTTAAGGTTTCTATTTTTTTATATTTCTCATAACACTTTCAAGAGTTTGATGTGATTTTATTGTTTCTAGATTTTCTTACCATTTTTATAATTTTTATGAGCTTTTAACATTTATGGGATTTTATGGTAGATTTTAGGGTCTTTTTGTGCGTTTTTCTCTATTTATTTTTAGGTTATTATGGGTTTTAATTATTTTTAGGTTATAATGGTTTTCATATGAATTTTTAAAATTTTTGTACTTTTTTGGTTTTGGGTGTGTTTTTAGATTTTTTTTACATTTTTGTTGTTTTTATGGATTTTGAGGGGTTTTAGGGTTTCTTTGGGATTTTAGGGTATTTAGAATTTTTTAGGGGTATTGAGTCTTTTTTTGGGTTTTAAGGTTTTTATAAGGGTTTTTAGGGTTTTTGAGGATTTTAATGATTTTAGGTATTTTTTAGGAATTTTATTGTTTTAAGGGATTTTGTGGATTTTCATGGTTTTTAGGATTTTATGGTTTTTACAATTATTTTGGGTTATTCTTGTGTTTTTTGGTATTTATTTTTTATTGTATTTTTTTGTTTTTTATAGCGGTTTAAAGTGTTTTTAGAGTTATTAGTAGGTTTTTAGGGTTTTAAGGTTTTTTATTGTGTTTTTGGTTTTAGGGGTTATTGGGTTATTTTGGTTTTTAGCCTTTTTAGGGTTTTAAGGGTTTTTAGAGTTTTTTTTATTTTAAGGGGTACTTAGGGGTTTTCAGTGTTTTTATGGTTTTTAATATTTTTAGGGATTTTTTGCATTTTTTATTATTTTTATGATTTTTTATGGTTTTTATGGAATTTTAGGGTTTTATGGTTTTTAAGGTTTTTATGGGTTTTTATATTTTTATATTTTTAAATATTTAATGATTTTTAGGTTATTAATGTTTTTAGGGGGTGTCAATCATTGTAGAGTTTTTAAATTTTTATGAATAAATTTGGATTTTTTTAGATTTTTATGGTTTTTCTGGATTTTAGTGATTTTGATGGTTTAGATATTTTGAGGGTTTTGAGGTTTTTATGGTTTTAATATTTTCTTGGGATTATTTGGGTTATTATTGTAGGTTATTGTTTTTTAGGGTTTAAATTTTTTTTTAGAGTTTCTCATATTTTAATGTTTTAAATGATATTTAGATTTTTTCATGGTTTTTGGGGTTTTTGGATTTTATAATGATTTAGAGATTTTAGGGGGTTTATGGGTTTTATGGATTTTCGGGGTTTTATGGTCTTTTGAGAGTTTTTATGTTTTTATCATATTTTAGGTTTTTAGGTATTTTAAATGCTTTTATGTTTTTAACGTTTCCATGGTATTTTCCAGAATTTTAAAGATTTTTATATCTAGGTATTTTTATGACATTTTGGGATTTTTAGGTTTTTTAGTGTTTTTATTGATTTATCGGGTATTTAGGATTTTTCCTTGATTTTTCGGATTTTTGGTTATCTTTCATTTTTTATGATTTTTAGGGGTTTAAAGTGTTTTTAGGGATTTTATGATTTCTTTGGGTTTTAATGGTTTTTTACTTTATTATGTATTTGTATGGAATATTTATGATTTTTATGGTTTTTAGGGTTTTAGTGAATTTGATGGTATTTAGGCTTCTTCGGTTTTTTTTTGGGTTCATTGGGGATTTTTGAAAATTTTTAAGTTTTAAATGTTTTAGAATTTTTTAAATAATTTATGGGTTTAAATGGTATTTTGTGTTTTAATTTGGTTTTTAGGGTTTGGTTGGAATTTTAAGGGCATTTTATGGTTTTTTGGGTATTGTGATTTTTAGAAATTTTGGGGTTTTTAAGGGTTTTATATTTTTTTAGGATTTAACACCTCTATTAGTTTTTAGCAGTTTTTGGGTTTTTTACATTTTCAAGGATTTTTACTTCCTTTTGGTTTTTTATTGTTTTTAAGATTTATCATTTTTAGGTTTTACGGGTTTTAAGTGTTTTTAGATTTTTACTATTTTCTTAGGGTTTATTTGGATTTTACACCTTTAGAACATTTTTAGTGATTTGTGTGATTTTTTAGGACTTTTATGGATTTTAGGGATTTTGGGGGGTTTTATGGTTCCTTAGGGTTTTAAAATTATGTTGGTAATTTTGGGTTTTTATGGTTTTTTAATTTATAATGTTATTAATATTTGTTAGAGTTTTTAATGTCTTTATTGGTTTAATGGGTTTTAAGATATTTTTGTGGCATTTTACATTTTTGGGGGTTTTGTTATTTTTTAATGTTTTTAGGAGTTTTAGGGTTTTATGGTCTCTTTAGGGTCGTTATAGGTTTTATCGTTTTTTAGGTTTTTAAGTGATTTTATATATTTATTTTTTATGGTTTTCTTGATGGTTTGTTACGTTTTTAGGTATTTTTATGTATTTTTTATGTTTTTTAGTTTTTAGTGGTTTTTAGGATTTTTTGGGATTTTTAGTTTTTAGTTTCTTTTAGTTTTTTATTGGTTTTAAGTGTTTTTAGGTTTTTATGGATTTCATAGGGCTTTTTAGGGTTACACGGTTTTTTTAATTATTTACGACATTTTGGGGATTTTTTAGGATATTTATGGTTTATAGGGTTTTTAGGGATTCTATGGGTTTTTAGGTTTTTGTGGTTTTGAATATTATTTTTGGGTATTTTGGTTTATTTAGATTTTTATAGTTTTAAGGTTTTTAGCGATTTATAACCTTTTTAGGGGTTTAATGTTTTTTAGATCTCTTTGTGGTTATTTAGGGGTTTTAATGTATTTTAGGGGTTTTTATGGTATTTAGGGGTTTTATGATTTTAAGAGTTTTTTAGTATTTTTAGGTTCATTTAGGGGTTTTAGAATTTTTTATTTTTTTAGGGGTTTTATATGTTTTTTCAGGATTTTTTGTCTTTTTTATTTATTTAGGTATTTTTTGGATTTTTAGGATTTTATGGGGTTTTAGCATTTTTTTTAGATTTTGATGGATTTTAGGGGTTTTAGAATATTTATGGTTTGAGGTATTTAAAGGTTTTTTGAGGGTTTTAATTGTTTTTTGGTTTTTATGGGGTTCTTAGTGGTTTTCATGGTTTTAGGTGTTCTTAATTTTAGAGAGCGTTTTAGGGAATTTAAGGATTTTTGTGTCAAGGAAGGTGCGGAGGTCGGGCTATTCCCTCCCCCCCTCCCCCCCCCAAATTATTAGATAAAAAGATGCAGTGGAAAAGACACAACAGACAAGGGAGGGGCGGGATCAAAAGACCCGCACCCAAAAACCCTTAACGACCCCAAAAACAGAAAAGGAAACACAAAACAGTCAAAAAGAAAAAGAAACCAAAAAAACACACACAAAACCAAGCAGCAACCATCACCATCACCCAGCATCAACCAGCATCCAGCAGCTCACTACCAAACAAACGACCAGCATCCAATCTCACAAAAATCAGCATCCAACACATCCATGCAGCAACCATCATCCAACCTCACAAGATCTAGCATCCTGCTCCACCCTACCAAAAAGGTCCACCAAAACCACCACAAAACCAATAGTTCCAAATTCCAACCTACAAGCTTCCTCACATTCCAGCCGAAAAACGACCAGCCCATAGTAGCGTTACCATCATTATTCATCTCCTTTACAAGAAGATCAACCATCAGCAGCATGAAACCAAAATCATCCGCCGCTTCTACAACTCCTCACCAAGAAGAGATACCACCCGCAACTTAGAACTACCAGTACCAGACTCATAACCCACAACTTCATCACATCCCAGCCCTGCAGAAAGCACTACCCAATGCCACCAATTTTGGCAATCTCTTTCCGTACCACCCAAACCAACAAAGAAAAACATCCAATCTCACACATCAGTACACACTTATTTCCCCAGCAGCATCAAAAACATCAAAGAATCCATAACCATAATAACTAGAGTCTCAGATAGCCCTCTAACCAAAGAATATGCCCAGCCATTAAGCCACTCCACAAGCAGTACAAACCATAACAACAAAACGAACAAACGCCCAAAAAGTTATAGAAACTCGAAAACACAATCCAATGGTGCACCAAAAAAATGAAAAAACCTCATCATAGGAGAGACAATGTACCGGAGTCAAAGTGTCATCAGGGATAAAACCAAGAATAGAAATTGAAATACATAGTAAGGCCACCGAAAATTTTGATCTGGAACCAACGTTGACTTCACTGACGACCTCTTAGACTTCGCCGAGACCACCAAGTAGCCATCATTGCCGCTATTAAGGAGCAACACTAATGACGCTCGAGTGGGAGAAGAGTCCATATCTACCAGAGAGGAGATTAAATATTGAAAAACCCCGGCCAAACTGTCACCGCCTTTCCCCGAGACAACCCTCCATATCCCATCGCCAACAAACATCCACCTCATTTCCCACCATCGCACCAGGGGAGAATACCTCTCGAACATAACTCCATATGCATCACATATGTTGATCTGGATGCGATCAACGAATCCACTGAAGAGGATTCCAAGGGGGAACCCTAGAAATCTTCGCATCGAGAGGGAGATCCCCCGAGAGTGCAGCGGCATTTTTTATGGATTTTGGGGGATTTTTAATGTTTTTTTTGGGATTCTGAGGGTTTTGAGGCTTTTTATGGTTTTTATATTTTTTCTGTTTTAGTTTTTTTTGTTTTTAGGGTTTATAAGGGTTTTCAGATTTTTTATATATCATTTTTAGGGGTCTAAAGGTTTTTTAGAGTTTTTAGTGGTTTTAGTGGTTTTTTGGGGTTTTGGGGGTTTTCATTGTATTTAGTGTTATATGGATTCTAAGATTTCTTAGGGATTTAGCATTGTTTAGGATTTTTGGTGCTTTTAGGGGTTTTAAGTATTTTTAAGTTTTCAAAATTTTTGCATGTTTTCTAGGGGTTTTAGTGTTTTTCACACCTTTTGGGATTTTTAGGGATGTTTTCGGATTCTTATGGGTTTTAGGGGTTTTATGGATTTTGAGGGTTTTTAGGCTTTTTAGAATTTATAGGGTTTTGGGGGTTTTAATTGTTTTTTGGTTTCTAAAGTTTTATTATATTTTTTGAGGGTTTTTAGGGTTATTTAGGGTAATTGGTTTTTTTATTGTTTTTTTAGGAAACTTATGTTTTTTTGTCTATTTTTAGATTTTGAGGGTTTTTTGGAGTTTTTAAGATTTTTAGGGTTTTATGGTATTTTTTATTATTTTTTGAGTAAATTTTGTTTTTAAGGATTTTTAGATTTTTTTATTATTTTTAGTGGTTTAAAATGTTTTTTATAGTTTATCATTGGGTTTTTCGGATTTATGGTGTTTTAGGATATTTTAAGGTTTTAGTGTTTTTAGGTGTTTTTTGATTTGTGGTTTTTTTATTATTTTTAGGGTATATAATATTTTTAGGTTTTTTGTGGGTTTTATTTTATTTTTAGGTTTTTATGAATTTTTGGGGTTTAAATGGTTTTAGTATTATTTGGTTTTTATGGATTTTTAGGGCTTTATGGATTTTTATGGTGTTTTGAGGGATTGAAGTATTTTTATGGATTTCTTTGTTTTTGTGGGTTTTAGGGTATTATGTGTTTTAGGTTTTTTTTTTTAGTTTTAAGCGTTTTTATTGTTTTATGGATTTCTTAGTGTTTTTAGGGTATGTATTGTTTTTTACATTTTAGGTATTTATATGGATTTTTAGGTTTCTTATGGATTTTTGTGACTTTTAGGGTTTTAGTTATTTTGAGGGTTTTTAGGTTTTTGAGGGGTTTTAAATATTTTTAATGTTTTTAGATATTTTTAACATTTTTAGGGGATTAATTAATTTTTAGTGTTTTTAGGGTTTTTGTTGGGTTTTTTTAGTTTTAAGGGTTTTTAAATTTTTTTATTGGTTTTATGGTTTTAGGGGGTTTTAGGGGTTTTTAGAGTTTTTAGGGTTTTTGATTGTTTTTTGAGTTTTAGGTTTTTAGGGGTTCAAGTGTTTTTGTATTTTTAAGGTATTCTTTGGATTTTTAATTTTTTTTATGTTTTTAATAATTTTTCAAGGATTAAAGGATTTTATGGTTTTAGGGATTTTTAGGGGATTCATGGATTTTTAGGATTTTAAATGGTCTTATGGTTTTTAGCATTTATTATGTTTTTTGGGGGTTTTAAGTGTTTTAGGAGGTGAATGTTTTCTTATATTTTTCATGTTTTGGGGGTTTTTAAATTTATTAGGATTTTTGTAATTTTATATATTATTATTGGTTTTAAGGTTTTAATTAATATGAGGGGTGTTAGGGTTTTATAATTTTTTGATATTTTAGTGTTTTTTATGTATTAGGGTTTTAATTTTTTTAGTGTTTTTAATCTTTTTAGGGTTTTAAAGGGTTTTTAGTGTTATAATTGGATTTTATGTATTTTATGGGTTTAATGGTTTTTGAAGGTTTTTAGGGATTTTATGGTTTTTAGTAGACTTAGAGGTTTTAGGGTATTTTTGGGGTTTTTGGGTTTTTAGTGTTTTTTTGGTTTTTAGGGATTTAAGTAATTCTTGGGTTAAAGTTTTTTTAATCATTTTACATAGATTTTAGGGATTTTTTATGACTCTTATATTTTTAGAGATTTTTGGAATTTTGAGTGTTTTTTGATTTTTTTTGGGTTTTTATGGTTTTAATTTTTTTTAATATTTTAGGGGTTTTAATTGATTTTTGGTTTTAAAGGTTTTCGTAGGTGTTTTTTTAGAGTTTTTATGTATTTTTCAGTTTCTAGTGATTTTTAATGTTTTTTATGTTTTTATTGGGTTTTTATGGTTTTTATGGATTCTGATAGTTTTTTGGGATTTATGGTTTTTTTGGGTTTATATTGTTTTTTTTGAGTATTTGGTATTTAATGTTTTTTATTTTTAAATTTTTTTGTGTGTCTAATTTTTTTAGAGTTTTTAGTAGTTTATAGGGTTTTTATTGGTTTTTAGGGGTTTTATGGTTTTAGAGTTTTTCTATTTTTTAGTGTTTTTGGAATTTTAGTGTTTTATCATTTTTTTTAGTTTTTTAGGGGTTTTAACTATTTTTAGGTCATTAAGGTTTTCTTAGCATTTTTCAGAGATTTTTTACTTTTTAGGGAATTTTAGTGATCCATAAAATGTAATAGTTTTTAGGGTTTTAGATATTTTGAGGGGTTTAGTGTTTTTTGTTTTTAATGTTTTTAGTATTTTTAGGTGTTTTATGTTCTTTTTGGTTTTGAAGGTTTTCTTATGGATTTTTGGGGTTATTTAGTATTTTTTTCTTTTTTTAGAGATTTTTAAGGATGTTATAGAGTTTTTATGGTTTTTAGGGTCTTTGTGAAATTATGGTTTTCTGGTTTAAGAGTTTTTTTTGTGTTTTTAAGTGATTTAAGTTTTTATATAGTTTTTTGAAATTTTTATGTGTTCAAAGGGTTTTTAGAGTTTTTCCTAATTTTAATTATTTTTTAGAGGTATTATGTTTATAATCGTTTTAATTGTTTTGAGGGATTTTTAGGTATTTAAGGATGTTTAAAGAGTTTTTTGACATTTTTTAGGTTTTTAGAAAATTTAGTTTTTTATGGTTTGTAGGTTTGTAGGAATTTTATTGGGTTTTAGTGGTTTTTTTACCTTTCTAGGAATTTTTATGAATTTTTTACGTTTTTATGGACTTTGGGGATTTTGATGTTTTTTGGGGTTTTGGGATTTTATAGATTTTAGGGTTTTTATGGGTTTTAAGTGTTATTTTTGTTTTTAAAGATTACATATGGGTTTTTAGGATTTGATACCCTATTATGGATTTGATGGATTCTATATTATTTTAATTGTTTTTAGGGATTTTATGCCTTTTTAGGGGTTTTATGGTTTTTGGGGGTTTTAGGGTCTATTGATTTTTTTGGGTTTTTTTATATTTTTGATTTTTGTAGGGGTTTAAAGGTTTTTAGTTTTTTTTAAAAAATTAATGGTTTAAATTAATCTTAGTGTTTATAGTTGGTTTTATAAATTTTGTGTCTTTTTAGGTTTCTAAGGTTTTTATGGATTTTTATTTCTATTTGGATTTTTAGGGTTTTTAGGTTCTAATTAAGGTTTTTAATTTTTTTTAATGTTTTTTGGGTTTTTAGAAATTTTTTGTTTCGTAGGGTTTTACAGGTTTCTTAAGGTGTTTCAGGGTTGTTTCCATTTTTTACATTTTACGGGTTTTTTATAATTTTTTTTGTGTTTTGAGAGATTTTTAGCGGTTTTAGTTTTTTTTATCAATTATAGATATTTTCAAATTTTCTATAATTTTTTAAGGAATTATGTTTTGTTTGGTTTTTAATATTTACTAATATTTTTTTCAGGATTTTTAGGCTTTTAATTTTTTTAGTGATTTTCCGGTATTTTATAGGATTTTTGTAGTTTTTTTCTTTTTGGTTTTTTTTAAAATTGGTTTTAAATGTTTTTATAATATTTAAACATTATTATGGGTTTAAAGTGTTTTTAAATAATTTAGTGTCTTTTTGGATTTTTAATGGCATTAGGTTATTATAATTTTTTCACTGTTTTTAGAATTTTTTAGGGTTTTAGGGTCTTTTTTGGAGGTTTTAGGGGTTTTAGTGTATTTTATGTTTTTTTGTGTGTTTTAAGTGATGTTATTTTTTATAATTTTATTAGCATTTTTAGGGCCTTTAGTGTAGTTTAAAATTTTAGTGATTTTGAGGTATTTTTTTTGATTTTGAGGATTTTGATGGTTTTGATGGTTTTTGTGGGGTTTTGGGGTTTTCATTGTTTTTATGAGTTTTCACAGTTTTTAGGGTTTTTAGAGGATTTAAGTGTTTCTTAGTTTTTAAAGTTTCATTATGGGTTTTAAGGGTTTTCCTGGGGTTTTTACATTATTGTTGATGTTGAGGGTTATTTAAGATTTTTATGGGTTTTAGTGTATTTTGGTATATGAGGGTTTTAATTATAATTTATTGATTTTTTGAGATTTAGGGATTCTTTTGAGTTTTTAATGATTTTTAGGCTGTTTAATTTTTTTTACTTATAAGTATTTAAAGGGATTTTAAATGTTTAGTTTGTTTTAAAGGGATTTATTTTTTTGGGATTTTACGGTCTTTTAGGGGTGTTTGTTTTTTTAGGGAATTTAAGTGTTTTAAATTTTTATCATTTTCTTAGGTTTTCATGGGTTTTACGGTTTGTTATGTTTTTATAGATTTTTAGGTATTTTTGTAGGATTTTTTGTTTTTTTGGATTTTTGAGGTTTTGAAGGTTTTATAGGGTTTTAGGTTTTATAGCATTTTTAGGGGTTTGGGGATTTAATGTTTTATGTCCCTAAGGTTTTATATGGGGGTTTTATGTTTTTTTTGGTTTTTTCATTTGTTGTGTTTTTTTTGTATTTTTAAAATTTTTTAGGAAATTTAATGTTTATAGGTATTTTGAGTGTTTTATGTTTTTATAGTGTTTTTGGGTTTTGGTGTTTTTATGTTTTATAGATTTTTTAATGTTTTTTAAAAATCAGGGTTTTAAATGGTTTTTACATTTTTTTTAGTGGGTTTTTAGGGTGTTTATGGTTTTAGGGTTTCTTTGGGTTTTAGTGGTTTTAAGGGTCTTTTAGGGTTTTATATGTTTTATCATTTTTTAGGTATTTATGGGTTTTCTCTATTTTTAGGTTTTTATTTGTTTCTTAATGTATTTAATGGTTATTAATATTTTTACATTTATAGGGATTTATAGGTATTTTTTAGAGTTTTTATAGTCTTTTTGGGTTTTGGGGATTTTGAGGGTTTTTAGAGTTTTTAGTGTTTTTTGGTAATTAGAAGATTTAATTGCTTTTAGGTTTTTATGTTCGGTTTTTTGGGGGTTTTAAATTTTTAGGTATATTTAGAGATTTATAATGATTTTTATTATTTTTATGTTTTTATGATTTTGATAGTTTTTTTGTTTTTAGGGTTTCCACAGATTTTACTCATTTTTTTTGGGTTTTAGGGATATTTTTGATTTTAGGGTTTTTATTCTTTTCAATAATTTTAATCATTTTTAAGGTTTTGATGAATTTTTTGTGATGTAGTGGGTTTTTTTCTTTTGGTTTTTAGTGTTTATATGGTTTTTTAGGGTTTATGGGTTTTTAGGTTTTTAGGGCCTTTTATGGATTTTAGTGTTTTTTAGTTTTTTAGTGGTTTTAATAATTTTTAGGGTTTTAAGTATTTCATTAGGGTTTTCTGGGTTTTTTGGTTTTTTTGTTTTTATGTATTTTTATGTTTTTTAGGATTTTTATGGTTTTCTTGGGTTTAGATATTTTGATGGGTTTTAGGGTTTTCAGGGTTTTGGGGTTTTAGGTTTTTATGCATTTCTTATGTGTTTAGAGGTGTTTTATATTTTAAAATCAGTAAGCTTTTCTTACTGTTTTCAGGTTCTTTAATTTGTTTTATGTTTTTAGGGAATTTTATGGATTTTATTTCTATTTTTATGGATTCTAATGGTTTTTGGGATTTTGATGGTTTTTAAATGGTATTGTGTTTTTTGGGTTTCTAAGGAATTAAGATTTTTTTGAGGTTTAAATAATTTTTAGAGGTTTTAGGGGTATAATGTTTTTTTAGATTTTTTGACGTTTTTAGGGGATGGATTGGTTTTAATTGTTTTTGTGGTTTAATTTTTTATGGGATAAGGTTTTTTTTATTTCATTTAGTGGTTTTAGTTTTTGTAGGGTCTTTCTATCTTTTATGGAGTTTTAATTTTTATAGTATTATATAGGTTTTAATTGTTTTAGCCCTTTAAGGTTTTGTTTGTGTTTTTTAGGGTTTTAATAATTTTTTATGTTTTTATATATTTTTATGTTTTCGTTGCATTTTTATGGGGTTTTATGTTTTTAAGGATTTGGGGGGTTTGTATGTTTTTAGTGTTTCTTAGGTTTTCAGGGTTTTTAATAGTTTCTAGGTTTTTTAGTTTTCTTAGTGGTTTTTAGTGCCTTTATGATTTTTTTGTAGATTTTAGGGTTTTTATGTAATTTTTGGCGGTTTGGGTTTTTAGTGTTTTTATTGTTTTTTTAATTTTTAGGGATTTTTGTGTTTTTAGGGTTTTATAGGTTTTATGGTTATTTAAAATTTTCAGTGGTTTAAATGGGTTTTCGAGTATTTAGTGGTTTTTAGGTTTTTATAAGTTTTTTGAGGTTTTTATGTTTTTAGGTGTTTTATGTTTATTAGGGTTTTTAGGGTTTTAAATTTTTTTATTTTTTAGTGGTTTTAAGTGTTTTTAAGTTGATAAGGCTTTCTTATAATTTTTCAATTTTTATGTATTTTATGTTTTTTTTGTGATTTTATGGATTTTTTAGATTTTTATGGGTTTTTACGGTTTTTAGGTATTTTGAGGGGTTTTATGTGTTTATGGTTTTTTATGGTTTTTATGGTTCTTATGTTTTTAATTGGTTTTATGTTTTTTTTGTCTTCAAAATTTTCAAAGGGTTTTTTGAGGATTGCGCAGAATTTTTACATTTTAAGGTATTTTTAGGGATTGTTTATGATTACTATGGTTTAGGGTTTTTAAGGATTTTGATAGTTTTTTAGAGTGTTGGGGATTTTTTTTGTATTCTTGGTTTTTTTTGTTTTTAGGGTTTTATAGTTTTTTAGAGTATTTTATGATTTTCATGAGTTTAAAGGTGTTTTATAGTTTTTTTGGTTTTCAGGGTTTTATGTGTTTTATGGGTTTTTAACATTTTTAATAATTTTATGGTTTTTAGAGGTTTTATGAGATTTTAGGGTTTTAGCATCTTTTAGGTTTTTAGGCATTTTAAGTGTTTTTAGATTTTTATGGATTTATTAGGGTTTCTCTGGGTTTTCAAGTTCTTTACATTTTTATAGATGATTAGGGACATTTCATATTTTTTTGGTTTTTAGGGTTTATAATGTTTTGAAGGTTTTTGGGTATTAAGGTTTTTATGGTTTCTAGTGGTTTTATAGGTTTTAGGGGCTTCAAGTGTTTTTAGTTATTTAAGGATTCCCTAGAGTTTTCATAATTTTAATATTTTTTTTATGTTTTTAGAGATTTTTCAGGATTTTTTAGGATTTTATGGGTTTTCTATGATTCTGAGGGGTTCTAAGGGTTTTTATTTATTTTTGGTATTTTTAGGGTTTTGAAACTTTTTTATGGTTTTTAATACTTTTAGAATTTTTTAATTTTTTTATTGGTTTAAAGGATTTTAGAGTTTTTAGTGGTTATTTAGGGTTTTTGGGTTTTTAAGGATTTTTTAGTTTTTTCATATTTCTATAGTTTTTAGGTGTTTTAGGTTTTCCATGTTCTTTTAGGGTTTTTTTGTTTTTACAATTTGTTATCTTTTTTAGGGGTTTTAAGAATTTTTAGGTTTTTATGATATTCATAAGGGTTTTCAATGGTTTTTATGTTTTTTAAATTTTTATTCATTTATAGGTCCTTTATGGATTTTTATAGGGTTTTATGGTTTGTTTTAGGTTTTTAGGATTTTTTAGGTTTTTATAGTTTTTAGGGGTTTAATTTTTTTTAATGTTTTCAAATGGATTTTTAGGGGTTTTTTTATAGATTTTTTGGGATTTTTCATATTTTTCATGGAATTTTAGGGGTTTTAGGGATTTTGAGGCATTTTATAGTTTTTAAGGTTTTTAGAGTTTTTATGATTTTTTTTGAGTTTTTTATATTTTTCTAAGTTTTTAATTTTTTATCATTTTAGGGTTTTACAAAGTTTTTAGTGTTTTGGTGGTTTATTAGAATTTTCATGGGGTTTTTTAAGGTTTGTAGGGATTTATTTAGTTTTTAGAGGGTTTTAGTGTTATAGGGGTAATTATGGTTCGTTAGCGATTTACCATTTATTTGGTTTTTTAGGGTTTTAAGTGTTTTTAGGTTTTTTATGTTTTTAAAAGGGTTCTCCAAGGTTTTTTTACATTTTTGGTATTTTAAGGTGTTTTTTTGGATTTTTTGGGTTTTATGGATTTTGAGAGATTTTATGGGTTTTAGGGTATTTTGGTTTCATTAGGGTTTTTCGCATTTTTAGGTTTTTTAGGGGGTTAAGTAATTGAGGATTTTAATATTTTCTTATGGGTTTTCATGGTTTTAAAAAAAATCACATTTTTTGGATTTTTATGAATTTTCTAGGGTTTACAGAGTGTTTTGGGATTGTTGGGATTTTGGAATTTTGAGAGTATATAGGATTTTTTATGTTTTCTAGTATTTTTATAGTTTTTTGAGTATTTAGGGGTTTTTTGAGTTTTATAGGGATTTTAATGTTTTTGCGATTTTTTTAATCATTTAGGGGTTTAATGTGTTTTTATTTTTTAGTGGTTTAACGGGTTTTACGGGTTTTTGCAGTTCTTAAAATTTTTAGGGGTTCTAAGGGTTGTTTGAGTATTTCTAGAGTTTTGGGGTTTTTTCATTGTTTTGGTTTTTTGAACTTTTATGTTTTTTAAGGTGTTCTTAGAATTTTCTAGGGATTTTCTAGTTATTTTGTTTTTAGGGATTTTAGGGATTTTTAGGAATTTTATGGATTTTTTGGGGTTTTTTTGGGATATTGAGTGTTTTTAGAGTTTTTAGAATTTTTAGGTTCTTATAGGCTTTATGTGCATTAATTTTTTTAAAGTTTTCTTCTATTTTTAGTGTTTTTTCTTTTTTTCATTTTTAGGTATTTTATGGAACAATTTAGATTTTGATGGTGTTTATGGTTTTTAGGGGTTTTGTGGGGGGGTGTTCTACTTGGTTTAAGGGTTTTTTGAGTTTTATAGGTTTTCTAATGGTTTGATGGGTGTTTGGAGTTTTTATTGAATATTTGGGGTTTTAGGGGTTTGAGGTATTTTATGATTTTTATGGATTTTTATGGTTTTAATGGGTTTTAGGGTGTTTTTAATTTTAGGGATTTTATAATTATTTTGGGTTTTAAGGGTTTTAAGGGTTTTATGTGTTTTTAGGGTTTTAATGAATTTTTAGTGGTTTCCAAGGGTTTTAGTGTTTTTTATGTTTATAGGATTTTAGGTACTTTTTAGGATTTTTTTGGTTTTTTGGTTTTTAGGGATTTGAGGGGGTTTTTTGGGGGTTTTGGGGTTTTAGTGTTTCTTATGGTTTTTAGAAATATTATGTTTATAGGAGTTTTATTTATTTTTAGGTTTTTACAATTTTCTTTGGTGTTATCAAATTTTTAGGAATTTTATGATTTAATGTTTTTAGGTATTTTTTGTATTTTTATTATTTTTATGGAGTTTTAAGGATTTTGAGCGGTTTGGGGGGGGGGGTTGAGGGGTTGTATGGGGTTTCAGGGTTTTTTTAGGGGTTTTATTTTTTTTAATTTTTTTTAAAAGTTTTAGTTTTTTAATGGGATTTTAGTGTTTTTAGTGATTTTTAGTTTTTTATTTGTTTTTATCATTTATTATGGTTTTTAGGTGGTTTATGTTTTTATCAGTTTTTAGGTTTTTTTTATTTATATTTTTTATGATTTTTTAGGTGGTTTATGTGTTTTTAGGATTTAAGGTTTACATAGGGGTTTTCTCAGTTTTTGGGTTTTTATGTTTTAAGTGACTTTATCGATTTTTTTAGATTTTTATGGTTTTTAGGGGTATTATAGATTTTTAGGTTTTTATAGTTTCTTGGGGTTTTGGGGATTTTTATGGTTTTTATCAATTTCTAGGTTTTTTAGGAGGTTTTATTTGTTTTTAGGTTTTTAAGGTTTTCTGAGGGGATGTTAGGATTTTATGGTTTTTTACATTTCGACGAAATTTTAGGAAATTTTAAGGATTATAATTGTTTTACCATTTATAAGTATTTAGTGTGTTTTAGGGTTTTAATGGGTTTTATGGGTTTTTATGGATTTTAGTGGTTTTTGGAGTTTTTTTGGGGGTTTTAATATTTTTTAGTGTTTTGGAAGATTTTAGAGGTTTAATGGGTTTTTAGTGTTTTAGTGGTTTTTTGGGTTTTTTGGATTTTTATGGTTTTTTGTAATTTTTATTGTATTTAAGGTTTGTGGGTTTTTTGTTTATTTTTAAGGTTTCTATCCTTTTATGGATTTTTAGGGTTTTTAAGTGTTTTAAGGTTTTTTATGTTTTCTAACAAATTCTCATGGTTTTTAGGGTTTTTACCTTTTTAAATATTTTTTTATATATTTATAGGTTTTTTGTGTTTTTATGTATATTGACGTTTCTAGGGTTTTAGGTTTTTATATTATTTTTATAATTTTTTAATTTTTATATTTCCAAGTGTTTTTAGTTTTTTAATGTTTTTAGGCTTTAGGGTTTTTCACATTTTTTGGAATTTGTAGGGTTTTTTTGAATTTTTTATGGTTTTTATGGATTTTAGATATTTTGAAGCCCTTTAGGATTTTATGGATTTTATATTTTTTGGGGTTATGGTTTTTTGGGTTTTTAGGTGTTTTAGATTTTTTAGGTTTCTAGGGTTTTAATTGTTTTATGTTTTTAAGGTTATCTTAGGGTTATTAGTGTTTTTTGTGTTTAATATATATTTTTTATTTTTAGTGATTTTTAGTAATTTTATGGTTTTTGGGTTTTTATGTTTTTAGGGATGTTTAGTGATTTTTTAATATGTTAAATAATTTTTAGCATTTTCTATGGTTTATGATGGTTTTTAGGATATTTAATGGGTTTTATGGATTTATTGGGTTTTAGGGGTTTTATGGTTTTAGGGGTTTTAGGGTATTAAGGGTTTTAGGGTTTTTATGTATTTTTTGGAATTTTAAATTTTTTTAGGTTTTTATGTTGTTCTTATGGGTTTTTATGGTTTTTAGAGTTTTCAAAATTTTAAGGATTTTTACTGCCTCTATAGTATTTTATGGTTTTTTAGTGTTGTTACAGATTTTTAGGGGGTTTGAATTTTTAGAATTTTTATAATTTTTAGATGTTTTAATTTTTTTTAATGATTTAAAGGTTTTATTAGGGTTTCTCAATAGTTTTAGGGTTTTTAATGCTTTTAGCTATTTTAAGGGATTTTATAATTTTTATGAGTTTTAGGGATTTTGAGGTTTTTTAGGGTTTCTTAGGAATTTTATTTTTTAATGGTTTTTTATATTTTTATGATTTTTTGAGTGTTTTTCATGTTCTTAAGGTTTTGTACAGTTTTTAGTATTTTTAATGGTATAAAGGGTTATTATATTTTTAATTTATTTTAGAGTTTTGTTTTTGTTATAGTTTTTTAATATTTTTAGTGGGTTTTTTGTTTCTAGGGGATTTTAATGTTTTTAGAGTTTTTAAGGTTTTTAGGTGTTTTTAGTATTTTGAATTTTTAGGATTTTCTTAGGTTTCATTGTAGTTTTTTTTGTTTTTTAATGATTTAAGTGAATTTTAGGTATTTTTTAGTATTTTATGGTTTTTAGGATTTTTAGGGATATTGAGGGTTTTTAGTGTTTTTTTGGTTTTTAGTGTTTTTATCGGTTTTGAGTTTTTAGGTGTTTTTTGGTTTTAGGGTATTTATGTTTTTTTAATGTTTTTACGAGTTTAAATGGTTTTTAGAGTTTTAAGTGGTTTACGGTTTTAAATGGTTTTTAGGATTTTTAAAGAATTTAAGGGGGTTTTATGGTTTTAGGGAGTTTTATGTTTTTAGGGGATTTAAGAGTTTTATAATTTTTAAATTTTATTATAATTTTTAGGGGTTATAAATGACTTTAAGATTTAATGGTTTTTGGAAATTTTTAACAGTTTTTTGGGGTTTAATGTGTTTTAGGAATTTTGATTTATTTTTTAGGGTTTTAGGGGTGTTAGTGTTTTTAAGGTTTTTAGGGACTTTTTTTTTTGTTTTTTGGGACTTTTTAGGTATTTTAGAATATTTTGGTTTTTTAGAGTTTTTAAGTGTCTTTAGGTTTTTATGTTTTTCATATGCTTTTGCAGGGGTTTTAGGTTTTTTTATGTTTTAGGGAATTTTATTGTTTTTTATGTCTTTTATGGATTTTTGGGATTTTGAGGGTTTTTTTGGTTTTTAGGGTCTTTTAATGCTTTTATATTTCTATTGTTTTTTAGGTGTTTTAAGTGTTTCCAAGTTTTAAAGGTTTTCTTGGGGGATTTTCATGGTTTTAGGGGTGTTTTTGTTTTTAGGGATTTCTAGTGTTTTTAGGAATTCATATTTTTTATTATTTTTAGGGATTTTAAAGATGTTTGATATTTTATTAGAGTTTTTAGCATTTTTTGGTTTTAGGGGTTTTTTTTGAATTTTTTAGGGATTTTAGAGTTATTTAATGTTTTTAGGGGTTTAAAAGTCTTTTAGAGTTTCTAGTGATTTTAATTTGTTTTGGTTTTTATGTTTTTTAATGTTGAAGTGGTTTTTACAGTATTTACGGGTTTTTAGGGATTTATGGGTTTTTAATATTTTTAGTGTTTTTTAGTTTTTTACGAGGTTTTAGTGTTTTTTGGGTTTTGTGGTTTTCATTGTGTTTTCAGGGTTTTTAAGGGTTTTTATGTTTGTAGAGAATTTTATGGGATTTAATATTTTTATAATTTTTTTGGGGTTTAGGGATTTTTAGAGGTTTTGGGTTTTTTAGGTTTTAAGGAATATTTTTTAGGGTTTTAGAGATTTTTAGGTTTTTTTGTTTTTTTTGTATTTTTAGGTTTTAAAGGTTTTATTTGGGGTTGTCAATGTTTAAGGGTTTTTAGTTTTTTTAGGTATTTTATTATTTTTAGGGTTTTAGGGGGTTTTAGGGGTTTTAGTGATTTTGAGGGGTTTTAGGGGGTTTTAAATGGGTTTTAGGAGTTTTTTTGATTTTTTATGTGTTAAATGGTTTTTTAGATATTTTTTATGTTTTAGGGGTTTAAATTTTTTATCCTGGATTTTAGTGGGTTTTATGTTTTTTAGGGGTTTTTATATTTTTATGGTTTTATGTTTTTTAGGGCCAATTTAGGGGTTTTTTGGGTTTTTAGAATTTTAATTATTTAGTTGTTTTAAGGGTTTTTAGATTTTTAAGGTTTTATAAGGGGTTTCACTATTATTAATGGTTTTTATGTTTTTAGGGATTTATATATATATTTTTGGATCGTTACGGTTTTTTTGATTTTTTTGGAATTCTGAGGGGTTTTAGAGGATTTTAGGGTTATTAAGGTTTTAGGGTTTTAAGTGTTTTTTTGTTTTTAGGGGTTTTAGGGATATTGAGGGGTTTTAATGTATTTAGATTTTTTTATGGGTTTTAGGGGTTTTATGGTTTTTAATTTTTTTGTTTTCAAAGTTTTTAAAGTGTTTTTAGTTTTTTGGATTTTCATAGGGGTTATCTAGTATTTCTGGTTTTAAATTTTATATTTTTTTGGTATTTTTATTGATTTTTATGGTTTGTAGGGTTATTGAGTGTTTTAGGGTTTTTTGGGACTTTTTGTTTTTTAGGTTTTTGGTTTTGTTTTGGAATTTTTAGGGGTGTGAAGGGTTAATAGATTTTTTGTAATGTTTTTAGGTGTTTTAAGGCGTTTTAGAGTTCTTAGTACATTTGGTTTTTGTATGTTTTTATGGTTTTTATGGTATTTTTTGGTTATTAGATCCTTTTCAATTTTTAGGGTTTTCAACTTTTAGGGTTTTCAATTTTTTAGGGGTATCACCATTTATGTGTTTTTTCATGGTTTTAAGTGATTTTTTGATTTAAAGGTTTTCTTAGGAGATTTCATGATTCTTATATTTTTTATGTATTTAGGGATTTTTGGGTTTTTTAGGATTTTAATAGTTTGTAGTGTTTTTATGGAATTTGTGTGGTTTTAATATTTTTAGGGATTTTAGGAGTTTTATATGTTTTTATTATTTTTAAGGTTTTTTTTATTTTTTACCATTTTTAGGGGTATAAAGTGTATTTACAGTTTTAGTGGATTTTATTTTTTTATTGATTTTTTGTACATTTATGGTTTTTAGGTTTTTTTATAAGTTTTTTCGTTTTTAGAGTTTATTAGGGTTATTAGCGATTTTTAGGTTTTCTAGGGGTCTAATGTGTTTTTATGTTTATAAAAATTTCGTAGGGTTTACTAGGGTTTTAAGGGTTTTTTGATCTTTTAATGGTTTTTAATGTTTTTAAGATTTTTAGGATTTTTAGGGTTTTTAGGGGGTTCGGGGGGGATTTTGGGTTTTGGGGGTTTTATGATTTTTTAGATTTTAATGTTTTTTTAGTTTTTGTGTTTTATGGTTTTTTAGAGTTAATTAACATTTTTAGGGAATTACAGGGTTTTTAGGTTTGTTTAGTTATTAATGGGTTTTCTAGTTTTTAGGGGTATTGAAGTGGTTTTAGGGGTGTTTATGGTTTTTAAGATTTTCAGTGTTTTTTAGGGGTTTTAGTGGCTTTTAGGTTTATTATGGGATTTAACTGTTATTAGGTTTTAATGTTCTCATAGTATATTTATAAAAAATTTATATTTTTTATGTTTTTAGTTGTTTTTAGGTGTTTCATGGTTTTAGGGATTTTAGGGTCTCATAAGGGTTTTTGGCTGTTTACCGTTTTTAGGATTGTTAGGGGTTTTATGTGTTTTTAGGATTTTATGGTTTTCTTAGTGTTATGGTTTTAAATATTTTTAGGTAATTTTAGATAATTTTTACAATTATTATGGGTATGAAGAGGTTTTTTGTGATTTTTTAGTTTTTAGTGTTTTTAGGGTTTTAACAATTTTTATATTTCTTAGGGTTTTTAAGTGTATTTCAGTTTTTAGGATTACTTATGGGTTTCATATTTTTTAATGTTATTTAATTTTTTTTTCTATTTTAGGGATTTTTATTTTTTTAGAGCTTGTTAATATTTTGATAGGTTTTAAGATTTTTTTTGGTTTTTTGTTTTCTTTTGGTTTTAGGGATTTTTTGAGTTTTTAGGGTTTTAAATATTTCTTATAATTTTAACGTTTTAAGGGGTTTCTAGGTATTTTATAGTTTTTTGGTTTTTTTATGATTTTTTGGGGTTTCTATTGTTTTTATGGGTGTTAAGGTTTTAATGGTTTTTCATATTTTAATGTTTCTTATCAATTTTTAGGTTTTTAGGGTTTATAAGTATTTTGACGTTTTTATGGTTTTCATAGGGTTATTTTGGGGTTTAGGGGGATTAAATTTTTTTAGGAATTTTAATTGTTTTTTAGGATTTTTATTGGTTTTTAGGGTTTTTATGGATTTTACTTTTTTAGTGTTTTTAATCATTTTAGGGGTTTTCAGGGTTTTTAGTGTTTTTATGGTTTTTTAGGGGTTGTAAGATTTTTTAGTTTTTGAAGTTTTTCTTATGGTTTTTAGGTTTTCTTATGTTTAAGGGATTTTTACGGTGTTTTTTGGGATGTTTATGGGTTTTTATATATTTTGATGTCATTTAGGGTTTTAGGGGTTTTGTGGTTCTTTTTTAGGGTTTTATTTTAGTTTTTAAGGTTTATATATTTTTTTACAGTTTTTAACATTTTAGGGGTTTAATGTTTTTTAGATTTTTTCCATTTTTTTGGATTTTTATGGGGTTTTTATGGTTTTTTAGTTTTTAAGGTGTTTTTATTTTTTGGGGTTTTTGGGTTTTCAACAGTTTTTTATGGTTTTTAGAGTTTTTAGGTTTTTTGGGGTTTTAAGTGTTTTTAGGATTTCTAGTTTTTTGTTAGGGGTTTTCATGGTTTTTAGATTTTTTATATTTTAAGTGTTTTTAGGAGTAATTTAATATTTTTATGTTTTTAGGATTTTAACATATATTGATTGTTTTCTGGCGTTTTATGGTTTTATAAAATTTTAAATTTTGATAGGTTTTAAGTGTTTTTAGTATTTTAATGTATTATTAGGGTTATTCAAGGTATTTTGTGGTTTTTTATTTTTAGGGATTTTTAGGTCTCTTTTACGTTTTTATTGTTTTTAAGCAATTTTAGGGATTTTTAGGGTTTTTATTTTGTTTTTGAGTTTTAGGGGTTGTAGTGATTTATATTGTCTTTAAATTTTTTAGGGATTTAAGGTTTATTAGTGTTTATAGTGGGCCTTTAGGTTTTTATGGGTTTTTATAGTTTTTGAAGGTTTTATGGTTTTAAATGGTTCTTAATGAATTTTAGAGTTTTACGGTCTTTTTAATGTCCTTTTGGGGTTTTATTATTTTTTCAGGTTTTTAGGGGTTTTATGTTTTTTATTTTTGTAAGGGTTTCTCATGGGTTTTTATGATTTTTATGGGTTTTTATGTTTTTAGCGATTTTTAGCCCTTTTTCATATTTTTATGGGTTTTCAGGGTTTTTAGGGATATATTTACGTTTTTTAGATTCCTTAGGGTTTTAAGTGCATTTAGGTTTTAATGTTTTTTTAAGGTATTCATGGTTTTTAGGGGTTTTTATAGTTTTATGGATATCTTATAGATATTTAGGAATTTTATTATTTTTTTGGTTTTTTGTAGATTTCAATTTTTTTGTAGTTTTTAGGGTTTTTGAGAGTTGGTAGGGTTTTTTTAGGATATAAGTGATTTTAAGTTTTTAGCTTTTATTTTTTTTTATTTTTTTAAACTTTTTTGTGGTTTAAATGGGTTTTGTAGTTTTTAGTGGTTTTTGGGTTTCTTTAGGGTTTTAGGGTTTTTATGGTATTTAATTTTTAAGGATTTTTTTATTTATTGGTTTTTAGAATTTTTTCTATTCTTAGAGGTTTAATTTTTTTTGAAATATTTTACTCTTTTCTTAGGGGTTTTTTGGGTTTCCAATTATTTAGTGTTTTTATGTATTGTTAGGTATTTTTTAAGAATTTTATGTTTTTTTGGGTTCTTAGGTATTTTGAGGGTTTTTTAGGGAAATTGATGTTTAGGGGTTTTTTGATTTTTTATGGTTTTCTTGGTATTTAGAGTTTTTATTGTTTTTAGTGTTTTAATGGTTTTATAGAATTTTAGGGTTTTTTAGTTTTTATGGGGTTTTAGTGTTCTTAGGGGGTTTTATATTTTTTGGGGGGTTTTTGGCTTTTAGGGTTTTTATCATTTTTTACGTTTTAAGGGTTTTATGTTTTTTTAGGTTTTTATAGTATTCATAGGTTTTTATGGGTTTTTAGGGTTTCTAATATTTTTAGAGATTTTAAGAATTTTTATGGTTTTAGGGTTTTTAGGGATTTTGATGGGTTTCCAGTGATTTATGGGTTTTTAGGGTTTTTAGCATTTTTAGGGATGTATGGTTTTCAAAGGCTTTCTCCAGGTTTTTAGGGTTTTTACATTTTTTATGTTTTTTTTCTGATTTATATGGTTTTAGACGTTTTTTATGGTTTTTAATAATTTTATGGTTTTAGGGGTTTTAAATGTATTTATGTTTTTACGGTTTTCTTAAGGGGTCTCAAGGTTTTTTGAGATTTATACTCTTTTTGGGATTTTAGCTTTTTATAAATCATTTCGTTATTAAAGAGTGTGATGGGTTTTATGGGTATTATGTTTTTTCGGGTTTTAGGGTTTTTTTAGATTTTTTTAGGTTTTAATGATTTTTTAATTTTTTTATGTTTTTAGAGGTCTAAATGGTTTATAGAGTTCTATGGGGGGTGGTCAGGGTTTTTATAATTTTTTTAGGATTTTTAGATTTTAAGTGTTTTATTTTTTTTAATGTTTTCTTATGGATTTTCAAGGTTTTTAGGGTTTTTTCTATTAAATTATTTAAGGTTTTTTATGCGTTTTATGGATATTTAGAGTTTAGGATTTTTAGGATTTTTAGGGATTTTAGTTGTTTTATGTGTTTTTATGTTTTTACCAATTTCTTAGCAATTTTAGGGTTTTAGGTATTTTTCATTTATAGGGTTTCTAAAACTTTTTATTATTTTTATGGGTTTTAGGGTTATTGGTTTTTTGAGGTTTTTTATGGTTTTTATGGTTTTTTTGGGTTTTAGTGTTTTTTCAGTTTTATAGTTATTTATGGTTTTTATATTTTTTAGTGGTTTTTATGTGTTTTATGGAATTTATGAAGTTTTAACGTTTTTAGGGTTTTAATGGGTTTTTAGGGTATTTATTGTTTTTGGTCTTTAAGGGGATGTATGTTTATTTAGGTTTTTAATGTTTTCATAGTGATATTTATGGGTTTTATGGGTTTTTTCAATTATTGGTATTTCTAGGTTTTTTTAGGATTGTCATGGTTTCTATAGGTTTTTGCTACTTTGAGAGTTTTGATGGTTCTAAGTTTCTTAGGATTATTAGATTTTTTTTTTGGATTTTAGTGTTTATTTTTTTTATTATTTTAATGATTTTTAGAGTTTGTTAATTTTTTTTGTGGTTTCAAGGGTTTTTAGATTTTCTGGTGATTTTTAGGGTTTTTATTGGTTTTAGGGTTTTAATTGTTTTTAGGGGTTTTATGGTTTTAAGGGGGTCTTATTATTATTTTGATTTATGGTTTTGATAATTTTTTATATTTTTAGGTTTTTTAAGTATTTTGATGATTTAAATGTTTTTAGGTTTTTCAAGGTTTTTAGTGTTTTTAGGTTATCTATGGGTTTTAAGTGATTTCTTTATTTTATGGGTTTGATATTTTTTTAGGGTTTTTAATTTTTTTTATTTTTTTTGGATTGTTAGGTATTTTTTAATATTTTTAATATTTTTATGTTTTTTAGGGATTTTGATGGTTTTTAGGGTCTTTTGGGTTTTGTGTATTTTTGTGTGTTTTTTGGGTTTTTTAGTTTTTTAGTGTTTCTATGGATTATTAGACCTCTTAACGTGTGTAGGGGCTTAAAGGGTTTTATAGTTTTAAGGGGTTTTAAGATTTTTTTTGTTTTTAATGATTTTTAGTGGTTTTATGGGTTTTATTGTTTTTTCATTTTTAGGTTTCTTGGGGGTTTAAGGGTTTTTATGTTTCTATGGTTTTAGGATGTTTTAATAGGGGTTTTGGGATTGTTAGGTTTTTAGGGATTTTCGGGCCTTTTTAGCATCTTTATGGGGTTTTTGGATTTTCAGGTATTTTAAGGGTTAGGAGTTTTGAGTGTTTTTATCTTGTTTACGGTTTTAGTATGCTTTTTAAATAGTTTAAGGTTTTCATAGAGGTTTTAGGGTTTTAGGGTTTTTATATTGTCTGGTATTTTTATGGAAATTTTAGGATATTTATATGTTTAAGGGTTTTTAGTTATTTTGATGGGGTTTAGGGGTTTTTATGGATCTTAGGGTATCTAGGGGTTATTTGGGTTTTTGAGTTTTTTTGGGTTTTTATGTTTTTTATGGTTTTTTCTTTTTTTGGGTTTAAAAGGGGTTGAGGGGTCTATTGGTTTTTAGGTATTTTATATGTTTTTAATATTTTTAAGGGTTTTAGGGGTTTTTATGTTTTTTGAGGGTTTTAGTGTTTATAGGGACATTTTAGGGTTTTTATCAATGTTTTATGTTTTAGGGGGTTTATGTATTTTTTTCTATTTATGATTTTATTAGGGGTTCTCTAGATTTTAAATATTTTTTATGCTTTTAGGTTTTTTTAATATTTTCTAAGGATTTTTATAGTTTTTAGGGTTTAATGGTATTTTGAGGTCTTTTATGGTATTTTACAATTTTTACTATTTTTTTAGAGTTTTTATAAATTTTAAGGGTTTTAGGGATTTTATGTGTTTTTAGGTTTTTATTATTCTCTTAGTGTCTTTTTGGTTTTATATTGGTTTTCATGTTTTGACGGATTTTTTGGTATTTATTATGATTTTATTGTTTTTTAGAGTTAGAAAAGATTTTTTGGGTTTTTAGGATTTTTAGGGTTTTAGGGTTTTTATTGTTTTTTGGGGGTTTGGTATTTTTTATGTTTTTTTATGTTTTTATGTTTTTATGGTTTTTTATTTTTTTAACCTTTTTACTAGTTTAATTTATTTATATATCTATTTTTTAGGGATTATATGGAAATTTAGGGGTTTATAAGGTTTTTAGGGATTTTTATGTGTATTTAGGGGTTTTGGGGGTTTTAGGTTCTTTTATGTGCTTTTTTGGGTTTTTAGCATTTTTAGGTTTTTTGGAGTTTTAAGTGTTATTAGGTATTAAATTTTTTCTTAGGGGTTTTTAAGGTTTTCCCATTTGTAGAATTTTTTTGAGCTTTTTAAAGAGTTTTGTGGGGTTTAAGATAATTTGAGGGGTTTTTAGGGGGTTTTTAGGATTTTTAGGGTTTTGGTGTTTTTTATTTTGTTCGGGGGTTTTAAGTGAGTTTAATTTTATAGGATTTTCTTAGGGGTTTTAAAGGATTTTATTATTTTTAAGTTTTATAGATATTTAATAATTTTTTATGAATTTATGGAATTTTTTGGTTTAGCGATTTTGATGGTTTCTTAAGAGTGTTTTGGGGTTTTTTATATTTTTTCAATTTTTTTTTGTTTTTTTTATTTTTTGGGGGTTTAAAAGTTTTTTATAATTTTTTACTGTTTTTAAAAGGCTTAATGTTTGTTTGGTGATTTTAGAGGGGTCTTATGGTTTTTTAGGTTTTAAGGGTTTTAGCATATTTTAGGGTTTTTAAAGTTTTTACGTGTTTAAGGTTTTTTAGGTTTTCTTTGGGGTTTTATGGGTTTTACTATTTTTTCACTTTTTGGGGATGTTTATGGATTTTTTATTATTTTTATGGTTTTATGGTTTTTAGAGATTTTTCAGGGTTTTATGTTTTTAGTGGTTCATGGTTTTTTGGATTTTGATGACTTTTTAAGGGGTTGTATGGTATTTTAGACTTTTCAACATTTTTGGGGTTTCAAAGAGTTTTTATAGTTTTTATTGGTTTTTGTGTTTTTATGGACATCTGGGGTTTTTTAAGTGTTTATGTTTTTTATGGTTTTTAGTGTTTTAGGGTGTTTAGTGTTTTTAATTTCTTAGGGGTTTTAAGTGTTTGGAGGATTGTAAGGTTTTCTTAGGGTTTTCAGGGTTTTTAGGTATTTTTATTTTCAAACGATTTTGAGGTATTATTTATAATATTTATGTGGTGTAAATGTATTAGTGATGTTTAGAGTTTTTAGGATTTTAACGGTTTTTAGAGGTTTTGTGGTTTTTTATGTTTTCTTTGGGGTTTTTTGAGTTTTCTTAGGGGTTTTAATATATATTTATAGTTTTTTAAAGTTTCTAGGGGTTTGAAGTGTTTTTAGAATTTTAGTGGGTTTTTATAATTGTTATAGGTTTTATGGTTTCTTTAGTCTCTTAGGGGTTTTTATGGTTTTCAACAGTATTTAGGCTCTTTTCTAATTTTTAGAGTTTTTATTGTTTATTACGATTTTATGGTTTTTAAGGACTTTTATGTTTTTGATGTTTTCATAGGGCTTTATTAAGGAAATGAAGGTGCATGACCAGGATATTGCTGCCCCCCAAAAAATTATTTGAAGAAAGGAAAAGCAAACAAGGGAGGGGAGGAGTCAAACGACCCACAATGGAAAACCCCGAACACCCACAAGAAAAAAAACCCCCAAAAACCTAAAACGCACGCAAGAGAGGGTAGAGTCAAAAAACCTACAACCATGAGAATAAAAATCAAGGGATCACCATCAAAACTACAACCAAACACAACAGTAATGCAAAAACATCACCATCATCACCTCCCATCCAAGTAGCAACCAACATCCAGCATCATAGTTTCCAGAATCCAGCACCTCCTCACCTATTAGATCCATAAACAGTAACACAGAACCACCAGCACCAAAATCGTAGATAGCAATGTCATTGTTTCCTAGAGAAGAAAAAACTAGAATCCAACACCTTCTAACCAATCACCACCAAACATTTCACACTCAACAGCATAGCCAACAACACTGGGCTAGCAACACCCACGCTCAAAGCCATTCTGCAGCACCCAAAACCCTCTGGATAGAACCCGGCTGAAAATATCTCCTCTTGTAACCCAGTATTCGCACAACATCACCAAACATCACCCAATACCTCTCATCAATATTAATATTTATTTCCTATAGTGACTCATGAAAAAACCAATAATAACCAATAACCAACAAATCTGAGAATGAAAATTTTTCCAACTATAACTTTCAACAAGAATGATAGTACCATTGAATCAATTTGGAACCTCAAAAAAACCAAAAACCAGTTTTGGAACTAGATCCCAGAACAACTGAAACAGAACATCATCAACATCATGAAGCTAAGGTGAAGATGAGAAACTAGGTTGAGCACAAACTTTCATCTACTGCAAGAATTGATGAAAAATCTAAGGAGCCAGAACAAAAAAAAAATTGGCATCGAATTCATGGGATAATGATGAAATCGGGGAAGGACACCTGGATTCATGAACCCACCTCCTAGCACCACTGAAATCAAAGGATTGAACTGAGAATCCTGGACTTTCACCTAATGAAATGAGTCGATCCAAACCCACGAATCTCAGTGTGGCTTCCATAACAACCGACTCCAAACCTCTCCCACAAAAAAACCAAGACGTACTAGGATCTGAAGATGAAGTCCCATGAAAAGCTTCCGCTCAGAGAAGACGAATCCACTAGCGAAAGATAGAAACACATTCCATCCTAGATTCATAGAGTTTTTTGGTATTTTAAGGGGGTTTAGGGTTTTTAGTGTTTTAGAGATTTTAAGATTATTTTCATTTTTAGGTTTTCAAGGGTTTTTGAGTTCTTTTTGGGGTTTTAATCATTTTAGAGTTATTTATTTTTTAGGTGTTTTAATGATTTTTTGAGTTTTTTGTGTGTTAATAGATGTTTTCTGTGTTTTTAGATTTTTTTAATTTTTTAGGGTTTAAAGGGTTCTGTATGTTTTGGGGTTTTTAAACTCCATCTAGGGTTACTATGGTTTTTAACAATTTTAGAGTTTCAAAGTGATAATTTGTTTTTACAGATTTCATATGGATTTTCTAGGTTTTTACGGCTTTTTACATTTTTTTTGGAATTTTAGGAATTTTTCTTATTATTATTTTTTTGGGTTTTAAGGGATTTTTAAGGTCTTTATGTTTTTTATAATTTTTTGGTTTTTATGGGTTTTAAGTGTTTTTAGGTTTTTAAGGTTTCTTAGGTTTTTTTGAGGTTTTTATGGGTTTTTATATTTTTGCGGATTTTTATGTATTTGTTAGGATTTTTTTAGGGTTAGGGATTTTGAGGGGTTTTAGTGATTTTAGGGTTTCTATGATTTTGGTTATTCTATTTTTTTCATGTTTTTAGGTTTTTTATAGTTTTTAGAGTTTTTTAAACTTTTTAGTGGTATAAGGGGTTATGGATTTTATTTGTGGTTTTTAGGGTTTTTAATTTTTTTTAGGTTTTTAAGGGGTCTTAAGTGTTTATAGGTTATTAAGGATTTTTTATTTTTTAAGGATTTTATGGTTTTTAGGGATTTGGGGGGTTTTTGGTTTTCTATGGTTTTTAGTATTTTATGGTTTTTAACCTTTCATTTTTATATAGTTTCAATGTTTTTTATGTTTTTAAGGTTTTCTTAGCGGTTTTAGGGTTATTAGGATTTATTCTGTTTTTTGAGATTTTTGGGGATATTATAATATTTTAATGGTTACTATGGGTTTTTAGAGATTCAGAGGTTTTTAGGGTTTTTATGGTTTTGGGGGGCTCTAGGGTTTTTTTGTAAGTAATTAGTATTTTATGAGTTTTTGTAGGTTTTTAATGTTTTTTGATGTTTCATGTTTTTTATGAGTTTTTAGTGGTTATTATGGTTTTTAGGGTTTTAGTTTTTTTAGAGTTCTTAGGGTTCTTAGGGCCTTTTAATGTTCTTAGTGTTTTTTTTCATTTGTATGTATTTTAGTATTTTTTATGTGTTTTTAGGTTTTGATGATTTTCTTCTGGTTTTTTCAGGATTTTTTGAATATTTTATGTTTTATGGATTTTTATGGATTTTTATAATTTCTTAGGTTTTTGTGTTTTTAATTATTTTTAGGGTTTTAGGGTTTTATTCCTTCTTAGGGATTTTATCATTTTTTTTGGTTTTAGGTATTTTAAGTGTTTTTATGATTTTAAGTTTTTCTTAGGGATTTTTATGGTATTTACGGTTTTTATATTTTTAAGGAAGTTTAGGTATTTTTTAAGGATGTTTTGTTTTTTTGGGGTTTTAAGGATTTATATGGTTTCTAGGATTTTTAATTTTATTATGGTTTTTTTTGTATTTGGGGTTTTTTTGAGTTTTTAATGTTTTTTGGGGTTTTTTTACCATTTTTTGGGATTTAAAATTTATTTACATTTTTTAGTGGTTTTATTATTTTTATGGGTTTTTAGGGGTTTTGGATTTTTTATGTTCTATAGGGTTTAGTGTTTTTATGTGTTTTAGGGGTTTTGGTGGTTTTATGGTTTTTAGGGGTTTTAATAGTTTTATGTTTTTAAATTTTTATTTTGAGTTTTCAGGGTTTTTATGGGTTTCAATGTTTTTAGGGAGTTTAGTAATTTTTTAGTATTTATATGTTTTTTGGGGTTTTAGGAATTTTTAGGGTTTTTAGGGTTTTTGGATGATTTTTTTGGTTTTACCGATTTTTAGGTTTTTTGTGGTTTTGTGTGTATTTAGGATTTTAAATTTTTCTTAGGGTTTTTTTATGAATTTTAGGTTTTTTACATTTTTAGGTATTTTTAGTGATTTTTTAGGATTTTTATCGAGATTTATTTTTTTCATGGATTTTGGGGGTTTTTAGAGTTTTTATGGATTTTTTGTGTTATAGGGTTCTTTTTTAGTTTTTAGGGTTTTTAGATTTTTAAAATTTTTAGTGGTTTAATGGGTGTTTATATTTTTAGTGGAGTTTTATTAGTTTTATGGGGATCTTGGGTTTTTAAGGTTTTAATGGGATTTTATGGGTTTTGGGTTTTTATGGCCTTTTAGGGTTTTAAAGGGTTATTGTGTTTGTTTATGTCTGTAGGTATTTTTATGTATTTTTAGGTTTTTAGGTTTTATTATGTTATTTTCAAGGTTTTTAGGGGATTTATGTCTTCAAGTATTTGTTGGGATTTTTTTAATGATTTTTTTTGTTTTTTGGGTTTTAGGAAATTTTAGTGTTTTTGTGATTTTTTAGTGTTTTTATTGTATTTATGGGTTTTAGAGATTTTAGGTTTTGGGTAGCTTCAAGTAATTTTAGTTTTGTAGGTTTTTCTTATAGTTTTCTAGGTTCTTAATGGTTTTTTTTCTTTTAAGTGTTTTATTTCATTTTTAGTATTTTTATGGTTGTTAGGATTTTTGGGATATTAAGTATTTTTTGAGTTTTTTGAGGTTTTAGGATTTTTATAAATTTATTGTTTTTTAGTTTTTTTGGGGTTTCATGGATTTTATATTATTTACCATTTTTAGTCGTTTAATGGGTTTTTACTATTTTTAATGGGTTTTTAGGGGTTCTATGGTTCAGAGGGTTTTTTTAAAGTTTTAGGGGTTTTATTTATTTTTGTGTTTTTATAGGTTTTAGGTTCTTTTAGTGTATTTATGGGTTTCAACGTTTTTTAGGGTATCTAGGTGTTTTAAGTTTTTTTTTGGTTTTTATGGTTTTGTTATGTTTCTTTAGGTTCTTTTGGGTTATTAAATTTTTAATGATTTTAAGGGTATTTTTAGTATTTTTATTGTTTTTAGATATTTTATGGATTTGTGGGGTTTTAAGGTTGTAGGGTTTTTATCATTTTGGGGGGGTTTGAAGTGTTTTTAAATATTCAATATGTTCTTAGGGGGTTTTTGGATTTTAGGTGTTTTTATGTTTTCAGTGATATTTAGGGTTGTTTTAGATTTTCTTGGTCATTTAGGGTTTTTATTAATTTTTTAGGGGTTCTTGGGTTTTTTCAGTTTTAGGGTTTCTAATGTTTTTTTAGGTTTTTAGGGGTTTTAATTGTAATTATTTTTTAATTTTTTCTTGAAATTTTTAATGGTTATAATGTTTTCTTAAAGATTTAGGATTTTTTTGTGAATTTTTTTATAATTTATATGCTTTTAGGGTTTTAGGTATTTTTAGGTTTTTTAGGGTATTTAAGGCTTTATGGTTTTTTTGTTTCTGGTTTTTTTTATATTTTTATGGTTTTTAAAATTTTCTGTTTTTATGGTTTTCAAAGGGTTTTTAGTGTTTTAGTGGGTTTTAGGAGAGGTTTTGGGTTTTTATCATTTTTTAATCATTTAGGGTTATATTTCATTTTATGGTTCTTATGGTTTGTTAGGGATTTTAGTGTTTTTATTTTTCTAGTGGTTTCAAGAATTTCTAGGTTATTATGCGTATCTTAGTGTTTTCTCAGGATTTTAGGGTTTTATTATCTTCAGGACTTTTAGGGTATTGTTATAATTTTTATTTTTCTAGGTATTTTTCCGATTTTGAGGAGTTTGACTGTTTTTTAGGGTTTTTTGGGTTTTATGTTTTTTGGGGTGTTTTCTATTTTTTTATTTTTTAGGATTCTAACAGTTTTTATTTTTTTTAACATTTTATGGGATTAAATGGATTTTAAAATTTTTATTCAATTTCTAGGGTTTTTATGGGATTTTACGTGTTTTATGTTTTTTAGGGATTTTATGCTTTTTTATAATGTTTTATGGTTTTTAGGGTTTTTAGTTTTTTACTTGTTTGAATTTTATTTAGGTTTTAAAGGTTTTACTAGAAGTTTTCAGGGTTGAATTTTTTAGTTTTTTATGAAGTTTTGTGGACTTTTTAGGATTTAATGGGTTTTTAGGGTTTGTAGAGAATTTTGGGGTTTCATGGTTTTTTTTTGGGTTTTAATTTGAGTTTTAGGGGGGTTTATGTTTTTTAGAGTGTTTTAAACATTTTTAGGGGTCTAATGGGTTTTTAGAGTTTTTAGTGGTTTTTTAGGATTTTATGGGTTTTTAGGATTTTATGGGTTTTTGGGGTTTTATGTTATTTATGGTTTTTTGTGTTTTAGGTTTTTAATGGTTTTATGATCTTTTATGTTTTTATGTTTTTCATAGGGTTTTTAGGGTTTTTAAGTGTTCTTATGTTTTTTGGTATTTTAGGTCTATTTTAAAGGTTTCTAGTTTTTAAGGATTTTGAGTGGATTTAGGTTTTCTAAGCATTCTAGGTTTTTATGGTGTTTTGGGTTTTTAGAATTTTTAGATTTTTATCGATTTTGAGAATTTTTCAGTTTTAAGCATTTCATAGAATTTTTAAGTGTTTTCTTTGGGTTTTTTAGTTTTTATGTGATTTTTAGGACTATTTTAGTTTTTTATTTCTTATTTAATGATATTAGGTATTTTGATGGTTTTCATGGGTTTATAATATTTTAAAGGTTTTAATGACTTTTTGCGTTTTTATATTTTTTAGTTGTTTTTAGTGTTTTTAGGTTTTTAAGGTTTTCATAGGGGTTTTATGGTTTTTTATTTTGTTAGGGATTTTATGGATTTTTAGGATTCTTATGGTTTTTAGGATTTTAGTGATTTTTAGGGGTTTTGGGGGGTTTTGGGTTTTTACTATTTTAAGGGTTTTTAGCATTTTTTAATTTATATAATTTTTTATATTTGTAGGGGTTTTAAGTATTTTTAAGTGTTTGATATTTTCATAGAATTTTCATGGTTTTCATGGTTTTTTATGTTTTTTGTGATTTTTTGGATTTTTTCGAATTTATATGTTTATATAATGATATTAGGTATTTTGATGGTTTTTAGGGGTTTATAGTGAAAAAAAAGAAACATGACATGGCTATTCCTGGCCCCTCAAAATATAATAGAAAATAGAAAAAGCTAACAAGGTAGGGGCAGAGTCAAACGACCTACACCCAAAAACCCTAAACCCAAGAAAACCAAAAACCCCCCAAAAAACTAAAAAAAGCATATAAGAGATGGGAGACTCAAAAACCCTTTCCAAGAGAAGAAGCATCATGGAATCACCATCAACACCATAACCAGACACAATAGTAATGAAAAAACATCAATTTCAGCAACTTATAGTCAAATATCAACAAGCATCTAGCAGGGTAGGTTCCAGCATCAAGGGCCTACTCTCCAATTAGATCCCCAACCAACAACACAGAACCACCAACAGAAAAATCATAGATAATAGCTTCATCACTTCCCAGCCAAGCAGCAACCAATATCCAGTGCCTGCTAAACAATCAGTACCCAACATTTCACACCCAGCAGTACAACGAGCAACACATGACCACCAACCCCAACTCCCAGAACCATTCTGCAACACTTAAAACCCCTTGGATAGATCTTAATTCCAAATAGCTCCTCCAACAACCCATTATTCACAAAACACCACCAAACATCTCCCAACACATCTCATTGATTTAAAAACTAGTACCAGCAGTGACTCATGACCAAACCAGCCACAACCAATAACCAAAATTTCTTAGAATGAAATGTTCTCCCACCAGAAATTTCAATGAGAATCATAGTTCCAAAGAATCTATTTGGATCCTCAAAAAACCACAGACTAACAATAGAAGCAGATCATAGCACAACTCAAGTTGACCTGCATCAGTAGTGTCAAACGAAGGAAAAGTCATGGAACCATATCAAACATGAACCTGCATCTGCTACGCGCATCGAAGACAAATCTATGGAGCCAAAATGTAATACAAACCTACTAAAACTGGGGAAGTACACCCAGATGCATGAACCCACCTCCAAGCTCCACTAAAATCTAAGAATCGAAGTGATAACCCTGCGTCGTCACCCGAAAACCCATGATGATCCGAAACCATAGCTCTCCACACAGATTCCATAACCACCGACACCAAACCTCTCTGCCGAAAAAACCAAGTTGTGCTGGGATCCAAAGCTGAATTACTATATAGATCCGCCACTCAGAGAATAAAAATCTTCCAGAGAAACATGAAAACACCAATCATCATTGATCTGTAGGGAACCGCCAATTCCAACCACCATCGAGATCGCCACCCAAAAACGTGAGGAAAGAAGGGAAGGGGTAGAGATCCATCACTGCAACCATAAGAAGAATCTAGGGAAAACCCTAGAAGATACGTAGAACGAGAGATATAAATAGGGTATTGAGCCTCCACCATGGTATTTTTCTTATGTTTTATAGGAATTTTATGGTTTTTAAGACTTTTTGTATTTTATATTTCTAGGGGTTATAAGTTTTTTTAGGTTTTTAAGGTTTTATAGGGTTTTTTCAAGGGGTTTAAGAATTTTTATATTATTAGGGATTTTTAGGATTTTTAGGATTCTTATAGTCTATAGATTTTTTGGGATTTTCATGCTTTAAGGGTTTTTACTATTTTAGGGTTCTTATTGTTTTTCACATTTTTAGGGGGTTTAAGTATTTTTATGCGTTTTAGGTTTGCTTATTGTTTTCATTATTTTTATGGTTTTTTATCTTTATAGTTATTTTAAGTATTTTAATGGATTTTTATGGGTTTTAGCGATTTTGAGTGGTTTTGGGTCTTTTTATGGTTATAAGGGTTTTTTGAATTATAGATTTTTATGTTTTAGGGGTTTAATAGTTATTATATTCTTATTTTATTCATAGGTTTTTAGGTTTTTTATGTTGTTGGGGATTTTTAGTGGTATTTAGGTTTTTTATGGGTATTTAGTGTTTTTTTAGTATTATTATTGTTTTTTAGAGGTTTTATGGATTAATGGTTTTAGGGTTTTTATAGTTTTTAGGGTTTTTAGTGTTTTCATCTATTTTTAGTTTTTATGGTTTTCTTAGGGGTGTTTTGGTTTTTAGAATTTTCATTATTTTGAGGGATTTTAGGTATTTTTAGGATTTTTATAGTTTTTATGGGTTTTATGGATTTTGTTGGGTTTTTGGGTTTTTGGGTTTTTTAGGGTTTTTAGGGTTTTATGTTTTTTTTGGATTTTTATAGTTTTTTTGAGTTTTATAGGGTTTTAAAGTTTTTAGAGTTTTTTTAAATTTTTATTGTTTTATATGGTTTTTCATGTTTTTAGTGGTTTTAGAGGTTTTCTGTGTTTTTAGGAGTTTTTATGGTTTTGAGGGGTTTTAGAGTTTTTATATTTTTTAGGGTTTTTAGTGTTTTTTGGTTTTTAGGGGTTTTATGTGTGTCTAGGATTCAAGGTTTTAGGGTTTTTATGATTCTAGTATTTTAAGTATTTTAAGGATTTTTATGGTATTTTAAGGATTTTATCGATTACGGGGTTTTATAGGGTTTTAATGTTTTTTTTGGTTTTCTTGAGTTTTAGGGGTTTTATATTTTGTAGAGTTTTTTAAAATTATTAGGGGTCTAAAAGTTATTTACTTTTTTAGTGGGTTTTATGGTTTTATGGGTTTTTAGGTCTTTATTGTTTTTAGGATTTTTCTGGTTTTTAGGGGTTTTATGGTTTTTATTGGATTTTAGGGATTTTATCATTTTTAGGTTTTCAAGGGGTTTTAAGTGTTTTTTGAGGTTTTCTTAAGGTTTTTTCGGTTTTTTTGGATTTTTTATGTTTTTTGGTTTTTTTGGGGTTTTTTAGGATTTTTATAGTTTTTTGGGTTATTATGGATTATGACTAGTTTTAGGGTTTTAGTTTCATTATTTTTTTGGGTTCTTAGGGGTTTCACTTATATTTTAATGGGTTTATAATTTTCTATTTTTTTCAATGATTCTATTGGTTTTTATGGTTTTTATGGTTTTAATGTGTTATTTGGGTCTTTATAGTTTTTTAGGGTTATTATTATTATTTTTTAGTAGTTCATTGGTTTTTGTGGACTTAAGGATCTTTTAGATTTTCTTATGTCTTTGTCATTATTAGGTTGTTTAGGGGTGTTATGTTTTTTATGTATTTAAGTTTTTCTTAGGATTATTCAAGAGTTTTATGGTTTTTTATGTTTTTTTGGATTTTTGCAATTTGTTTAGTATTTTTTGGGTTGTAAGGATTTTTTTAGGGTTTTTAGGTTTTTATCATTTTTATGTTTTTAGGGGTTTCAATAGTTTTTAGTGTTTTATGGTTTTATTAGGGTTTTTATGGTTTTTTGTATTTTTTACATTTTTAAGGGTTTTTAGGGATATTTAAGGATTTTTATGCTTTTAGGGTTTTAGGGAATTTTTTTAGTTTTTAGGTTTTAAAGGGTTTTTAGATTTTGTTAAAAAAATTTGGTTTTTGAAGTTTTTAGAATTATTTTGTTGATTTTAAGGGTTTTTTATATTTTTTCTAGGTTTTTAGAGGTTTTATGGTTTTTAGGGTTTTTTGGTTTGTTGAGGTTTTCTGTTTTTTTTGTATTAAAGTTTTCTTATGGTTCATAGGTATTTTTGATTTTTTTATGTTTTTTCTTATTTTTAGGGGATTTTCTAAATTTTATTGGTTTTAGGGTTTTTATGTATTTTAATGGTTTTTATGGGTTTTTGGGATTTTATGTTTTTTTGAGTTTTAAGTGTTTTTAAGTGTTTTAGAGTTTTTTAACATTTTTAGTGGTTTAAAATGATTTTATATATTTTTTGGGATTTAGGGTTCTATTGGTTTTTTAGGGTTTTCTTATGGTTTTTAAGTGTTTTATTATTTTTAGGATTTTTTAAGGTTTTATTGTTTTTAATTTTTTGTGGGTTTTAGTGTTTTTATGTTTTTTGGGTTTTCATAGGGGTTTTTATGTGTTTTTATGGTTTTTTAACTTTTTATTGATTTTTTAGGATTTTTATGCATTTATTGGGTTTTAGGGATTTTGAAGGCATTAGGTTTTAGAGTTTTTATCGTTTTTGGGTTTTTTGGGTATTTTGAATTTTTTTGGGTTTTTTTTGTTTTCTTTTGGAGTTTATAATCTTTTTAGGGCCCTAAATTATTTTTATAATTTTTGGTGGGTTTTTATTATTTTCATACATATTTATGGGATTTAATGTTTTTAGGTTTTTTAGGTGTTTTTTGTTTTTAGGTTTTTTTGGGGCTCTAAGGTCTTTTACAGGTTTTTTGGGCTTTTAGAATTATTTATGTTTATCTGGGTTTTATGTGATATTAGGGTTTTAAGTATTTCATAGGGTTTTTTCATATTTTTATGTTTTTCGACATTTTTATATATTTTATAGGATTACTATGGCGTTTAGGGTTTTTAAGGATTTTGGGTGTTTTTAGGATTTTTAGGTGTTTTAGTGTTTTTTTGGGGTTTTTATCATTTTTATGTTTTTATGGGGTTCTAGTGTTTTTAGATTTTTAATTTATTCTTAAGGGATTTCAGTTTTCTTAGGTGTTTTACATTTTTAAGGCCATTTAGGGACTATTTAGTATTTTTACTAATTTTATGTTTCTTTGGATTTTGAGGGTTTTTAGGATTTTTTGGTGTTTTGGGGGTTTTAGGTGTTTTTTTGAGTTCTCTAGGTTAGTAATGTTTTCTAGAGTTTTTAAATTTTTATGGCTATAATGTATTTTTAGTGTTTTTATAAGTTCTTTACAGTGTATGTGGTTTTTATGTGTTTTTAAGTTTTTAGGGTTTTTTTATGTTTTTAGGTGTTTTTTGGGTTTTTGGTATCTTTTTCGGGGGTTTTAGTATTTTTTTTCTTTTTCTTTTTTATTTTTCAACTTTTTTAATTCATTGTATTTTTAGGTTTTCATTATAGGTTCCAAGATATTTAGGGTAATTTATGTTTTTATGTTTTTTCAGTATTTTTTATATTTTTATGGGTTTTGGTTGTTTTGATAGTTTTAGGTTTTTAAGGTTTTTAGTGGTTTTTGGTTTTTTACTTTTTTTGGGGTTTTAATGTTTTTAGAGTTTGTAAATTTTTTAGGGGATTAAATGGATTTTATAGTTTTTAGTGGTATTTTAGTGGTTTTATTTGTTTTTATGGGTTTTTATGTTTTTAGGGATTTAGGGTCCTTTTAGGATTTTTAGGGGTTTTAGCACTTTTTATGTTTTTTGCTGGTAGTAATTGTTTTTGGTTTTTTAAGGTTTTATTAGGGTTTTTTAGGGTTTTTATGGTTTTTACATTTTATGGAGTTTAGGTATTTGTTAGTATTTTATGGTGTTTTCAAGAGTTTAGGGATTTTGAAGGGTTTTAGGGGTTTTAGGGGATATAATGGTTTTAGGGTTTTTAGACTTTTCTATGTGTTTTAATGGTTCTATGGTTTTTAAGGATTCTAGGGTTTTTCATGTTTTTAGGGTTTTTTAGATTTTAGGGATTCTAAGGTATTTTTTATAATTTTTATAGTTTATTAGTGTTTTTAGATATTCGGGTGGAGGTTAGGGGTTTTATGGGTTTTATGGTTCTTATTTTTATATTTAGGTATTTGGATTTTTTTTGAGTTTTTAGGGTTGTCATGGTTTTTTATAATCTATTAAAATTTTATGGGTTATAAAGGAATTTTGAGTTTTTAGTGGGTATTTATATATTTTATTGGTTTTTACGGTTTGAATATTTTTTGGAGTTTTATGATTTTTAGGGGTTTTGGGTTTTTTGGGTTTTTATCTTTTTTTTTTTGTTTTTTTGGTGATTCAATTGTTTTTATGTTTTTCGGTTTTCTTAGGATTTTGACCATTTTTGTACAATTTTAGGAATTTTAGGGATTTTAGGATTTTTATGGGTTTTTAGGGTCTTTAGATATTTTGATTATTTTTATGAGTTTTTTTTGTGTTGTTTTGGTTTTTCTTGGTTTTAAAGGTTTTTATAGAATTTTTTAATGTTTTGTGGGGTTGGAATGTTTTTATAAATTTTAGCAGGTTTTTTTGTTTTTATTGGTTTTAGGGGTATTTAATTTTTTTAGGGATTTTATGGTTTTTTTGGAATTTTATGGTCATTATGGGCTTTTTATGGGGTTTTAGGGATTTTATATTTTTTGGTGTTTCAGGGGTTTTAAGTGTTGTTATGTTTCTAAGGTTTTCTAAGGGAATGGAAGGCTCGAGTCCAGGCTATTTGTGACACCCCCCAAAATTTATTAGAAAAGACACAAAGACACTGTAGACAAGGGAGGGGAGGGATCAACTGATCCACACCAAAAACCACTTACGACCTCAACCCGAAGGCCACAAAAAGAAATGAAAAAAAACAAAAAGCAAGAAAGACACGTCAAAAAAAGTCCAAAAGGGAAGGCACACAATGGGAGGATCAGTCAACATCGCCACAAAAATCATCCATCTCCGCACCACGATACCCCATGCCCACACCAAAGCCGTCACCCACATCAGCAAAACTAAAATCTCACTCCGCACCCATGTCCGTTGAATCCCATACAGACACAATATCCTCATGCATGCCAAGCCTGGATAGCAGTTTCATCCTAGACTTCTATTCCTCAACAGAAATTGATAGTCTCTCTTGTTTATTAACTTTTATATTAAGTCTGACAGGTCATGAAGAGGCCCTAGTTTCCATGGGACATGGGAGGGAAGAACAATCCCTCCTCCGTCTTCGCCTCGAAGGGGCATAAGTGGATCTGGATTCAACACATGACTTCACACAAGTGACACCATCATTGATAGTCGATGGTGCCTTCCCATTCTTACATTCCGACCTAGCCGTTTCGGCATCTCCTCTGGTTCTTTCCTCCTTTGACCTGACCATAGCAACATTTATCAGGCGATCAGCCTCAGCAAACCTCTCCCCAAGCCTCTTTGCTTCACCCTCAAGCGGGAACCTTTCCTGTTCAACCCAGACCATCTCATGCAACTACACACACTAATCTTCAGCAGAGGGAACATCATAGAGGACCATAGCCCTTTGTAGGTTCATGTATTGATCAGCAGCATCACCCGCATTCCCCGAAAGATGGCTCAAAAACTAGGCACTGGGAAGTTCCTCAGCACCGCTAGTGCTATCTGAGGGAGGAAATAACCCAGTCTCCATGTTAGGTCCCCCCATTCTGGGACACCCGGACAGAACAAGAGGGGAATCACATCAATTTGTGTATTTCACCATTGGGATCCAGGTATCCTCTTCCGCCATAGACCTTTCCTCAGCTGCATACATGATCTACTCATCCCAAGTCCTTAGGCCCTGAGCATCCACTGCCTCCTTCACAAAATCTGCCACCAACATATCCACCATTGCAGGCTCAACCAGGGCTGCAACCTGGAAATTGTCTGGAGGAATCACAACAAACTTAACTGCTAGAAAGGATCCATCGGTGATCTCATTAAATTTCAATCCAAGAATCTCATCTCAACCCAATTCCAAAGCATAGGGGTCCTCCACATTTCCTTTCTAAATACCCATCACAGCAGCATTCCCTAAATCTGGATGCCTCCTAGTGGAGTTACCACACCGGCAAACGCCTTTAGTAGAAATCCGATTATCCCTTTCAGCAATTAGCACTTCCTCCTCATCAGCAACTCCCGAAACACAAGCACCTCCATCCAGATTTACCATGAAGCCACTCGAATCCATCATGTAAACCTCTAAATCACTTCCATCCAGCAAAGCAGATGAGCAGGGAACATCAACAACTGAAGGTTGGGAGGATAATGTCTTAGCCACCCCTGTTGTCCCCTTCACCTCCACCAGAGGGAGGATGCTCTCACCTGAAGACATGTGAGCCAGAAATCCACCACCCCTGACAGGGCCAGAACATCCTCCAGATTGGTCACTATGCCCAAAGCTCCAACAAGAAGAGAAAAACACCTGCTATTTCTCAGAGATAACAGTCTGTCTCCACCTGAGTTCTTCCCCCACTGCAATCCAGACAGTATCCATAGGAGTCTTCGAAGCATCAACTTCAACAAAGGCCCTTAGTGCAACCAGATGACAAAGGACCCTAGTCCTACTATCCACACAAAGAAACCTACAGCATGAAATTTCCAAGCATCGAAAGAATAGAGATATTTTGAAAGGGAATGTGATGTTTACGAAATCTCACCCAGGTAACAACAATCAGGGAACTCCACTTCCGATGAAAGTCAATGCTCCACCGAAAAAGTGATGAACGAACGCCATTGCACGATCGAGGAGATTCCTACCAGGCAAGGACCATGTCTTCCTCCTAGTAAAAGCGAATCAAGATGTGGGAGTTATCGATCAGATCCACAGTCACTCAATCCCTAAGATTCCAGAAAGCCGAAACGAACCTGCCAAAAGTGACCACCGGGGACCACCATATCGGTAAGCTTGCAACCAGAGTCAGGCAATGCATATCTGAAGCCTTAGTGAACTCCCAAATCGAGAGGGGAAGCTACGGACAACCTTTGAAGATCTCTGGAACCTTTGAGTAGAGCACCGTTTTCGGGAAGGAGGGCACCGTTTTAGGGTTTTTATGGTTGTTAAGGGTTTTAATTTTTTTTATGTTTTAAGTCTTTTTTAGATATTATTACATTTTTAGGATTTTTTATGTATTTTTTATGATTTTCATGGTCTTTATTGTTTTTATGGATTTGAGGGTTTTATGTTTTTAGGGTTAATGTGTTTTTATTGGTTTTTGGGGGTTTTATAGGTTTTTTTATTATTTGAGGGTCTTTATTTTTTCATTGTTTTTAAACATTTTTATGAATTTAAAGGGTTTTATTTTTTTTAGTCGATTTTAGGGTTTTTATGGGGTTTTAGGATTTTCATGGTTTTTAGCGGTTTTTAAGGTTATAGTGGTTTTAATGGTTTTAGGGTTTAAGAGTTATTTAGAGACTTTATAATTTCATATGTGCTTTTGAGTTTCTATTTTTTATGGTTTTCATTGGGTTTTTCATGTGTTTTTAGTTTTTTAGGGAGATTTTGACATTTTTTATGATTTTTTGGGTTTTAGTGTTTTTATAAATTTTAGGGGGTTCTATAGGTTTTTGGATTTTACAGGTTTTTTGTTTTTAGTTTTTTTTTGAGTTTTTTATGATTTTAATGTTTTAGTTATTTTAATGTTTTTAGGGGTGTAAATGGTTTTTATAGGTTCTATAGGTTTTTACTGTTTTTTTAGCTTTTTATTGTTTTCAATGTTTTTTGGGGTTTAGTGTATTTATAGGGTTTTTATAAATTTTATTGTTTTTAGATTTTAGTGGTTTAAAGTTTTTTTTAGTTTTTAAGAGTTTTCATAGGGTTTTCTTAGGTTTTAGGGTTTTCACATTTTATTTATTTTTAATATTTTTTACAATTTTTATTCTTTTTTATGGTTTTTAGGGATTTTTAGGTGCTTGGGTTTTTATGGATTTTAGCGTTTTTATGGTGTTTATCACTTTTTAGGTTTCTTAAGAGTTTTAAATGGTTTTATATTTTAATGTTTTTCTTACTGTTTTTAGGGTTTGATGGTATTTTAAGTGTTGAAGGATTTCTTTGGCTTTTTAGGAGTTTTATGGGCATTAGGGATTGTAAGGATTGTGATGGATTTTGGGGTTTTTAGAGTTTTTATGGTTTTTATACATTTTTTTGGTTTTTTTGATTTTTTAGGTATTTTATGTTTTTAGAGGGTTTTAATGTTTTATGGATTTAAATATTTTTAGAGTTTTTAGGTAGTTTATAAGGTTTTTATGTTTTTAGGGGTTTTATAATTTATGTTATTTTTATTGGTTTTTGGGTTTTCTTTTGGTTTTATTATTTTTATGTTTTTTATTGTTTTTTAGGTTTTTAAGAGTTTTAAGTGTTTTTAGGGTTTTCAATAATTTTTTATGGTTTTTGATAGTTTTTATGGTTTTTACATTTCTATAAATTTTATGGAATATTTTATGATTTTTATGTATTTTTAGATTTTTCATGGATTTTGAGTGTTTTTATGGCATTTAGGGGTTTAAAGGTATTTATGGATTTCTTGGTTTTTTAGATTTTTTTGAATTTCTTGGATTTTTATGGTTTTTTGTAGTTTTTACCATTTTTAGGGGTTTAAAGGGTTTTAGAGTTTTTAGAGGGTTTTATGTGTTTTAAATGGGTTTTATTATTTTTATGTTTTTAGGAGATTTATAGTTTTTAAGGGATATATGGTTTTTTATGGGTTTTAGATTCTATTTTGGATTTTTTTGGTTCTAAATTTTTCTTAGGGATTTTAGGGGTTTTAGTGTTTTTTAATTTTTCAATGATTTTTATGGATTTTTTTGGAATTTTATTATTATTTTTAGTTTCTCATGAATTTGAGGGTTTTAAGGCATTTTCGGGGGGGGGGGGGGGTGAATATTTTTCATATTTTTTGATTTTTAGGCGTTTTATGTGTTTTTATGTTTTTATGTTTTTCATAGGGTTTTCTTGGTTTTTATGGTTTATTATTTTTTAGGGATTTTTTTCAGGATTTTTATAATTTGTTGGGTTTTTGGTATTTTTAGGGTTGTTAGAGTTTTTACGATTTTAATGGATTTTCTGGGTTTTATGTTATTAATTTTTTTTTGAGTTTTTAATGTTTTTAGGGGTTTTAAATGGTTTTAAGAGTTTTTAATGAGGTTTTAGTGTTTTTTGGATTTTGGGTTTTTTTGGGGGGGGGGGTTAGGTTTTGGTTATTTTTTGGGTTTTTTAGTTTTTTATGTTTTTAAAGGATTTAACTATATTCTGGTTTTCATGATTTTGTTATTTATTGGAGGTTTTTAGGGGTTTTGTGTTTTCCAAGATTTTTTGGATTTTTAGTATATTTTTTTTGGTTTTGTATGGTTTTTGGGATTTTTAGGGGTTTTAGGGTTTTGAAATTTTATTGGTTTTAGGGTTGTTTTTTATTTTTATACTGATTTTAACATTCTTAATTTTCTTATTAGTTTTAGGGTTTTAATGGGTTGTTAGAGTTTTTAGTAATTTTCTTAGTTTTTATGGAATTTTTAGGTTTGTTAGAATTTCAATTTTTTAAGGTATTTAGAGTTTTTTATGTTTTTTGTAATTTTTTTATTTTTTTGGGGTTTTAATTGTTTTGAGGTTTTTATATTTTTCTTATTTTTTTTGAGTTTCTAAGGATTTTAGGTATTTTTATGGATTTTTTAGGATTTTGATGGTTTTGGGCGATTTTGATTGCTTTTAGGTTTTTTCAGGGTTTTAGGGTTTTTTAGTGTTTTTAGCATTTCATATTGTTTTATGGGTTTAATGTTCTTTTATGATTTTAATGATTTCTTATTTTTTTCATTCTTTTAAGCTTTTAAATTTTTATATAATTTATAAGGAATTTTTATGATTTTTATGATTTTTAGGGTTTTATGGGATTTTTTAATCTGTTAAAGATTTTTAAGGGGTTTTATAGTTTTTTATCATTTTTATGAGTTTATAATTTTTTTGGTTATTTTACGATTTCTATATGTTTTTATAATTTTTTAATATTTTTAAGTGTTTTTATGATTTTTAGGGGTTTTTATGGGCTTTACCATTTTTTATATTTTTAGAGGATTTATTTGTTCTTAGGTTTTTATTGTTTTCATAGGGTTTTAAAACTTGTAATGGTGTTTTAGTTTAATTGGAATTTTAATAAATTTTTTAGTAATTTTATGGTTTTTATGAGTTTTAGATATTTTGAGGGTTTTGTTGGTTTTATTGATTTAAGGGGTTTTAGGATTGTTAACATTTTTAAAAATTTTAATGGTTCTAAGAGTTTTTAGTTTTAAAATTTTTAGGGATTTTCATGGATTTTTACATTTTAAACATTTTAGTAATTTTTTTAGGATTCTATGGTTTTTAGGGCTTTTATGTATTTTTTAGGGTTTTGACGGGTTTTAGGTTTTCTTTAGTTTTTTTTATTTTAGGTGGGTTCTTATGTTTTTAGGGTTATCAAGATTTTTAGAGTTTTTTAATGTTTTTGTTGGTTTATATGATTTCAATATTTTTTTGTGATTTTTAGGGTCTTTATGGGCATTTCATGTTTTTAATGGTCTTTAGGGGTTTTATGGTTTTTAGGGTTTTTAGTGTTTTTATGTTTTTTTAATGTTTTTTTCATTTTTTAGTTTTAGAGGTTTTAAGCATTTTTAAGTTTTTAATTTTTTCTTAGGATTTTTATGGGGTTTTCCAGTTTTTTATGTTTTTAGGGATTTTTTAGTATTTTTATGGTTTTTAGAGAGCTTAATGATTTTGAGGGTGTATTTATTTTTTTAGGGTTTTTAGTGTTTTTGTTTTCTTTGGGATTTATTGTTTCTATGTGTTTTTTAGATTTTTATAAAAAATTTTATTTATAATTTTGTTATGGTTTAGATGAATTTTATAGTTTTTTGTGGGTTATCATGGTTTTTATGTAACTTTACTGGTTTTATAAGATTTTAGGGTTTTTATGGTTTCTGGGGGGGTAATGGTTTTAATGGTTTTTAGGGGTTTTAGACTGTTTGAGAGTTTTTATTAATTTTAAGTTCTTTATGTTTTTAAGGATTTTAATTTTTTTTAAATTTGATGGTTTTATTAGGGGTTTTCAGGGTTTTTAAATTTTAACTTATTTTTAGTAATTTTTTATAATTTTTATTATTTTTTAGTTTTTTAGATATTTTTTGGGTTTTTTGGGCTAGTTTAGGGATTTGTTCATTTTTATGGGTTTTAGGGGTTTAATGTTTTTTTATATTTAATGGATTTCTTATGAATTTAAGTGTTTTTAATGTTTAGTGGTGTTATGTTTTTTATGTATTTAAGTTTTTCTTAGGATTATTCAAGAGTTTTATGGTTTTTTACGTTTTTTTTGGATTTTTACAATTTGTTTAGTATTTTTTGGGTTGTAAGGATTTTTTAGGGTTTTTAGTTTTTTATCATTTTTATGTTTTTAGGGGTTTCAATAGTTTTTAGGGTTTTATGGTTTTATTAGGGTTTTTATGGTTTTTTGTATTTTTTACATTTTTAAGGGTTTTTAGGGATATTTAAGGGTTTTTATGCTTTTAGGGTTTTAGGGGATTTTTTTAGTTTTTAGGTTTTAAAGGGTTTTTAGATTTTGTAAAAAAATTTAGGTTTTTGAAGTTTTTAGAATTTTTTTGTTGATTTTTTGGGTTTTTTATATTTTTTCTAGGTTTTTAGAGGTTTTATGGTTTTTAGGGATTTTTGGTTTGTTGAGGTTTTCTGTTTTTTTTGGTATTAAGGTTTTCTTATGGTTCATAGGTTTTTTTTATTTTTTTTATGTTTTTTCTTATTTATAGGGGATTTTCTAAATTTTATTGGTTTTAGGGTTTTTATGTATTTTAATGTTTTTTATGGGTGTTTGGGATTATATGTTTTTTTGAGTTTTAAGTGTTTTTATGTTTTTTAGAGTTTTTTAACATTTTTAGTGGTTTAAAAGGATTTTATATTTTTTGGGGGGGTATAGGGTTCAATTGGGTTTTTAGGTTTTTCTTATGGTTTTTAGGTGTTTTATTATTTTTAGGATTTTTTAAGGTTTTATTGTTTTTAATTTTTTGTTGGTTTTAGTGTTTTTATGTTTTTTGGGTTTTCATAGGGGTTTTTATGTGTTTTTAGGGTTTTTTTTAACTTTTTATTTTTTTTAGGATTTTTATGCATTTATTGGGTTTTAGGGTTGTTGAAGGCATTAGGTTTTAGAGTTTTTACCATTTTTGGGTTTTTTGGGTATTTTGATTTTTTTTGGGTTTTTTTGTTTTCTTTTGGAGTTTCTAATCTTTTTAGTGCCCTAAATTATTTTTATAATTTTTAGTGGGTTTTTATTTTTTTCTTACATATTTATGGGATTTAATGTTTTTAGGTTTTTTAGGTGTTTTTTGGTTTTAGGTTTTTTTGGGGCTCTATGGTCTTTTACGGGTTTTTTGGGCTTTTAGAATTATTTATGTTTACTTGGGTTTTATGTGATATTAGGGTTTTAAGTATTTCATAGGGTTTTTTTTCATATTTTTATATTTTTCGACATTTTTATATATTTTATAGGATCACTATGGCGTTTAGGATTTTTAGGGATTTTGGGTGTTTTTAGGTTTTTTAGGTGTTTTAGTGTTTTTTTGGGTTTTTTAGCATTTTTATGTTTTTAGAGGGTTCTAGTGTTTTTAGATTTTTAATTTCTTCTTAGGGGATTTCAGTTTTCTTAGGTGTTTTACATTTTTAAGGCCTTTTAGGGACTATTTAGTATTTTTCTTAATTTTATGTTTCTTTGGATTTTGAGGGTTTTTAGGATTTTTTGGTGTTTTGGGGGTTTTAGGTGTTTTTTTGAGTTCTCTAGGTTAGTAATGTTTTCTATATTTTTTAAATTTTTATGGGTTTAATGTATTTTTAGTGTTTTTAGTAGTTCTTTACAGTGTATGTGGTTTTTATGTGTTTTTAAGGTTTTAGGGTTTTTTATGTTTTTAGGTGTATTTTTGGGTTTTTAGTATCTTTTTCGGGGGTTTTAGTATTTTTTTTCTTTTTATTTTTTATTTTTCAACTGTTTTAATTCTTTTTATTTTTAGGTTTTCATTGTAGGTTCCAAGATATTTAGGGTAATTTATGTTTTTATGTTTTTTCGGTATTTTTTATATTTTTATGGGTTTTAGGTGTTTTGATAGTTTTAGGTTTTTAAGGTTTTTAGTGGTTTTTGGTTTTTTACTTTTTTTTGGGGTTTTAATGTTTTTAGAGTTTGTAAATTTTTTTGGGGATTAAAGGGATTTTATAGTTTTTAGTGGTATTTTAGTGGTTTTATTTGTTTTTATGGGTTTTTATGTTTTTAGGGATTTAGGGTCTTTTTTGGATTTTTAGGGTTATTAGCACATTTTATGTTTTCTGCTGGTAGTAACTGTTTTTGGTTTTTTAAGGTTTTCTTAGGTATTTTTAGGGTTTTTATGGTTTTTACATTTTTAGGGAGTTTAGGTATTTGTTAGTATTTTATGGTGTTTTAAAGAGTTTAAGGATTTTGAAGGGTTTTAGGGGTTTTAGGGGATATAATGGTTTTAGGGTTTTTAGACTTTTCTATGTGTTTTAATGGTTCTATGGTTTTTAAGGATTCTAGGGTTTTTCATGTTTTTAGGGTTTTTTAGATTTTAGGGATTCTAAGGGATTTTTTATAATTTTTATAGTTTATTAGTGTTTTTAGATATTCGTGTGGAGGTTAGGGGTTTTTTGGGTTTTATGGTTCTTATTTTTATTTTTAGGTTTTTGGTTTTTTTTGAGTTTTTAGGGTTGTCATGGTTTTTTATAATCTATTAAAATTTTTTGTGTTATAAAGTAATTTTTAGTTTTTAGTGGGTTTTTATATATCTTAATGGTTTTTACGATTTGTATATTTTTTTGAGTTTTATGATTTTTAGGGGTTTTGGGTTTTTTGGGTTTTTATCTTTTTTTTTTGTTTTTTTTTGATTCAATTGTTTTTATGTTTTTAGGTTTTCTTAGGATTTTAACCATTTTTGTACAATTTTAGGAATTTTATGGATTTTAGGATTTTTATGGGGTTTTAGGGTCTTTAGATATTTTGAATATTTTTATGAGTTTTTTTTTGGGTTTTTTTGGTTTTTTTTTGGTTTTAAAGGTTTTTATAGAATTTTTTAATGTGTTGTGGGGTTTGAATGTTTTTTGAAATTTTAGCGGGTTTTTTTGTTTTTATTGGTTTTAGGGGTATTTAATTTTTTTAGGGATTTTATGTTTTTTTGAAATTTTATGGTCATTATGGGCTTTTTATGGGGTTTTAGGGATTTTATATTTTTTGGTGTTTCAGGGGTTTTAAGTGTTGTTATGTTTCTAAGGTTTTCTAAGGGAATGGAAGGCTTGATTCCAGGCTATTTGTGACACCCCCCAAAATTTATTAGAAAAGACACAAAGACACTGTAGACAAGGGAGGGGAGGGATCAACTGATCCACACCAAAAACCACTTACGACCTCAACCCGAAGGCCACAAAAAGAAATGAAAAAAAACAAAACACAAGAAATACACGTCAAAAAAGTCCAAAAGGGAAGGCACACAATGGGAGGATCAATCAACATCACCACAAAAATCATCCAGCTCCGCACCATGATACCCCATTCCCACAACCAAGCCGTCACCCACATCAGCAAAACTAAAATCTGACTCAGAACCCATGTCCGTTGAATCCCATACAGACACAATATCCTCATGCATGCCAAGCCTGGATAGCAGTTTCATCCTAGACTTCTATTGATCAGAAGAAATTGAATGTCTCTCTTATTTATTAACTTTTAGATTAAGTCTGACAGGTCGTGAAGAGGCCCTAGTTTCCATGGGACATGGGAGGGAAGAACAATCCCTCCTCCGTCTTCGCCTCGAAGGGGTATAAGTGGATCTGGATTCAACAACTGACTTCACACAAGTGACACCATCATTGATAGCCGATGGTTCCTTCCCAATCTTATATTCCGACCTAGCCGTTTCGGCACCTCCTCTGGTTCTTTCCTCCTTTGACCTGACCATAGAAACATTTATCGGGTGATCAGCCTCAGCAAACCTCTCCCCAAGCCTCTTTGCTTCACCCTCAAGCGGGAAACTTTCCCGTTCAACCCACATCATCTCATGCAACTACACACAATGATCTTCAGTAGAGGGAACATCATAGAGGACCATAGCCCTCTATAGGTTCATGGATTGATCAGCAGCATCACCAGCATTCCCCGAAAGATGGCTCAAAAACTAGGCACTGGGAAGTTCCTCAGCACCGCTAGTGCTATCTGAGGGAGGAAATAACCCAGTCTCCATGTTAGGTCCCCCCATGATGGGACACCCGGACATAACCAGAGGGGCATCACATCAATTTGTGTATTTTACCATGGATATCTAGGTCTCCTCTTCCGCCATAGACCATTCCTCAGCTGCATACATGATCCACTCATCCCAAGTCCTCAGGCCCTGAGCAACCACTGCCTCCTTCACAAAATCTGCCACCAACATATCCACCACTACAGGCTCAACCAGGGCTGCAACCTGGAAATTTTTTGGAGCAATCACACCAAACTTAACTGCTAGAAAGGATCCATCGGTGCTCTCATTAACTTTCAAGACAGCTATCTCATCTCAACCCATTTCTAAAGCATAGGGGTCCTCCACATTTCCTTCATAAACACCCATCACAGCAGCATTCCCTAAATCTGGCTGCCTCCTAGGGGAGTTACCACACCGGCGAACGCCTTAAGTAGAAACCCGATTATCCCTCTCAGCCATTAGCACTTCCTCCTCATCAGCAACTCCCGAAACACAAGCACCTCCAGCCAGATTTACCATGAAGCCACCCGAATCCATCATGGAAACCTCTAAATCACTTCCATCCAGCAAAGCAGATGAGCAGGGAGCATCAGCAACTGAACGTTGGGAGGATAATGTCTCAGCCACCCCTGTTGTCCCCTTCACCTCCACCAGAGGGAGAATGTTATCACCTGAAGACATGTGAGCCAGAAATCCACCACCCCTGACAGGGCCAGAACATCCTCCAGATTGGTCACTATGCCCAAAGCTCCAACAAGAATAGAAAAACACCTGCTATTGCTCAAAGATAACAGGCTGTCTCCACCTGAATCCTTCCCCCACTGCAATCCAGATAGTATCCACAGGAGTCTTCGAAGCATCAACTTCAACAAAGGCCCTTAGTGCAACCAGATGACAAAGGGCCCTAGTCCTACTATCCACACAAAGAAACCTCCAGCACGAAATTCCCAAGCATCGAAAGAATAGAGATATTTTGAAAGGGAAGGGGATGTTTAGGAAATCTCACCCAGGTAGCAACAATCAGGGAACTCCACATCCGATGAAAGTCAAAGCTCCACCGAAAAAGTGATAAACGAGCGCCATTGCACGATCGAGGAGATGCATACCAGGAAAGGACCATGTCTTCCTCCTAGGAAAAGTGAATCAAGATGTGGGAGCTATCGATCAGGGCCACAGTCGCTCAAGCCCTAAGATTCCAGAAAGCCGAAACGAACCTGTCAAAAGTGACCACCAGGGATCACCATATCGGTAAGCTTGCAACCAGAGTTAGGCAGTGCAGGTCTGAAGCCTCAGTGAACTCTTAAATCGAGAGGGGAAGCTGTGGACAACCTTTGAAGAACTCTAGAACCTTTGATTAGAGAACCATTTTCAGAAAGGAGGTTACTGTTTTAGGGTTTTAATGGTTGTTAAGGGTTTTAATTTTTTTATGTTTTAAGGTTTTTTAGGTATTATTACATTTTTAGGATTTTTACGTATTTTTTATGATTTTCATGGTCTTTATGGTTTTTATGGATTTGAAGGTTTTATGTTTTTAGGGTTAATTTGTTTTAATTGGTTTTGGGGGTTTTATAGGTTTTTTATTATTTGAGGGTCTTTATTTTTTCATTGTTTTTAAATATTTTTATGAATTTAATGGTTTTTATTTTTTTAGTCGATTTTAGGGTTTTTCTGGGGTTTTAGGATTTTCATGGTTTTTAGGGGTTTTTATGGTCATAGTGGTTTTAATGGTTTTAGGGTTTAAGAGTTATTTAGAGACTTTAGAATTTCTTATGTGCTTTTGAGTTTCTATTTTTTATGGTTTTCATTGGGGTTTTCATGTGTTTTTAGTTTTTTAGGGATATTTTGACATTTTTTATGATTTTCTGGGTTTTAGTGTTTTTATAAATTTTAGGGGGTTCTATAGGTTTTTGGATTTTATGGGCGTTTTGTTTTTAGTGTTTTTTGAGTATTTTATGATTTTAATGTTTTAGTGATTTTAATGTTTTTAGGGGTGTAAATGGCTTTTCTATGTTCTAGAGGTTTTTACTGTTTTTTTAGGTTTTTATTGTTTTCAATGTTTTTTGGGGTTTAGTGTATTTCTAGGGTTTTTTTATAAATTTTAGTGTTTTTAGATTTTAGTGGTTTAAAGTGTTTTCTAGTTTTTAAAAGTTTTCATAGGGTTTTCCTAGGTTTTAGGGTTTTCAAATTTTATTTATTTTTAGTATTTTTTACAATTTTTATTCTTTTTTACGGTTTTTGGCGATTTTTAGGTGCTTGGGTTTTTATGGATTTTAGCTTTTTTTATGGTGTTTATCACTTTTTAGGTTTCTTAAGAGTTTTAAATGGTTTTATATTTTAATGTTTTTCATACTATTATTTGGGTTTGATGGTTTTTTAAGTGTTGAAGGATTTATTTGGCTTTTTAGGAGTTTTATGGGTTTTAGGGACTGTCAGGATTGTGATGGATTTGGTTGTTTTTAGAGTTTTTATGGTTTTTATACATTTTTTTGGTTTTTTTGATTTTTTATGTATTTTATGTTTTTAGAGGGTTTTAATGTTTTAGGGATTTAAATATTTTTTAGATTTTTTGGGTAGTTTATAAGGTTTTTATGTTTTTAGGGGTTTTATAATTTATGTTATTTTTATTGGTTTTTGGGTTTTCTTGTGGTTTTATTATTTTTATGTTTTTTATTGTTTTTTAGGTTTTTAAGAGTTTTAAGTGTTTTTAGGGTTTTCAATAATTTTTTATGGTTTTTGATAGTTTTTATGGTTTTTATATTTCTATAAATTTTATGGAATATTTTATGATTTTTATGTATTTTTAGATTTTTCATCGATTTTGAGTGTTTTTATGGCATTTAGGGGTTTAAAGGTATTTATGGATTTCTTGGTTCTTTAGATTTTTTTGAATTTCTTGGATTTTTATGGTTTTTTGTAGTTTTTTAACATTTTTAGGGGTTTCAAGGGTTTTAGAGTTTTTAGAGGGTTTTATGTGTTTTAAATGGGTTTTATTATTTTTATGTTTTTAGGAGCTTTATAGTTTTTAAGGGATTTACGGTTTTTTATGGGTTTTAGATTCTATTTTGGATTTTTTTGGTTCTAAAGTTTTCTTAGAGATTTTAGGGGTTTTAGTGTTTTTTAATTTGTCAATTATTTTTATGGATATTTTTTGGAATTTTATTAATATTTTTAGTTTCTCAAGAATTTGAGGGTTTTAATGAATTTTCGGGGGGGGGGGGTTGAATATTTTTCATATTTTTTTATTTTTAGGGGTTTTATGTGTTTTTAAGTTTTTAGGTTTTTCATAGGGTTTTCTTGGTTTTTATGGTTTATTATTTTTTAGGGATTTTTTCAGGATTTTTATAATTTGTTGGGTTTTAGGTATTTTTAGGGGTTTTAGTGTTTTTACGATTTCAATGGATTGTCTGGTTTTTATGTCATTAATTTTTTTTTGAGTTTTTAATGTTTTTAGCGGTTTTAAATGGTTTTAAGATTTTTTAATTTGGTTTTAGGGTTTTTTGGATTTTTGATTTTGGGGGGGGGGTTATATTTTTTTTGGGGGGGGGGGGTTAGGTTTTGGTTATTTTTTGGGTTTTTTAGTTTTTTATGTTTTCAAAGGATTTAACTATATTATGGTTTTCATTATTTTGTTATTTATTGGAGGGTTTTTAGGGGTTTTGTGTTTTCCAAGATTTTTTGGATTTTTAGTATATTTTTTTTGGGTTTGTATGGTTTTTGGGATTTTTAGGGGTTTTAAGGTTTTGAAATTTTATAGTTTTTAGGGTTGTTTTTTATTTTTATAGTGATTTTAACATTCTTAAATTTTTATTAGTTTTAGGGTTTTAATGGGTTGTTAGAGTTTTTAGTAATTTTCTTAGTTTTTATAGAATTTTTAGGTTTGTTAGATTTTCATTTTTTAAGGTATTTAGAGTTTTTTATGTTTTTTGTGAATTTTTTATTTTTTGGGGGTTTTAATTGTTTTGAGGTTTTTATATTTTTCTTATGTTTTTTTGAGTTTTTAAGGATTTTAGGTATTTTTATGGATTTTTAAGGATTTTGATGGTTTTGGGGGATTTTGATTGCTTTTAGGTTTTTTCAGGGTTTTAGGGTTTTTTAGTGTTTTTAGCATTTCATATTTTTTATGGGTTTAAAGGTCTTTTATGATTTTAATGATTTCTTATTTTTTTCATTCTTTTAAGCTTTTAAATTTTTATATAATTTATAAGGAATTTTTATGATTTTTAGGATTTTTAGGGTTTTATGGGATTTTTTAATCTGTTAAAGATTTTTAAGGGGTTTTATAGTTTTTTATCATTTTTATGAGTTTATAATTTTTTTGGTTATTTTACGATTTCTATATGTTTTTATAATTTTTTAATATTTTTAAGTCTTTTTATGATTTTTAGGGGTTTTTATGGGCTTTACCATTTTTTATATTTTTAGAGGTTTTATTTGTTCTTAGGTTTTTATTGTTTTCATAGGGTTTTCAAAGTTGTAATGGTGTTTTAGTTTAATTGGAATTTTTATAAATTTTTTAGTATTTTTATGGTTTTTATGAGTTTTAGATATTTTGAGGGTTTTGTTGGTTTTAATGATTTAAGGGGTTTTAGGATTGTTAACATTTTTAAAAAAATTAATGGTTTTAAGGGTTTTTAGTTTTAAAATTTTTAGGGATTTTCGTGGATTTTTACATTTTAAACATTTTAGTAATTTTTTTAGGATTGTATGGTTTTTAGGGATTTTATGGATTTTTTAGGGTTTTGACGGGTTTTAGGTTTTCTTTAGTTTTTTTTATTTTATGTGGGTTCTTATGTTTTTAGGGTTATCAAGATTTTTAGAGTTTTTTAATGTTTTTGTTGGTTGATATGATTTCAATATTTTTTTGTGATATTTAGGGTCTTTATGGGCCTTTCATGTTTTTAATGGTCTTTAGGGGTTTTATGGTTTTTAGGGTTTTTAGTGTTTTTATGTTTTTTTAATGTTTTTTTCATTTTTTAGTTTTAGAGGTTTTAAGCCTTTTTAGGTTTTTAATTTTTTCTTAGGATTTTTATGGGGTTTTCCAGTTTTTTATGTTATTAGGGATTTTTTAGTATTTTTATGGTTTTTAGAGAGCATAATGATTTTGAGGGTGTATTTATTTTTTTAGGGTTTTTAGTGTTTTTTTTCTTTGGGCTTTATTGTTTCTATGTGTTTTTTAGATTTTTATGGAATTTCATATTTATAATGTTGTTATGGTTTAGACGAATTTTATAGTTTTTTGTTGGTTATCATGGTTTTTATGTAATTTTACTGGTTTTATGGGATTTTAGGGGTTTTATGGTTTCTGGGTGGGGGGTTTATGGTTTTAATGGTTTTTACGGGTTTTAGAGTGTTTGAGAGTTTTTAGTAATTTTATGTTCTTTAAGTTTTTAAGGATTTTAATTTTTTTTAAATTTGATGGTTTTATTAGGGGTTTTTAGGCATTTTAAATTTTAAATTATTTTTATTAATTTTTTTATTATTTTTATTAGTTATTAGGTTTTTATATATTTTTAGGGTTTTTGGGCTAGTTTAGGGATTTGTTCATTTTTATGGGTTTTAGGGGTTTAATGTTTTTTTATATTTAATGTATTTCTTATGAATTTAAGTGTTTTTAATGTTTATAGGGATTTGGGGGGGGGGGGGTAGGATTTTTATGGTTTTAAGGTTTTTAGGTATTTTTAGGGTTTTTAGGTTTTTTAAGGGTTTATATAGTTATTGTGGGGTTTTTTCAGTTTTTTTGTTGTTTTATAATTTCCACGGTTTTCTAGAGTTTTTAATGTTTTATGATATTAAATGGATTTTTTATAGTTTTTAATGATTTTTAAGGATTTACAGGTTTAATGAGGGTTTTTAATGTTTTTATGTATTTTATGGTTTTTAGGTAAGGATTTTAATGGGTTTTTACATTTTCTAGATTTTTAGGGGTTTTAGTTTTTTTAATGTTTTCTTTTGGGTTATTATGGTTTTTAGGGTTTTTACCTTTTTAAAGATCTTTAGGGATTTTTATGAATTTTATGGGTTTTTTGGTTTTTAGGGATTTGGAGGGGTTAAGGGTTTTTTGTTTTTATAGGGATTTAAATTTTTTTTAGTTTTTTATCATTTTTTTGAATTTTTTAGCGGTTTATAGTTTTGTAAATGTAACTGGGTTTGGATTAGTGGTATGCTCCCTGTAATCCTACATAAAAAATGGGGTTTCAAAAAACAGTGAATGTAGGGACTGTAGTTGTACTGTAGCAGCGACAACACTATAGCAACGTCGTGTACTATAGCGGCGACATGGCACTGTAGAAGCAGTGCGTAATGTAGCAGGTGGGTACTGTAGCAGTACTATTCACATAATGGGACTTGGGTCAATACTTTGGGCATAGGGCCATGTAATGGTATATATTCCCAATGGGACTTAAGGCTATGTAATGGGTCTCCCTCTACCCAATATAAATAGGACTTTCATTTTCTTTAATAATAAGAAGAGGCTTCGGCCCCAACCATTTAAAAAATGTTTTTAAGATATTTTTTAATGTTTTAATGGTTTAAAGGGTTTTTGGTGTTTTTTTGAGTATTTACCTTTGTTTAAAAGTTTTTTTGGGTTTTTAAGGTTTTTATGGATTTTTTAGATTTTTAAGGGGTGTATGGTGTTTTTAGGTTTATTAGTTTTTTAGCGTTTTTTAATGTTTTTAGGGGTTATATATTTTTTTAGGTTTTTATGGCCTTCCTAGAATTTTTCATCATATTTTATTTTTTTTACATTTTTAGGGGGTTTTAGGGTTTTTTAGGATTTTATTTATTTTTTAGGTTTTTGGGTATTTTATGGGTTTTTAGGATTTTTAGGGGTTTTAGGATTTTTATAATTTTATTTGTTTTTAGGGTACAAATTTTTTTTAAGTTATTAATTTTTTTTCTTAGTATTTTTAGGTTTTTTTATATTTTTATGGACTTTTCTTGTGTATTTTTATATTTTAATGGTTTTTCAGTATTTTTGGGACTTTAACTGTATTAAGTCTTTATGAAATTTTATAGTTTTTTTTTGGATTTTTGGGTCCTTTTTACTTTTCTAGTGTTTTAAGTATTTCTATATTTTTTTCATTTTAGGGGTTTAGTGGGTTTCTATAGTTTTTACCGGTTTTAGGGTTTTATGGGGTTTTAGGGTTTTGATGCTTTAAGGGGTTTTTATGGGTTTTAGAGATTTTTAATGTTTTGATGGCCTTATTAGGGTTTTAGTGTTTATTTTTTGTTTTTTATGATTTTTTTATTTTGAAGGGTTTTTAGGTTTTTATGTTTTCATAAGGTTTTTTTGTTTTTCAGGTTTTTTATGATTTTGGTGATTTTTTGGGATTTTTAATATTTTAATGGTTTTTAGGAATTTTTAGGGATTTTAGGGTTTTTTAATGCTATGGTCCTTTTTAGGTTTGATATGGATTTTAAATTTTTATAGGTTTTTAAGGTTTTCTAAATTATTTTAGAGTGTTTAGGGATTTTAATTTTTTTTGGTATTTTTAGAGATTTTAGGGTTTTTAGGGTTTTATGGTATTTAGGGATTTTTAGGGCTTTTATGGTTTTTTCTGGTTTTTAGTGTTTTAATTATTTTTTAGATTTTATGGATTTTATCTGTTTTTAAAATTTTATTGTTTTCTTAGATTTTTTCAATTTTTTTACGGTTTTTTACATTATAATGATTTTTAGGAATATTTATCATTATAATGGTTTTTTTATTGTTTTTAAGGGTTTGAAGGGTTTAAGGGTGTTTTGGTTTTTTAGATTTTTTTTGGGTTTTTAAATTTTTTTGTTCTTTAGGGGTTTTAATGTTCCTTATTGTTTTTTATTGTGTTGATGGATTTAAAGTGTTTTTATATTTTTTTGTGTTTTTTTTAGTTCTTGTAGTTTTAATTGGCTTTTAGAGTTTTTAATGTTTTTAGTGGTTTGTATTGTTTTTAGAGCTTTTAGGGTTTTTAGGGATTTTTAATGTGTTTAGCATTTTTTTATTTTTATAGGGGTTTTATGTGATTTTCGGTTTTTGTGGTTTTCTTAGAGATTTTTAGGGTTTTTATATTTTTACAGATTTTTATTGATTTTTATGATCTTTTTGGTTTTTAGGGTATTAATGGATTTGGAGGGGTTTTACAGTTTTTTTAGTGGTTTTAATATTTTTTGGGTTTTATCCCTTTTATGTTTTTATGGGGTTTTGAGTGTTTTCAAGTTTTTATGGTTTTATCATGTTTTTCATGGTTTTTTGGGTATTTTATATTATTGGGGGTTTTTAGTAATTTTTTAGTTTGTATATAAATTATAGGTTTTTTTATGTTTTTGAGGGGTTTAGGGTTTTATAGGATTTTATGGGTTTTTTATTTTTAGGGTTTTTTGAGACTTTTAGGGTTTCTGTCTTTTAATGATTTATAATGTTTTTAGGTGTTTAAATGGTGTTTAAAATTATTCATGGATTTTAGGGTTTTTATGGGCAAGGAAGATGCGAGGGTTGGGCTATTCTCCCCCCCCCCCACACCAAATTTATTAACAAGAGAAAAGAGACACATCAGACAAGGGAGGGGAGGGGTCAAACAACCCACACCCAAAAATCCCCTTACAACCCAAGACACAAAAGACCCAAAAAATAAAAATCAATAGTGAAAAAAGAAAAAACACACAAAGCCAAGAAACCACCACCATCATCCAGCATCAACCATCATCTAGAAACTCACAGCTAACCAACAACCAGCATTCAAACTCAAATAGAAATTAGAATCCATCAGCATCACGATCATAAACCACAACTTCAGCAACGCCCAGTTCAGTAGAAACCAGCATCCAACATCAAAATTTCCATGTTTTTTAGGGTTTTAGGGGTTTTATGGACTTAAGTATTATTTTAGAGGTTTTATAATTTTCTATGGTTTTAATGGGTTATAATTTTTTTTAGGTATTTAATATTTTTCAATGATTTTCATGGGTTTTAGAGTTTTATTTTTTTAGAAATTTTAATGGTTTTTTAGGATATTTATTTTTTATTTGTGTTTTTAGGGATTTTTGAGTTTTTAGGTGTTTTATGGGTTTTTAGAGTTTTTTAAATTTTTCAGAGTTTAAGGGTATCTTAGATTTTTAGTGGGTTTTTAGGGTTTTTATAGTTTATATTTATTTTTTGGTTTTTTAAGGTTTTTACATGTTTTAGAATTTTATGGTTTTTGTAGGGTTATTCAATAATTTAGAGTTTTTATTTTTTAGGGATTTTTATGTATTTTTTGAGGATTTTTATTGTTTTTAGGTGTTTTAGTGATTTTGAGGGTTTTTTGGATTTTTAGAGTTTTTACAGACAATATGGGTATATTTTGGTTTTTTTTATTTTTTTAGTTTTTAGGGTTTATAATTTTTTATGGTTTTATAGTTATAAAGGGTTTTTTTAGTTTTTAGTGGTTTTATGGCTTTTATGTATTTTTAAGTTTTTAGTGTTTTTTATATTTTTAGGGTGTTTATGGTTTTAGGGGGTTTAAGATTTTTAGGGTCTTTTAGGGTTTTTAGTATTTAAAAATTTTCTAAGTGTTTATGAATATTTATATTTTTAGGGAATTCTTAGGGTTTTAGGGTATTTGATTATTTCAGTAATTTTAGTTATATTCTATGATTTTTATTATTTTTTATATTTTTAGGGATTTTCTATGTTTTTAGGTTTTTTGAGGGTCTTTAGTGTATTTATCATTTTTTAGGATTTATTGAGAAATTAAGTGTTTTTTTGTTTTTAAGGTTTTCTTAGGGTTTTTCCAGGTTGTTAAGTTGTTTATAATTTTTACCAATTTTAGTGTTTTTAGTATTTCTATGATTTTTAGGGTTTTTAGGTATTTTGAGGGTTTTTTTTGTCTTTATGGTAATATGGTTTTTGGTACATTAGGTGTTTTCTGTGTTTTTATGGTTTCTACGGGGTTTTAGAGTTTTTCACATTTTTAGGGTTTAATGTTTCTTTTTGAATTTTTAGTGGTTTGAGGACTTATATGTTTTTGGGGGTTTTTTGGGTTTTGGGGGTTTTAGGGGTTTTAGGGGTTTAATGGTTTTATTTTTTAGGGTTTTTATGGATTTAAGAGTTTTTTATGTTTTCGGGGTTTTAAGAGTTTTGATGTTTTTAATGTTTTGTCAAGATTCAAGAGGTTTTTTAGTGTTTTTTATGTTCATTTGGTGATTTTTCCATTTTAGTAATTTATGGGTTTTAGGGTTCTTAGAGATTTTTTGAGTTTTTAATGTTTTCAGGGATTTCTGGTTTTTGGTTGTTGTTTTAGGGTTTTATGTTTTTTAATGGTTTTTATAGTTTTTTTATATTTTTAATGTTTTAAATGGGTTTTCAATTTTTAGTGATTTTAGGGTTTTTATGGGTTTAAGGGTTTTTATGGTTTTGGGGGGTTTTATTAGTTTTATGGGGCTGTAAGGTGTTTTGGGACTTTTTTAGGCTTTTAAAATTCTTAGGTCTTTAGGGGTTCAAATTGTTTTTAGGTTTTCAATGTATTCATTGGGTTTTTCAAGGTTTTGTGTATTTTTTTCAATTTTGAGTGATTTTTAGGGATTTCTAAGTAATTTTATGGTTTTTAAGGTTTTAGGGATTTTTAGGGTTTCTAGGGATTTTTTGGGTTTATAGGATTTTTGTGGTTTTTCCCTTATTTAGGTTTCTATGGGATTTATGTGTTTTAAGGTTTTTATGGTTTTTATAGGGTGTTGGGGGGGGGGTATTAGTGTTTTTTACATTATTATGGTTCCTGGAGATTTTTTTAGTATTTTTATTGTTTTTAGAGTCTTGATGGTATTATAATGTTTTTAGGTATTTATAGGGTTTTATGGTTTTTAAAGGTTTTAGTATTTTTAGGGTTTTAGTGATTTTGTTGAATTTTAATGGTTTTTATGGTTTTTGTTGTTTTAAAACATTTTTAAGTGTTTAATGGTTTTTAATGTTTTTATAGTTTTCTAGGGTTTTATGGGTTTCAAAGTTTTTATGGTTTTTAGAGGATTTTATGGTTTTTTGATTTTTTGGGGTCTGTTAGGGGTTTTAGTGTTTTTAGGTTTTTTATAATTTATTTTTTGTTTTTGATGTTTTATTCGGGTTTTAGTGTTTTTATTTTGTTGTACATTTTTTTTGGATTTTTATGTCTTTATTGGGATTTTTATGGTTTTTAGCAGTTTTTATCAATTTTAGGTTACTTAGGGGGTGTTAGTGTTCTTAGTTTTTATGGTTTTCTTAGGGGTTTTTATGGTTTTATAGTTTTATATTTTTATCATTTTGTTGATATTTTTGGTTTTTTTAGTATTTTTAAGGTTTTTTGGGGGTTTTGGTGATTTTAGGGATTTTACGGTTATATGGTTTTTTGGGGTTTAATGTTTTTGTAGTTTTTAGGGTTTTTAATATTTTTATAGTTTTTTTACTATTTTTAGGGGTTTAAATGGTGTTTTGTTTTTTACTACTATTTTAAGGGTTTTTTGTGGTTTTATGTTTTTTATGGGTTTTTATGGGGTTCCATTGACTTTTTAGATTTAATGTGTTTTTTTGGTCTTCTAGGGATTTTATTATATTTAGGTTTTTCAGGGTTTAAAGTGTTCTTATGTTTTTAAGGATTTTATAGGGCGATTTCAGGGTTTTTAGTGTTTTTATCATTTCTAGGTAATTTTAGGGATTATTTAGTATTTTTACATTTTCTAAGGATTTTTAATTATTTTGAGGTTTTTAGGGTTTTTATGATTTCTTAGGGGGTTTTTTCATTTCTTGTTTTTAGTGGTTTTGTGTGATTTTAGGGGTTAAGGTTTTATTAGGGTTTTTAGGATTTTTAACATTTTCAAGGATTTTATTGTATTTTTACAATTATGATGGTTTTAGGGGTTTTAGGGATTTCAATGGTTTTTAGGGGTCTTTTAGGGTTTTTAGAGTTTTTATTGTTTTTTGGATTTTTAGGGGTTTTCTAGTTTTTAGGGGTCTTAAGGTTTTCATAGTTTCTCAATGTTATTATTGGATTAAAAGCTTTTTTGAGTTTTTATATTTTTTATGGTTGTTATGGGTTTTAGTGGTTTTAGTGGTTTTATGGTTTTTAGGGGATTTTAGGGTTTTAAGGTATCATAGTGTTTTTAGAATTTTTTATGTTTTTAAGGTTTATGTTCTTTTATGTTTTTACGTTTTAATTAGGAGTTGTTGGTTATTCAGGGATTTTGACATTTTTAGTGATTTTTAAGTCTTTTATGGTATTATTTTTAAGGGTTTTAGGAATTTTTTGGGGTTTTTTATATTCTTATGTTATTGCTGGGTTTTGGGAGGTTTTGGGGGTTTTATGGGGGGTTAGTTTTTTAGGGTTTTAGGGGTTTTTTAATTTTTTAATTTTTTTAGGGGTCTTAAGATTTTTAGAGGTTTTAGTAGTTTTTAGGGATTTTATGGAGTTTTACTGGTTTTTTTAGGTTTTATGAGTATTTATGGTCTTTTGGGGTTTTAGGATTTTCATGGTTTTTATCATTTTTATATTTGTTAAGGGTTTTGTGTTTTTATGTTATCATGATTTTCTTAGGTTTTAATAATTTTTATGTTTTTATATATTTTTTTGGATTTTTAGGATTTTTATGGTTTTTGGGGGTTTTATGGATTTTAGGGTGTTTATGGTTTTACGTTTATTTTTAGGTTTTTAGTGTTTTTTCAGTTTCTTAGGGTTTGTAAAATTTTTATAGTATTTTTATGTTTTCTAGAGTTTATAGGGTTTTTAGAGTTTTTTTGTGGTGGTTTAGGGTCTTTATGGGGGTTTAGGGTCGTTTGAGGGTTTTAAGGGGTTTTATGGATTTATGAGTTTTTTATCATTTTTTGGGTCATTTAGGGTTCTTAATGTTTTTTTTATTTTTTAGGGATTTAATTTTTTTTTAGGTTTTTATGGTTTTCTTTGGTGTTTTTATGTTTTTTATGTTTTTGCAGATTTTTTGAGATTTTATAGGTTTTTAGGTTTTGTAAGGATTTTTCAGGTTTTAGGTTTTTTAGGATTTTTAGTGCTTTAATTGTTTTTATTTTTTTTGGATTTACAGTGATTTTTTATTTTTTTATGTGTTTTTGGGGTTTTTAGAGTTTTACGAGTTTTTTAGGTTGTAGTAGTTTTTAGGGTTTATAGGGGTTATATGGTTATTTTGAGTTTTTAGGGGGGTATATTTTTTGGGTTTTGAGGTTGTTTGGTTTTTTTAACGTTTTAAGGTTTTTAAATGGTTTTATAGTTTTTTGTGGGTTTTGAAGTTTTTTATTCATTATTAATTTTTTTATGTGTTTTTATGGTTTTTAGGGGGTGATAGGGGTTTTAGGGTTTTTAGTAATTTTTAGGTTTTTAGGGATTTTAAGACATTTTAGGTTTTCAAGGTTATCTTTGGGATTTTTATGTTTTTTAGTGTATTTTATGTTTTTAGAGATTTTAATGGTTTTTACTAATTTTTCTAGCTTTTAAGGTTTTTCAGAATATTTATGATTTTTAGGGATTTAGGGTTTTATTTGGGCGGAGTTTAGAGTTTTTTATTTTTTTTATCGTTTTTAAGGGTTTCAGAGTTTTAACTTTTTTCAGGGGGTTAATGCGGTTTTATGTTTTTTGAAGTTTTTAGGGATTTTTATGATTTTTAGGGTTTTGAGGATATTTAAAGTTTTCTTGGTTTTTTAGGGGTTTTCGGTGTTTTTTGGTTTTTAAGGATTTCATAAGGGTTTTCATGGTTTTTAGGCGTTTTAACATTTTTTTATAGATTTTATCCTTTTTGAGAATTTTTGTGGGCTTTTATATTGTTTAAGTATCTTAAGTGTTATTAGTGTTTTTATGGGGTTCTTTCAGTTTTTTCAGTTTTTTATTTTTTATAGTTTTTAATTTATTTTAGATTTATTTTATTTTTTTCAGCATTTTGGTGGGTTAGTTTATTTTCAATGATTTTTTAGGACTTTATGGGCTTTTATGGCTTTAAATGGTTTTTATGAGTTTTATGGTTTCATGTAAATTTTTAGGATTTTTAGGGACTTTAAGGGTTTTAGAGTTTTTTAATTTTTTATGGGTTTTTATTATTTTTAGGTTTTCAAGGTTTTATTATGTGTTTTTATTGTTTTTAGATTTTTTAGATTTTTTAGATATTATAGGGATTTTTAGGATTTTTATGTTATTAGTGTTTTAAATCATATTGTTGGGTTTTATAGTTTTATTAAGGTATATAGGGGTTTATGGTACTTATTATTTTAAGGTATTTTAATTATATTTATATATTTAATATTTTCTTAGTCTTTTTAGGATTTTTAAGGTTTTTATGTTTTTAGGGATTTTTCAAATTTTAATTATTTTTAGGGGTTTTATTGTTTTCGAAGGGTTTTGTATTTTACATGGTTTTTATTATTTCTATGGTTTGTTGGGGGTTTCAGTGGTTTTTTAATTTTTTTGGAGTTTTAAAGCTTTTTATAGTTTTTAAATATTTTTCTAGGATTAATAGGTTTTTTGAGTTTTTAATCGGTTATTGGGTTTTTTGGGTTTTCATGATTTTTATGCTTTTTATTTGTTTTATTTTTAGCAGTTTTATGGATTTTTAGGGTTTCTATATTTTTCTGGTTTTTAGGGGTTCAAAGTGTTTTTAGGTTATTATTTTTTTCTTAGGGTATTTTCTAGTTTTTTATTGATTTTATGTTTTTAATGATTTTTAGGGATATTTTAGGAATTTTAGGGTTATTAGGGATATGGGGTGTTTTAGGGTTCTTGGGTTTTTAGGGTTTTTGGGTTTTTATGTTTTTTAGATTTATGGGGTTTTTTAAATTTTAATAGGTTTTATGTTTTTTGTTGTTTTTTAGATTTTTTTTGGCTTTATAGGGTTTTCAAAGTTTCTAGTGGGCTTTTAGGGTTTTTATTAGTTTTGGGTATTTTTAAGGTCCTTAGGGTTCTATGGTTTTTATTGGTTTTTGGGTTTTTAATGCATGTAGGGTTAATAAAGTTTTATGGTTTTTAGTGGTTTTATGTTTTTTTAGGTTTTTATGGTTTTCTTAGGGGATTTTATGGTTTTTTTGGTTTTTACATTTCATTGTATTTTTATGGATTTTTTGGATTTTTTAGGTTTTCTTTTGTTTTTTTAAGAATTTTTTAGAGTTTTAAAAATTTTGAGATTTATGGGTTTTAGGTTATTAGGGTTTTTTTTTATTTTTTAGGTCTTGTAATGATTTTATAGTTTTCTAAAATTTTCATGGGTTTAAATGTTTTTCAAAGTTTTTGTGGTTTTTTAGTGTTTTTGGGGGTTTTATGGTTTTTAGGGGTGTTTATGGATTTTATGTTTTTTTGGGTTTTAGGGAACTTAGAGGTTTTTTAGTCTTATTTATATTTTTTGGGGGTGGGGGTTTATGTTTTATTATGTTTTTAAGGTTTTAGAGGGGTTTTCATGGTTTTTAGGTGTTTTTATATTATTATATATTTTCATGATCTTAATGGTTTTATGGTTTTTTTTATTTTTATGGGTTTTAGGGGTTTTAGGGTCTTTTGTGTTTTTAGAGTTTTTAGGATTTTTTGGGTTTTAATTGTTTATAAATTTGTCTCACGGATTTTCATGCATTTTAGGATTTTTTATATTTTTTAGGATTTTTAAATATTCTTTGGATTTTTATATTTTTTAGGTGTTTTAGTGGTTTTAGTAATTTGGAGGTGTTTCATGGTATTATAGGGGTTTTAGGAGTTTTGTGGCCATTTTGGGGTTTCCAGGGGGGTTGAGTTTTTAGGGTATTTATGGTATTGTTGGTTTTTTTACTTTTAAAGGGTTTAAACAGTATTTAGAGTTTTTGGTGTGTTTTTATAGACTTTATGGTATCTTTACGGGATTTAATGTTATTATGGGTTTTATCATATTTATGAATTTTTAGGGTTTTTATCATTTTTTAGTTTTCTGAGGTTTTTTGGTGTTTTAGGGTTTTATAGTTTTCTTTGGGATTTTCATTGTTCGTATATTTTATTTTGTTTTCATGGATTTTGAAGATTTTTTAGATTTTTTATGTTATTTGTTTTTAGGGATTTTAAGTGGGTTTTGGGGTTTTAGGCTTTCGATGGTCTTTTGGGGGATTTAGAGATATTTTAATTTTTTAGGGCTTTAAATGTATTTTAGAGATTTTAACATTTTAGGGGTATAAAGGGTATTGTTTTTTTAATATTTTTTGGGGTTTTATGAGTTTTTAGTGTTTTTAATAATTTTAGGTTTTTTATAGGTTTTATTGGGTGTTATGGGTTTTAGTGTATTTTAGACTTCTTTAGGTTTTAGGGGTTTTATGTGTCTTTATGGTTTTAAGGTTTTCTTAGGGTTTTTCCTGGTTTTTTGGGTTTTTTTAATTTTTTGTTATGTTTACCACTTTTTATTAATTTTAATGGTTTTAAGGGTATTATGTATTTTGAGGGTCTTTTGGGGGGTTTTTAGGGATTTTAGGGATATTTTCGTTTTTAGTTTTTTTTAGGTTTTTAGGGGTTTAAAGTGTTATTAGGTTTTTAAGGTTTTATTAGGGGTTTTCAATGGGTTTTTTTTTGGTTTTTTACATTTTTTGGATTTTTAAATCTATTTTAGGATTTTTAATGTTTTTAGTGTTTTAAGGAATTTTAGGAATTATTTTTAGGTTTTTATGTTTTTATTTTTTTCTGGTTTTATGGATTTATTTTGGTTTTTACGTATTTTTTTATGTTTGAAATATTTTTAATTATTTTTGCAGTTTTTAATTATTTTAAAGGATTTATAGGTATTTTTAGAGGATTTATCCATTTTTAGGGTTTTAAATGGCTTTTAAGGGGTTGGGGTTTTAATGTTTCTAGGGGTTTCTGGGTTTTTAGAGACTTTTTGGATTTTTAGTGTTTTTATGTTTTTTAGGGGTTTTAATTGATTTTATGTTTTGTGGTTTTTATAGGGGTGTTCATGTTTTTATAGATTTAATACTTTTTGGGTAGTTTTTGGTATTTCTTAGGATTTATTTGTGTTTTACGGTTTTTAGTATATTTTGAGGGGTTTTTTGGTTTTTTAAGATTTTCTAAAAAATTAAGTTCGAATGGGTTTTAGTGGTTTTAGGTTTTTAAATTTTCTTATGTTTTCTTAGTATTATTTTGGTTTTTAATGTTTTGAGGGATTTTTTAGGTTTTTAGGTTTTTTTGTTTTTAGGGTTTTCAATGTTTTTGAGTTTTTTAATGTTTTTTGAGGGATTTGTCATTTTTTTGAGTTTTTTATAATCTTTAAAGATTAATATTTTTTTAAACTTTTAAGGGTTTTATTGGGGTTTTAGTGTTTTTATTGGTTTTTAGGCGTTTTAAGGGTTTTATGGCTTTCTACGTTTTATAGGGGTTTAGAGTTTTTAGAGTTTCAAAAAAGTATTTTGGGGGGTTTTTGGGTTTTTATAACTTTTTGGGTTTTAGATATTTTAAGAGATTTTATGTTTTTAATGTTTTCTTAGGTTTTTACGGGTTTCTTAGGATTTTTCAGGAGTTTCAGTGTTTTTTTTCATTTTTTGGTGGTTTTATGGATTTTTAGGTTATTTATCGTTTCAAGGGTTTTTAGGGATTTTGAGGTTTTAATGGTTTTTTAGAGTTTTTGACATTTTAGATTTTTTGGGGGTTTTGAGTGATTTTATGTATTTAATGTTTTCTTAGGATTTTTCATGGTTTTTGGGTTTTTGGGATTTTTTATTATTTTACGGATTTTTGGTTATTTTTTATTATTTTTTATAGGTTTTAGGGGTTTAACGTTTTTTAAGTGGATTTAGGGTTTTTTGAGTTTTACGGTTTCTCTAGTGTTTTGGGGTTTTAGGATAGTTTATAGTATCTAGGGTTACTATGGTTTTTTTGAGTTTCTGTTATCTTTTTAGGGGTTTAAAGGGGTTTTAGAGTTTCTATTTGTTTAAATTTTTTATTGGTTATTGGTGGAATTTAATGTTTTTAGGGGTGTTTATGGTATTTTGTGTTTTGGGATTTTTAAGGTTTTTGGGGTTTTAAGGTTTTTAGGGTTTTTAGATTTTTTAAAGGTTTTATTTCTTTAGTTTTTTAGGTTTTCTTATTTCTCTTTAGGGGTGTTCATTAGTTTTTTGGGTTTTTATGTTTTTAGGGTTATTATGGGTTTCTTAAGTTTTTAGGGGTTTTATGAATTTATTATTTTTTTTAATTTTTTTTGGTCATTAAATGGATTTTGATGTTTTTAGTGATTTATATTGGTTTTATAGAATTTTAGGTGTTTTTATATTTTTAAAGGGTTTTTATTGTTTTCTGGGTTATTAATGTTCTTAGGGTTTTTATGGTCTTTAGTGTTTGTTATAATTTTTAGTAGTTTTTATGTACTTTTAGTTTTTTATGGTTTTCAAAGAAATTTTCAACGTTTTTAGTGTTTTTATATTTTTAGGTATTTTGATTTATTTTTTTGAATATTTATAGTGTTTTTGGGTAGTCTAAAATTTTGTGTGGTTTTAGTGGTTTTTAATGTTTTGGAGGTTTTATTAGGGATTTTAGTATTTTTATGTTTTATGGGTTTTAGTGTTTTTAGGTTTTATGGTTTTCTTTGGGTTTTTATTGGTTTTAAGGGTTTTTATGTTTTCATTATTTTTAGGGATTTTATAATTTATATGGGTTTTCATGTTTTTTGGGTTTTTAAGCATTTTGGGTTTTTAGGGTTTTCAGGTTATTATAGTTTTTTGGAGGTTTATGGTATTTTTTAGGTTTTATGGGTATACATGTTTTTTGAGATTTTTAATATTTCAAGTTGTTTAAAGGGGTTTTGTGTTGTTAGTGGGGTTTTAGGATTTTACGGGTTTTAGGGGGTTTTTTCGGTGTATTTTGGGTTTTTAGTGTTTTTTAGGGTTTTTATCATTTTTGTGGTTTTTAGGTGGTTTATGTGTTTACAAGTTTTTAAGGATTTTATTAGGGGATTTTAGGGTTTTTAATTTTTATGTATTCTAAGGTTTTTAAAGATTTTTAGTGTTTTTAGGGTTTTAAAAGATGATGTGGGTTTTAGGGTATTTTAGGGGTTTTAATGTTTTTAGGATTTTGAGCATTTTTTATGTTTCTAGGTGTTTAAACTGCTTTTAGGTTTTAAATGTTGTCTTAGGATTTTCTAGGGATTCTAGGCTTCTTTATTTTTTTAGGGTTTTAAATATTTATTATGTTTTCATGGGTTTTTAGTATTTTCGGGTATTTTTGGTTTCTTAAGGTGTTTATGGTTCTTAGGATTTTTTTGTTTTTTTTCGATTTTAGGGTTTTTAAGATTTTGAAGTTTTTAGGCTATTTAGGGTTTTTGAAGATTTTTCATGGTTTTTTGTGTTTTTAGGTGTTTTGTGTTTTTATTGGGTTTTTTGGTTTTATTGTTTTCTTATGGTCTTTTGGGTTTTTAGTTTATTTTTATGTTTTTATGGTTTTTAAGTATTTTTTGGATTTTCATGGTGTTTAGGGTTTTTTATGGATTTAGAGGGTTTTGGGTATTTAGGGTTTTTTTTGTTTTTATGGTTTTTATGATTTTTAGGTTGGTGTTGTTTTTTATTTGGGTTATATGTTTTTTATAGTTTTTTTAATGTTTTTAGAGTATTAAATGGTTATTAGAATATTAAATGGTTTTAGTGTTTCTTGTGTTTTTAGGGGTATTTAGGTTTTTTAGGGTTTTCTGGGTTTTAGGGTTATTAAGGGTTTTAGAGGTTTATGGTTTTTAGAATTTTTAGGTTTTTAGGGGATTTAAGTTTTTTATAATTTTATTGGTTTCATAGGGGTTTTAGGGTTTTTACGATTTTTTACGTTTTTAGGGATTTTTGGGGATTTTTAGTATTTTTATGGATTTTTGGGTTTTTTGGATTTTGAGGAGTTTTGGGGGGTTTTAAATGTTTTTAGTGCAGAAGAGGTGTAGGAATAGGCTATTCATAGTCCCCCATAAAATTTATAATAGAAAAAGGAACCGTAGACAAGGGAGGGTGGGGTCAAACAACCCACACCTGAAAACCCTTTACAACGCCAAATGAAAAAGACCCCAAAAAAAGAATAATCAAACAAGAAACACACTAAACAAACAAAGCATAAAACTGAAAAGATTCCAGAATCATCTTCTGGCCAATCAAAAACCAATATCCAACGTCATCAAAACCATCAACAACAACTTCAATAGCCCAGCTTCAGTAGCTCCCAGATAAGCAGCAGCCAACATCCAACAGCACAATACAACAACATAATTTCTAGCATCCATTTTCTTCTCTCCAAGAAAGAACACCACCAGCACAAAAAACCACACCTCTTTCATTAATTAAAAACCATGAAAAAGTAGGTACCTAGCATCCCCATCCCCATCTCCAGCGCCCAGTGCCTCCTGGCCTGTCATCACGCAGCATTCCACACCCAACTTTCGCAACAGCCAGCACCACCACACCAGGAAGATTCATCTCCAACAGAATAGAATCACCAGCACCAATGACAGAGACATCATATTAAACATATCACAACCAAGTAATAGACAACATCCCAACATATTTCACCCAGAAACACAAACAAGGGAAGAGAGCCACCAGCCTCATAGCCCAAAAAACTCTTCCATTAGGCCAAACACCAAAAAGCACAACTATTATCCAGTATCTCATATCAGAACCAGCAGAAAACATCATCATCGTGGGGCTAAAAGGACGACATTGGAACTGCGTGAAAACATAAACCAAAACCAGATTGAAGAAAAACGCAAAACAACCAGGATCATCAGCAAGAGTCAAGCTACAACTACGGACTTCAGCAGGATACAAGGGACCAAAGAAGCAAATTTTTCACCCCGACAAACCACAGACCAGCATATCAACCAGATCCCAGCGCAATATAAGCCACCCCACAATAACAACATGAAACGTAGACAAATACATGGAACCAAGAAACCAAACATGTAACTGCATCACATGTCGTCGACCAGCAGATCTGAAATCCCATAGCACTGGACAAGGTAAGCCACCATAAAAACAATAAGACACCCTATGTATCTGATATCTTCCATTGCAAATCTCGCAGAACCTGAAAAGCACCCTGGCTTTCAGATCAGAAAGTCATGGCAGCTGGGAGATGAAGATATTTACACCGCATCTCTGCTGAAACCTGTCACAGCAGCAATCAATCAACCAGGAGGAAACCCTCATATAGGATGTTGCGCAGAGAACATGACATACGAAACCCCAAACTTCATCACTGCAGATGAATACCCCCTCCTTGACTGATTTGAGATGCTCCCCCAAGGGAGGGAAATGAAGAAGGAAGCGGCCGATGAGAAGCAGAAGATCACCAGGACATAGCCGCCATAGAGGATTTGGAGTGGAATCCACAACGAGCATAGCGCCGAGAGGTTTTAGGGGTTTTAGTGTTTTTTTTGGTTTTTTTGGGGGGGGTTAATTTTTTAATGTTTTTTATTTTCATAAAGGGTTTTTATGTTTTTGAGGTTTTTTATTTTTTAATGGATTTTTTTAGATTTTTTTATTATTTTAATTGTTTCTTAGGGTTTAAATACTTTTGGTGGTTTTGAGGATTTTTTATGGTTTTAAGGGGTTTTATGGTATTTCTTGGGTTTTTAGGGTTTTTTTGTGAAATTTAGTGTTTAAATATTTTTTGGAGTTTTTTAAAAAATTAGTGGATTAAAGGGTTTTCATAATTTTTAGTGATTTTTTTTGGGTTTTATGGGTTTTTAGGGGTTTTATGGTATTCAAAGGTTTTTAGGGATTTTAGGGGTTATATGGGGTTTATATTATTTTAAGTTATTAGGGGATGTATGTGTTTTAGTATTTTTCAGGTTTTCATAGGTTTTTTTCATGGTTTTTAGGGTTTTCAAGGTTTTCAGGATTTTAGATTTTTTTTAGGATCTTAAGGGGTTTTTTTTCATATTTAGAGGTTTTAGGGAATTTTAGGGTTTTATAGGCTTTAGGGTTTTAGGGGATTTTAGGGAGTTTATTTGTTTTTAGGTTTTTTGGAGGTTTTAAGTGATCTTAGGTTTTTTATCTTTCCTAGGGTTTTCCAGGATTTTTAGGATTTTTTACATTTTTTTGATTTTTACAGATCTTGTACAGATTTTTTAGTTTTTTGGGTTTTAAGGTTTTTGAGGGTCATTTGAGATTTTTAGGGTTTCAAGGGTTTTATTTTTACTTGGGGTTTTCTGTTTTTTTGTATATTTTAGTGGTTTTATGTTCTTTTAATACATTATGGTTTTTATGGGTTAGAAAGTATTTTGGAGTTCTTAGTGGTATTTATATTTTTTATAGGAATTTAGGGTTTTTTAGAATTTTATGTGTTTTATGGTTTTTAGGGTTTTTAATTTTTGTATGGTTTTAGGGTTTTTTATATTTTTTGGGGTTAAAGTGCTTTTAGGTTTTGAGGTTTTATTAGGGTTTTTAGGGGTTTGGTGTTTTTTATGTTTTTATGGATTTTTGTGTATTTTAGGATATTTATAGGTTTTTAGGGTTCTTAGGTATTTTGATGGGGGGTTTGTGTTATTTGGGATTTTTTTTTATATATTTTTTAGTGGGTTTTTATGATTTTTATGAGATTTTATGTTTTTTCTTGGATTTTATGGGTTTTATGGTTTCTAAAGTTTTTAGGGTTTTTAATTTCTTTTAGGATTTTTATACTTTTTATGTTTTTATTAGTTTTAATTGTTTTTAGTTTTTTAATGTTTTATAAGGCTCTTCATGATTTTGAGGGTTATATATGTTTTATGGAATTATTATGGTTTTTCAAGGATTCCTATGGTTATTTTCTGTTTTTATTGATTTTGGTGGTTTTCTAGGATTTTATGGTTTTTTATGTTTTTCATGATTTTTAGGGATTTCTTTGGATTTTTATGTTTTCTTAATTTTTTTGGGTTTTAATGTTTTAAGAGTTTTAAGGATTTATATTATTTTTTTGGTTTTTAGGGTATTTTTAATTTTTAGAGGATTAAAAAAGTTTTTATTGTTTTTATAATTTTTGTGTCTCAATTGTTTTTTACAGTTTTTTGTGGATTAATGGTTTTAGGGGTTTATGGTATTTTATGTTTTTATGGGTTTTTATATATTTAGGGGTTTATGAGTTTTTACGGTTTTTAAAAAAAATACGGCTTTCAGTTATATTAAGAGTTTTTTGTTTGTATGGTTTTGTTAGGGGCTTTCAATATTTTTAGGGTTCTTTACATTTTTAGAGATTTTTATGATTTTTATGATTTTTAGGGTTTTTATGGATTTTGAGAGTTTTTATGTTTTTAGGGTTATTTATGGATTTTAGGGTTTTTAAGGTTTTGAAAGGTTTAAATTGTTTTTTAGGTTTTAACATTTTATTAGGATTTTTCAGGGTTTTTATGTTTTTTTATGTTTTTATGGATTCTTATGTATTTTTATGGTTTTTATGGTTGTTTTGGGTTTTTTGGTTTTTAGGGATTTTTAGGGTATTTATAGTTATTGGGGGTTTTTAGGATCTTTTTAGTTTTTTGGGTTTTAATGATTATTTAATTTTTTTATAATTTTAGGGGTTTAAAGGGTCTATATATTTTTACTAAGTTTTTTGTATTTTTAAGGGATTCCATGGAATTTTATGGGTTTTCATCGTTTTAGGGTTTTTTATGGGCTTTAGGGTTGAATGTGTATTTAGAGATTTTTAGGGGTTTAATGGTTTGTTAACTTTTTAGGGGTTTTAATTTTTTTTGGTTTTTAGGTTTTTCTTATGGTTTTTTGGGTTATTTATGTTTTTATGGTTTTTTATAACTTTTAAAATTGATACAGTTTTTAAGGGTTTTAGGGATTTAATTAGTTTTTAGGGGGTTTTATGTGTTTTTAGGTTTTAGGGGACTTAAATGTTTTTAGGTTTTATGGTTTTCTTATGTTTTTTAGCGTTATTTATGCTGTTTATGTTTTTGGGTATTTTTAGGGATTTTATAGTAATTTTATGGTTCTAAAGGTATTTGAGGGGGTTTTTGGTTTTTGGGTTTTATGGATTTTTTGGGGTTTTAGGGGGTTTTTATGTTTTAAGGTTCATACAGAATTTTAGTGTTTTTAACTTTTTTATGGGTTTAAAGTTATTCTATAGGTTTTAGTGGGTTTTTAGTATTTTTATGGATTTTAAGGGGGTTTTAAGGTTCATAATAGTTTTATGGTTTTAGGGTTTGTAGGGGTCTTAGGGTTTGTTTGGTTTTTAAGGGGTTTTATTGTATTAATTTTTACGGTTTTATTAGGATTTTTCAAGGGTGTTATGGGTTTTAATTTTTTTTTTATTATTTTTATATATTTTTTGGATTTTAATGATTTAAATGTTTTTAAGAGATTTTGAGGTATTTTAGGGTATTATTTGGCGTTTTAGGGAATTTATGGTTGTCATGGTATTTTATGGTTTCTTTAGATTTTTTAGGGTTATATGGTTTTTAGAGATTTTTCTACATTTTTATGGGTTTAAAATATTTTAGATTATTTAGTGGTTATTATGTTTTTTTTGGATTTTTAGGGGTTTTATTATTTTTAGAGTTTTATAGTTTTTTATTGTTTTTAGGGGTATTATCATTTTGTAGGTCTTTTAGGGGTTTGAAGTGTTTTTATGGTTTTATGGTTTTCTTTGGGATTTCGGTTTTTTATGGTTTTTAATTTATTAGGGATTCATAAGGCTTCTTTAGGATTTTTTTAATCTTTTAGTTTTTTTATATTTGGGTGGTTTTAGTGGTTTTAGTGTTTTTTAGGTTTTTTGGGGATTTACGTGTTTTTATGTTTTTAATATTTTCAAGGATTCTAGGGTTTTTTACATTATTAGAGTTTTTTGTTATTTTTTACGATTTTGTGGTTTGTATCAATTTTTGGGATTTTGAGGATTTTTAGAGTTTTTTTGTGTTTTTGTGTTTTTTTGGGTTCTTAGTATTTTTGTGAGTTTTTTAGGTTTTTAATAGGTTTTGAATGTTTTTTAATTTTTTAATTGTTTCAAGGGTTTTTAGAGATTTTAGTGGGTTTAGTGTTTTTATGAGTATTTTAATGTTTCTGGGGTTTTATGGTTTTAGTGGTTTAAATGTTTTCTTAGGGTTTTTAGGGGTTTTTTTGTTTTTTATGATTTTTGTAATTTTAAGGATTTTTATGTGTTTTGAGGGATTTTATGTATTTTGAGGTGTTTTAAGCTTATTTATGTATTTTTTTGGGGGGTTTTAGCTTTTTAGGGGTGTTTGAGTTTTTTGGGTTTTTAACAGGTTTTTAGTGTTTTTAAAAACATTTAGGTATTTAAAGGTTTATTGAGTTTTTAGTTGTTTCTATGGTGTTTTTGGGGTTTTTAGGATTTTTATGGGTTTTTATCATTTAGTGGTTTTTAGTTATTTTAGGGTATTTTGGGGTTTTTACTATTTTTAGTATTTTGGTGGTTTAAGTGATTTTAGGTGTTTATGTTTTTCTATGGACTTTCAAGTTTTTATGGTTTTTTATATTTTTATGGATTTTAGGTATTGTTTTCTTTTTTTAGGGTTTTGGGATATTTTGGGGGTTTTTAGGGATTTTAGGGATTTTTTGTTTTTTAGGTTTTTTATAGATTTCAACTGTTTTTGGTTTTTAAGGTTTTCTTATGGGTTTTAGGGTTTTGAGGTGTTTTTACATTATGAGGGATTTTTAGGTATTTTTTATGATTTTTTATGGGTTTTTATAGATTTTTGGGGGTTTTAGGGTTTTTTGGGGTTTTAGGGATTTTTGTTTTATAGGGTTTTGGGGTATTTTTGTTATTAAGATTTCTGAGGTTTCTAAAATAATTTCAAACATTTTAGAGGTTTAAAGAGTTTAAAAAGTTTTTGTGGTCTATGGTTTTTATAGGTTTTTTTGGTTTTAATGTTTTTAGTGGTTTTATGGTTTTTAGGGTATTTAGGATTTTTAGGGTTTTTAGGATTTTTTTGGTTTTTTTGGGATTTTAACTAGTCAAAAGTTTTTAAGGTTTTATCAGGGATTTTCTGTGTTTTTAGAAATTTTTATCTTTTTAGGGGTTTTAAGGATTTTTCATATTTTTATAGGTTTTTTTTGGATTTTTAGGATATTAAGGGGTTTTAGTTTTTTACGGTTATTGGAGTTTTTATTTTATTTTTCAATTTCAATGCGTTTTTTTGTTTTTTTTGTGTTTTATGGTTATTTAAAGTTTTTTAATTTTTTGAGGGTTAATGGTTTTTTTGAGTTTATTGTAGTTTTTTAGTATTTTTATGGTTTTCGGGTTTAATTATGATATAGGAGTTTTAATGATTTTGGGCGGATTTAGGATCTTCTTATAATTTCTAGTGTTTTATGTTTTTTCTTCTTTTAGGAGTTTTTTGGTTTTTATGTATTTCTTAGGGGTTTTTAGGGATATTCAGGTTTTTAGGGACTTTTAAGGATTCTTTAGGTTTTTTAGGATTTTAAGGATTTGTGTGTTTTGGTGTTTTTTAGGGTTTTTAATGTTATTTTGGCTATTTAGGTGTTTTTAGTGTTTTTAGGTTTTTAATGTTTTTTAGGGGATTAATGGTTTTTATAGGTTTAAAATTTTTATGGATTTTTAATGGTTTTATTGGTTTTTAGGTTTTAGGTATTTTGAGTGTTTTTGGGTTTTAGGTGTTTTATGGATTTTATGGTTTTTACAGATTTTACGTGTTTTTTCTGTTTTTAGGGGTTCAAAGTGTTTTTAAACTTTTTCATTTTAATGGTTTTTATGGGTTTTTTAAATATTATTAGGTATTTTTTAGTTTTTAGGATTTTTGAAGTTTTATGGTATTTTAGAGGGGTTTAGATTTTTTAGGTGCTTTAGGGGTTTAATTTTTATTATTTTTTAAGGTTTTCTTAGATATTTTTAGGTTTTTTAGGGTTTTTTATTTTTTTTAGTGATTATTAAGAATTTTTTATGTTTTTTTGTATTTTTGAGGGTTTTAGGGATTTTGAGGGTTTTAGTGGTTTTTATGATTTTTAGTGTTATTAGGGTTTTTAAGATTTTTAGGTTTTATGAGTTTTAAGTGTTTTTAGGTTTTAATGGTTTTCTTAGGGATTTTTTTAAGGTTTTTTATTTTTTTAGATTTTTAAGCATTTTCAAGGGTTTGAAGGGTTTTCCTTGTTTTAATGTGTTTTTAGAGATTTTAATGGGTTTTATAGTTTTTTACATTTTTGGGGAGTTTTTATGTGGTTTTAGAGTTTTTAGTGTCTTTAGTATATTCTAGGTTTTAGGGGCTATATGTATTTTTTGGGTTTTAATGATTTCCTAATGGATTTCAGGGTTTTTAGAGTTTTTTATATTTTGAGGGTTTTATGATTTTTTGGGTTTTAAGGTGTTTTTGTTTTTAAGGGTTTTAAAAGGGTTTTAGATTTTTTTAATGTGTTTACAGGTTTAAAGTGTTTAAATTGGTTTTTAGTGTTTTTATGTGGTTTTATGGGTTTTAAGAGTTTTTAAGGTTTTTTGGGATTTGTATGGTTTCTACGGTTTTTATGACATTTTAGGGTTTCTAGAATTTATTAGTTTTTAGGGGTTTTATGTTTTTTAGGTTTCTATGGATTTCTTTAGGGTGTTCATTGTTTTTTGAATTTTACATTTTTAGGGGTTTAAAATTTTTGTAGCGATTTTTTTATTTTACATTTCTAATGGTTTTTAATTTTTTTGGTTTTGTTATTTTTAGTGTTATTTATTTTTTAGGTGTTTAAATGTTTTTTAGAGTTTTTTGTGTGTTATTAGGGTTTTATGAGTTTGTAGGGTTTTTTAATGTTTTTGGGTTTGAAGGGTTTCGTATGGTTTTAGGGGTTTTAAACTCAATTTAGGGTTTTTATCATTTTTAGAGGTTCAAAGTGATTTTTGGTTTTTACAGATTTCATAGGGTTTTTCTAGGTTTTTATGGATTTTTAAATTTTTGGGGATTTTATGTATTTTTAGTTTTTTTGGGTGTTAAGGGATTTTAATGTTTTTTATGGTTCTTATAATTTTTGGTTTTTATATTTTTAATAATATTTATGGGTTATAAGTGTTTTTAGGTTTTTATGGTTTTCATTGGTATTTTTGAGTTTTTTATGGGATTTTAGGATTTTTAGTTATTTTATAGGATTATATGGTTTTATTGTTAGGGATTTTGAGGGGTTTTTAGTGATTTTAGGGTTTTAATGGTTTTGGGTATTTATTTATTTTCATGTTTTTAGGTTTTTTTATATTTTTTAGAGTTTTTTAAGCATTTTTTGGGGTCTAAAGGGGTTTTTTATTTTTGTGGTTTTAGGGTTTTTATGGATTTTATAGGTTCTATGGGCTTTAGGGTTTTTATCGGTTTTCAAGGTTTTTAATATTTTTAGTTTTTTAGGGGTCATAAATATTTCAAGTTAATTAAGGATTTTTTATTTTTTAAGGGTTTTTAGTTTTTTTAGGGATTTTTGGGTTGTAGGGTTTTCAATGTTTTTTAGTATTTTTATGGTTTTTAGCCTTTTTAATTTTATATAGGTTCTCACTGTTTTTATGTTTTAAGGTTTTTGTAGGGGTTTTCATGGTTTTCAGGATTTATCCTATTTTTAGAGATTTTTAGGGATATTATAAGATTTTAATGGTTTCTGAGGGGTTTTTAGAGATTTTGAAGGTTTTAGGGTTTTTATGTTTTTTTTGGGGTTTTAGATTTTTTTGTAAGTATTTATGATTTTAGGGGTTTTATAGGTTTTTAATTTTTTTAGGTGTTTCAAGTTTTTTTTTGAGTATTTAGTGGATTTATGGTTTCTAGGGTTTTAGTTTTTTTAGAGTTCTTAGGGTTCTTAGGGCCTTGTAGTGCTTTTAGTTTTTTTTTATTTTTAAGTATTTCGGGATTTTTATGTGTTTTTAGGTTTTGAATCTTTTCTTCAAGTGTTTCAGGTTATTTTGGGTTTTTTCTGTTTTAGGGATTTTTAGGGATTTTAATTATTTTTTTGGGTTTTTAAGGATTTTGGGAGTTTTAGGGTTTTTTATCTTTTTAAGGGCTTTTAGAATTTTTTGGTTTTAGGGGTTTTAAGTGTTTTTATGATTTCAATTTTTTCTTAAGGATTTTTAGGTTTTTTACAGTATTTATTTTTTCATTGAAGTTTATGTATCTTTTAGGATGCATTTGGTTTTTAGGGTTTTTAATGATTTATAGGATTTCTAGGGTTTTCTTTATTTTTTATGGTTTTTTTATTTGGGGTTTTTTTTGAGTTTTTATGTGTTTTTTGGTTTTTTACAAGTTTTAGGGGTTAAATATTTATTTATAGATTTTTGTGGTTTTCATTGTTTTTACAGGTTTTTTGGGATTTTATGGTTAAAGGGGTTTAGAGTTTTTTATGTGTTTTAAGGATTTTGGCGATTTTATGGTTTTTAGGGGTTTTAATAGTTTTATGTTTTTAAGGTTTTATTAGGAGTTTTAGGTGTTTTATTGTTTTTAATGTTTTTAGGGATTTTAGTGATTTTTTAGAATTTATATGGTTTTTTTGTTTTTTAGATATTTTGAGGGTCTTTAGGGTTTTAAAGGGATTTTTTAGGTTTTTACAGATTTTTATGTTTTTTGGGGTTCTATGTGTATTTTGGATTTTAATTTTTTCTTAGGGTTTTTTATGGTTTTTAGGTTTTTTACATTTTTTGGAATGTTTGGGGATTTTATAGGATTTTTATGGGGCTTTACATTTTTTCGGGATTTTGAGGGGTTTTAGTGTTTTTAGGGATTTTGGTGTTTTAGGCTTATTTTGATTTTTTAGGGTTTTTATGTTTTTTATATTTTTAATATTTTTAAGATTTTAATGTGTGTTTAGATTTTTTATTGTTGTTTTAGTGTTTTTATGAGGGTTTAGGGTTTTTAAGTTTTTTTATGGTATTTTATTATTTTTATGGGTTTTGGGTATTTATGGTATTTTTAAGGTTTTAAGGGGTTTTGTGTTTTTTATGTTTTTAGGTATTTTTATGTGTTTTTAGGATTTAAGGTTTTATTATGGTTTATCTGGGTTTTTTGGGGTTTTCTGTCTTTAAATATTTGTTGGGAATTTTTAAGATTTTTTTTGTTTTTACACTCTTAGAAATTTTTAGTGTTTTTGTAATTTTTTTGTGTTTTTATTATTTTTATGGGTTTTAGGAATTAATTTTCTTGGTGGTTTCATTTGATTTTATTTTTTTGGGCTTTCTTATATTTTTTTGAGTTTTTAGGGGGTTTTTTTTCTTTGAAGTGTTTTATTTTATATTTAGTATTTTTACGGTTGTTAGGATTTTTTGGGATATTTAGGAATTTTTGAGTTTTTTGGGGTTTTAGGATTTTTATATAGTTTTTCAGATTTTCATATTTATTTGTGTCTTTTTGGGGATTAAGGGATTTTTGTATTTTTTTACAATTTTTAGTGGTTTAAAGGATTCTTACAGTTTTTAGTGGGGTTTTTGGGGATCACTAGATTAGAAGAATTTTTTTAATGTTTTAGGGGTTTTATGGATTTTTGGGGTTTTATATGTTTTTGGTTATTTTAGGTTATTTATGGTTTTATGCAATTTTAGTGTTTCTAGGTGTTTTAAGTGTTTTTGGGTTTTTAAGGATATCTTAATATTTTTTATGTTTTTTATGGTTTATTAAATTTTTACGGATTTTAAGGGTATTTTTAGGATTTTTATTGTTTTTAGAGATTTTACTGGATCTTGAGTGTTTTAAATTTGTAGGGATATTATCATTTTTGGGGGAATTAAGTGTTTTTTGTTTTTCAAGATTTTATTAGGGGGATTTAGCCTTTTAATGGTTTTTATGTTTTTAGGAATTTTTAGGGTTTTTTGGGATTTTCATGGTCATTTAGAGTTTTTATTAATTTTAAGGGTTCTATGGGTTTATGGTTTGTAGGGTTTTTAATGTTTTTAGGTTTTTTGGGGTTTTAATTATTATTATTTATTTATTTTTTTCTATCAGTTTTTCATTGTTTTAATGTTATCTTTTATTTATTGGAAATTTTTGTGATTTTTTTATAATTTATATGTTTTTAGTGTTTTATTTATATTTAGGAGTTTTAAGGTATTTAAGATTTTTATGGTTTTTTTGGTTTCTGGGTTTTTTAGGTTATTTTGAATTTTATGTTTTTATTTTTTTAATGGGTTTTTAGTGTTTAATAGGTTTTAAGGGTTTTTTTTTGTTTTTAGCATTTTTTAATCATTTTAGGGTTTTTTTCCTTTTATGGTTTTTGTGCTTTGTTAGGGTTTTTATTGTTTTTATTTTTCTATGGGTTTCAAGAGGATCTAGGTTATTATGGTTTTCTTAGGATTTTCTAGGGATTTTAGGGGTTTTATTATCTTAAGAGCTTTTAAGGGATAGTTATAATTTTTATTTTTATTTTGATTTTAGAGATTTTGAAGGGTTTGGGTGTTTTTTTGGGTACTATTTTTTTGGTGTTTTTTTTATTTTAATTTTTTAGGTGCCAAATTGTTTTTTTGTGTTTATAACATTTTTATGGGTATAAATGTATTATAGAATATTTATTCAATTTCTATTGTTTTTATGGGTTTTTATGTGTTTTAAGGTTTTTAGGGCTTTTATGAGATTTTATAATGTTTTATGGTTTTCTTCATTTTTAGATTTTTACAGGTTTGAAGTTTATTTAGGTTTTAAAGGTTATACTAGTGGTTTTCAGGGTTGAGTTTTTAGGTTTTTATGAATTTTTAGGGATTTTTTAGTATTTTTAATGGGTTTATAGTGTTTTTAGGGAATTTGACGGTTTCTAGGGTTTTTTGGGTTTTGATTTGAGTTTATAGGGGGTTTATGTTTTTTAGTGTGTTTTAATCAATTTTAGGGGTCTAATATGTTGTTAGAGTTTTTGGTTGTTTTTTAGGATTTTAAGGGTTTTTATGTTTTTATGGGTTTTTTGGGTTTTTGGTTATTTGTGGTTTTTAGTGCTTTATATTTTTAATGGTTTTAAGTGATTTAAGGTTTTAATGTTTTTCTTAGGGGTTTTCAGGGTTTTAGGTGTTTTTATGTTTTTTGGGATTTTTTGGGCTATTTTAGGTGCTTTATAGATTTTAAGGATTTTGAGGTTTTTTAGGGTTTTTAAGGTTTCTTGGGTTTTATGGTGTCTTTGGTTTTTATAATTTTTAGATTTTTATCAGTTTTAAGCGTTTTTTAGTTTTAAGGATTTCGTAGAATTTTTAAGGATTTTTTGGGTATTTTAATTTTTATGTGAATTTTAAGAATTTTTTTGGGTTTTTACTATTTAAAAGGGATTTCACATTTTTTATGTTTTTAGGGGTTTTAAGAATTTTTAATTGTTTGAGGTTTTATTAGTGTTCTCATGGTTTTAGGGGATTCTATGTTTTTATGGATTTTTTGGGCTTTTTTTGGATTTATATGTTTATTTATTGAGATTAGGTATTTTGATGGTTTTTAGGGGTTTATAGGGAATGGAAGGCACATGACATGGCTATTCTTGGCCCCCAAAAATTTATTAGAAAAAAGGAAAAGAAAACAGCGTAGAGGTGGACTAAAATGACCCAAAACCACAAATGCCAAACACCCCCATGAAAATAAACCCCCCCCCCCCCCCAAACCCAAAAAAAATCACACAAGAGAGGGAATAGTCAAACAGTCCTTTCCCAAGAGAAGAAGCATCATGGAATCGCCATCAACACCATAACCATACACAACCGTAGTGCAAAAACATCACCTTTAGAACCTTCTAGCCAAGTAGCAACCAGCATCTAGAAGCACAATTTCTAGCATCCATGGCCTCCTCTCTAATTAGATACCCAACCAACAACACATAACCACCAGTAGAAAAATCATAGATAGCAGCTTCATCACTTCCCAACCAAGAAGTAACCAACATCCAGCACCTCCTAAACAATCAGTACCTAGCATTTCAAACCAAGAAGCAGAACAAGCAACACATGACCACCGAAACACACTCCCAGAACCATTCTGATACACCTAGAACCAATTGGATAGATCCTGCCTCTGAATAGCTCCTCCAACAACCCATTATTCACACAACTCCACCAGACATCGCCCAACACTTCTCATCAATTTTAAGAACCAGTACCAGTAGTGACTCACGACCAAACCAGCCACAATTTATTAACCAACAGATCATAGAATGAAAAGTGCTCCAACCAGAAATGTCAATGAGAATCATAGTTCCAATGAATTGATTTGGAACCTCAAAAAAACATAACAATAATTGAACTAGATCGCAACACAACTAAACCAGATCTACATCAGTAGTGTTAAACAATGGTAATGTCACAGAACCAGATCAAACATGAACATGCATCTACTATGCACATTTATGAAAAATCCATAAAGCCAGAATGAAAGACAAACTGACTAAAACTAGGGAAGGACAACCAGATGCACGAACCCACCTCCTAGCTCCATTGAAATCTAAGGATCAAACGGAGAACCATACGTCGTCACCTAAAAACTAGAGCTGAGCCAAAACTATGGATCTCCACACATATTCCATAACCACCGATACCAAACCTCTTTTCCACAAAACCAAGCTATGCTAGGATCTAAAGATGAATTCTTATGAAAATACACCACTCAGAGAAGACAAATATTTCAGAGAAACTTGGAAACACCTACCATCATTGATCCGTAGGGCACTGACAATGCTGACCACCACTAAGATTTCCTCCCACAAGCATGAGGAAAGGTTGGAAGGGGTAAAGATCCATCACCGAGGCCACAAGATGAATCCAGAGGAAACCCTAGGAGATGTGAAGAACGAGAGATAGAACTAGGAGATTGAGCATCCATCATGGTATTTTTCTTATGGTTTGTAGTATTTTCGTTTTTTTAAGACTTTTTTCCTTTTTAATATATTTTAGGGGTTATAAGTGTTTTTAGGTTTTTATGGTTTTCATAGGGGTTTTCATTGGTTTTATGGTTTTTTATATTATTAAGGATTTTAAGTCTTTTAGGATTCTTATGGTCTTTAGGTTTTTTGGGATTTTCATTCTTTTAGGGTTTTTAAGGTTTTTACTATTTTTAGGGGTTTTAGAGTTTTTTACATTTTTAGGGAAAGGAAGATGCAAGGGTCGGGCTATTCCTGCCCCCCCCCCCCCCAAATTTATTAGAATGAAAAAGGAGACTCACAGACAAGGGAGGAAAGGGGTAAAACAACCCACGCCCAAAAACCCCTTACAACCCACGCCGAAAAATCAAAAAAGAAAAGAAGAAAAAAAACCCAAACAGCAAACACACAGTGACAAGTAGCAACCCTCAACATCACCATCATCAACCAGAATCCAGAAGCTCACAACCAAGTAATGACCAACCTCCAATCTTGCCTTGTCCAGCATCCAACATAATCTAGTCATCACAGCCACAACATCGCTTAGCAGCATCTCCAACAACTTCACCCAGCAAAACAGAACAAGGATCCCATAACACTGAACAGCCTCCAGACCCCAGAAACTCTTCTTCCCTACCAACAGCCAGCTCAAGCGGATGCCCACTTCCAAACCCACCGCAACAATCTATCCTTGTCAGCAACTCACAGCCAAACATCCAGCTACATCCAGCATCACAACCAAGCCATCCACCAGCATTTTCAATACAGAAATCAAAAACTCCCAACCATTCCACTTTCATCCATACCACATCAAGCATCTCACAACTCCAACTCTAGAAATCACTACCGGCATCAGCCCACTCCAAACACAATGACAGCATCAAAACCATAAAAAAACCCATCCTAGCCAGCAGCTCATTCAGAACCATAACCAGCACGCAACCAATGAACCAAGCCACCAGCGAAGCGAACCATAGCAACAAATTGAACCCATAGATCAATAAAACACGATCTAAGAGAACACCAAAACCAGAGAAAAATCGCATAAACAACACCATTAAAGAGGAAACATACCATATTTTCATCGACATCAAGGAATCATCCCTGAAACGGAACCGAAGCTGTAAAACAAGAGTGATGAACAACATCCAAATACGCCAGGGCCAACACTGCCGATGTGACCCACTCCACCACTTCAAATGTGCCTTCTGAAACCTTGGTGAATAACTGGAATCTCCCACAACATCAAGCATCAAGCGTGTTAATTCATCACAGATCCACCTGAACAACTACCTTTTCAACCGCTGCCAAACCAAACTTGTTTGCACCTCCTCGTCAAGACCGCATCGTCGCTGAGGTACCCGGCTTCGGTCAGCCCGAGGCAAACTCGGATCTGCAAAGTCAACTCTGAACCACAGCTGATTCCCATTAAGGATTCAGACCGCCAAAGAACCATCAGCAACTCCATAGACCAGATCCAACCGATCCAAGACCTTAGAATCCCGCACAAGCTCCAAGACCGATGAAACCCAAACGTATCCGCAAAGAAGTACTCCGGAAGCTGAGATCCAAATCATGGGACGATTAAAAGGAAAGGGAATCTACCGAAGATGGGAAGCCACCGTCGTCTTGGATCCAAAGAATGCACCCAGAGAGCACCGCTGCCGAGGAAGACCATCTCTGAAAGCAAGGGGAGGTATCACCAAATGAGATAGAGAGCCTGGATAGACCGCCACCATCTTTCTTTCTTAGGGTTTTAGGGACTCTTCTTACATTTTTAGGGGTTTTATGTATTTTTAAGTGTTTTAGGATTTCTTAGTGTTTTCTACGTTTTTGGGGTTTTATTATATTTTTAGTTATTTTAAGTATTTTTATGGATTTTTTCTGTTTTGAGGGAATTTGAGGGGTTTTGGGTCTTTTTAGGTTTTTAGGGGTTTTTTGGTATTAGAAATTTTTAGTTTTTTAGGGGTTTAATTGTATTTATGTTTTTACGTTATTCATAGGTTCTTTAGGGGTTTTACATTTTAAGGGATATTTTGGGTTCATTAGGTTTTCTATAGTTTCTAGTTATTTTTTGTATTATAATTTTTTAGAGTTTTTTTTGATTTAGGATTTTTGGGTTTTTAGAGTTTTTTAGGTTTTTGAACTATTTTTATTTTTTATGGTTTTCTTCAGGGTATTCAGGTTTTTAGGATTTTCTTTATTGGATTTTAGGGTTTTTTAGAATTTTAATGGTTTTAGGGGTTTTATGGATTTTGATGGGTTTTTCTTTTTTTAGGGTTTTTAGGGTTTTATGTTTTTTGGGTTTTTATGGTTTTTTTGTGTTTTATAGGGTTTTTAGGTTATTATAATTTTTTAATATATTTAGTGTTTTATATGGTTTTTTGATTTTTTAGTGGTTTTGGGGTCTTATGGTTTTTGATGAGTTTTTATGGTTTTGAGTGGTTTTAGTGTTTTTATGATTTTTAGTGTTTTTAGTGTTTTTTGGTTTTTAGGGGTTTTTAGTGATTCTAGGATTCAAGGTTTTAGGGTTTTTATGATTCTAGTATTTTAATTATTTGAAGGATTTTTATGGTATTTTATAGACTTTATAGATTTTGTTTTTTTATGGTTTTAAATATATTTTTTTTGTTTTCATCTGTTTTAGGGGTTTTATGTTTTGTATAGTTTTATAAAATTATTATGAGTATAAAAGTTATTTAGAGTTTTTTTGGGTTTTATGGTTTTATGGGTTTTGAAGTCTTTTTGGTATTTAGGATTTTTCAGGATTTTAGGGGTTTTATTTTATTCAGGGCTTTTGGGGATTTTATCATTTTTAAGTTTTGAATGGTTTTAAAGTGTTTATTTCTTTTTGAGGTCTTATTCAAAAAAAAAAATTTATTTTTAGTATTTTTTATGTATATAGGTATTTTTTGGTATTTTTTAGGATTTTTATATCTTTTCAGGTTATTATGGATTATGAATGGTTTTTAGGGTTTTAGTTTCATTAATTTTTTGGGTTCATAGGGTTTTTCTTATATTTTAGTGTTTTATGGTTTTTTATAGTGTTTTATTATTTCATTGGGGTTTTAAGGTTTTTAGGGTTTTAATTGGTTTGTTGGGTCTTTACGGTTTTTAGTGTTTTTTAATTATTTTAGTGGTTTTATGGTTTTTGTAGAGTTTATGATCTTTTAGTATTTTTTTAGGTATTTTTCAATTTTAGGTTTTTAGGGTGTTAAGGTTTTTAGTTATTTTAGTTTTTATTTGGGTTATTCAAGGGTTTTATGGGTTTTTATGTTTTTTTGGATTTTTATGAATTGTTTAGTATTTTTTGGATTTTTAGGATTTTTTTTGGTTTTTTTGGGTTTTAAGGTTTTTATCATTTTTAGGTTTTTAGGGTTTTCAATAGTTTTCATGTTTTTTATGGTTTTATATAGGGTTTTCCTGGTTGTTTGTATTTTTTAAATTTGTAAGGGGTTTTAGAGATTTTTAAGGATTTTTTATGCTTTTTAGGGTTCTAGGGGAGTTTTTTTCACGTTTTTAGGTTTTTAAGAGTTTTTATATTTTGTTAAAAAATTTTGTGAATTTTTAGAGTTTTTCTGTATTTTAGAGTTTTTTTCTAGGTTTTTAGAGGATTTTGTGGTATTTATGGCTTTTTGGTTTGTCAAGGTTTTATGTTTTTTTGGGTTTTAAGGTTTTCGTATGTTTTTTATGTTTGGTTGGTTATGTTATTTTTTTCTTATTTTTAAGGAATCTTCTCAAATTTTATGTGTTTTAAGGTTTTTATGTATTTTAATGTTTTTTATGGGTTTTTGGGATATTGTGTTTTTTTTCAGTTTATAGTGCTTTTATTTTTTTAGGGTTTTTTAACATTTTTAGTGGTTTAAAAAAAATTTAGATTTTTTTGTGGGGTTTAGGGTTCTAATGGATTTTGAGTGTTTTCTTATGGTTTTTAGGTGTTTTATTATTTTTAGTATTTTTTAAGGTTTTGTAGTGTTCTTTTATTTTTAATTTTTGTGGGTTTTAGTGTATTTATGTTTTTAGGGTTTTCATATTTTTTTTCTACATTTTTCAGGTTTTTTACCTTTTTATAGATTTTTTATAATTTTTATGCATTTATTGGGTTTTAGGGATGTTTAGGGATATAGGTTTTAGGTTTTTATGGTTTTTATCGTTTTTTGGGATTTTTGGGATTTTTGATTTTTTAAGGGTTTTTATGGTTTTTTTAGAGTCTCTAAACTATTTATTTCCTTAAACTATTTTTATAGTTCTTATTTTGTTTTTAGCATTTTATTACATATTTAGGGGTTTTATGGTTTTTGGGTGTTTGTATTTTTTTAGGGTCTTTAGGGACCTTTAGGGGTTTTTTGGGCATTTTGAAATTTTTATATTTTTTTGGGTATTAAGTGTTATTAAGGTTTAAAGGTTTTATTAGGGTGTTTTTATGTTTTTAGGTTTTTCTAATTTTTTTGGATTTTGTAGGACTATTATGGTTTTTAGGGTATTTAGGTATTTTTGGTGTTTTTAGAGTTTTTTAAGTGTTTTAGGGGTTTTTTTGTTTTTAGTGTTTTTAGGTTTTTAGGGGGTTCTAATGTTTTTAGGGTTTTAAATTTTTATTTGTGGTTTTTAGGGTTCCTATGGGGTTTTACATTTTAACGTATTTTTTGGTATTTTTTAGTATTTTTATTGGTTTTATGTTTGTTTGGGATTTTGTGGGTTTATAGGATCTTTTGATTTTATGGGGTTTTAGGTTTTTTTAGTTTTCTAGGTTATTAATGATTTTATAGTTTTTAAATTTGTATGGGTTTAATGAATTTTTAGTGTTATTAGTGATTTTTTATAGTGTATATGGTTTTATGTGTTTTTTAGGTTTTAGGGGTTTTAGGTATTTAGGAGTTTTTTGGGTTTTTAGTATCCTTTTAGGGGGTTTTAGTGTTTTTTGCGTTTTATTTTTTTTTCAATAATTTAAATTGTTTTTATTTTTTTTATGTTTTCATTACGGGTTCCAGGATTTTTAATGAAATTATCTTTTTAGGAATTTTTAGGAATTTTTTTATATGTTTATGGATTTTAGGTATTTTGAGAGTTTTGGGTTTTTAGGGTTTTTAAGTTTTTTTAAAAAAAATGGGTTTTACGGTTTTAGAGTTTGTAAAAATTTTAGGGTTTTAAAGGGTTTTGATAGTTTTTAGTTGTATTTTAGGGTTTTTATTGGTTTTTATGGTTTTTTATGTTTTTAGGGTTTTATGGACTTTTATAGATTTTAGGAAAAGGAAGATGTGAGGGTCGGGTTATTCCCATCCCCCCCAAATTTTTTAAAAAGAAAAACAAAGACCCAACAGACAAGGTAGGGGAGGGGTCAAATGAACCACACCCAAAATATCTTTAAAAACACGACCAAAGACCACAAAAAAATAAAAAGTACGCAAAAAGATGAAAAACCAAAGCATCTCCGACAGCATCTCCCAGACAATCAGCAACCCGCAGTAAAGCAAACACATCACCTTCAACACCTCCCACCTAAGCATCAACCAGTATCTAGAATCACCATCATTTAACATCACAGAACCACCAGCATCCAAAGTCACAGAACCACCAGCATCAAAATCACAACCATCACCAGCATTCAGCAGCTCACCACCAATCAACGACCAATATCCAATCTCACAAAAACTAGAATCCAGTACCTTCACACCAAAACAAGCTCCCACCAACAGCACATAACCATCATCACCGAAATTACACAGCCACTATTCACCAAAGCTCACATCCATACTGTAACCATCATCCTTTTTCACAGAAATAGGTACCCAGCATCTCCCAACTAAGAAGGTCCATCACAAGCACCACAGAACTCGCACTCCAAGAGCAGAAAAAAACCAATACCTCAAAACAGAACAATGGACCATCACCAAACCAATCCTTCCACAATCCATGAAGCAGCCACCAAAGCCCGTTAATGATCCCACAACGCAGAACTTATCCCGAACAGCAATAAGAACATAACACAAAAAAGAATCCCAGAAACAAACCTGCCTCCGTACTGAGGACCGATGTGAGAAATCAGCACCATCGCCCAACATCCCGAGCCAAACCAAAGCAGCTGCTCTCCACACAGCTTATGGGATCAGCAATGACCAACTGCACAACATCCAGAAGTGTAACGACCCAAATCCGGAGCCCCTCCACTATTACCTCATAACCGGTTCGCCACATAAACTCATGTGTGTTTCCCTGAACGCCAGAGGCTTCCGACTAGCAGCAAGGGCCTTGGTGAGTCGGTGGGGAAACTATGCCCTCATTCGGTAAAGTATACAGCGGAAAAACAACCAGACGCAATAGCAGAAACAATCAACAGCATACAACAATTGAATTGAACAACTGAAGCAATAGATAAACTAATAATGATGACAATAATGCAATAGGTACAAGTATCTCTGGAAAGCAGCAAACACGAAAACGTGCTGGAATAAAACTGAAAACAAGTGAAAAAGAAAACAAAATAACTCCTCAGCATCACGAGCCCCGGCTCGGTCCCATGCTCCCCAGCTCCAGCGTAATCAAGATCCTGAAGTAGAAGGGTGCTTTCCCTTATCTAAACTCGCAACAACATAGTCTACTTGGGCCCAAAAGCATGGCCCAAACAGGGTGTGAGATAAAATACCAGTAGTCAATCACCCAAAGATTTGTGCCCAACAGTCAATGAATACATGACAAGTAATAAATAAGAAGGAGTAAACAGGAAAGTAAAAGCAGCTACAATCCACAGTTCTAACAAATAAATTACACAAGTAACCAGCCAGCAACAAGAAGAAAATAGGTAACCCTCTGGGAAGATCTCATATCCTAACCCCTATGGTTCAACCTATAAGAAATAGTAACCCTCTAGGAGGCACACACAGTCTCACCCCTCTGGTTCAGCTATGAAATTAATAGACTCTCTGGGGAAGCACTCACCTTCAATTCCTCCTATAATCTCGTATTGTGCTAATGGCTCTCTGGGGAAGCACACAACGTCTATTCCCCCTGTGGCCCGCGTCCAGGAACTACAGACTCTCTGAGAAAGCACTCAACGTCAATTCCCCCTGTGGTCTTGTATCGTAATTAAAATACACTCTGGAGAAGCCCTTCCGTCAATTCGCTTTTTGGTCTACTACTCTAGATTCTCACAGTCCTGAGTGAGGTAAAGCATGCTCAGCACGTGTGTACATCATCCAATTCAACCTCAATAACTACCTGACTATCATTCTAATGCTCAACAGCATAACAAGGTAGCAGTTCCACTGTCCTACGACTAAGCATGGCAACTGGAAAAATGCCAAACAGGTATAACAAGCATAGAAAACATCCAAGGTACAATAAAGATACCATAATCAGAGGCAAAACATCTACCCAAGCAATCAAGAAAAGCAAAAAATACAACAAGGGAAAAACGGGAACACGCAATACCCCGTTCAAGGGTATTGGTGGAATTTGAAAAAACAATATTCATCAACTTTCTACAGAAAGGCACAAACCACCTACCTCAATCCCAGGAGATCGATATACGTGAACCTCGATGACAGATTCCCCTTAGAATGATGAAGATATGAGAAAACACACAAAACATTCATCCCATGATTACATGGAAACAAGAAATGAGGCTACAACAGAACAGAGAACTCACCGTTGCGTTTCCAACACAATCGACCGTGCTCGAATCAGAGAACGGACGATGAGGAGGGAGCTCGTCAAAGATCCGGTCGTACGGTCACTCTCTAGTGGACGTAATCTGGAGAAGAAGATGAAATCGTGGGTTAGGCACGAGCCTGGTCTGTTTAATGAAAAATAAAGAAATTACACGGCGTTTACTTTTAGAGTACACGGCGTGTACTGGGTCCTTTCCGTACTCCGCAAAAATCGGCCTCCACGTCACCCATACACACTGTGTCTGTGGCCTGGGCACAACCCGCACACAACTTCGAGTCGGATTTGAGTACACAGCGTGTACATAGAAAGTACATAGCGTGTACTTTGAAAATTTATAGAAACTTCATTTTTCTCAAAAACACCAGCTAAAGGAAAAACATACCTGAACAAAGATCTGGGTTCTTACAAACTTCCCCCCTTAAAGAAATTTGTCCCCGAATTTCCCTAATGAGGTGGAGAAGAAGAAACCCCGAACATCTCTTGCCACTACGATCGTACATCAGCCTCCCTCTCCCAGGTCTCGTCCTGTACCCGCCCGTGCTGCCATAGCACCCATACCAGAGGAACAGACCAACCGCGGAGAACCTTCGTACTGCGATTGAAAATCCAAATAGGGTGCTCCTTGAACGATGCATCCACTTTAAGCTCAACTTCCTTGAGCTGAAATACGTGAGATGGGTCTGAAAAGTAACGTCAAAGCTGAGAGACGTGGAAGACTTCGTGCATGGCCCGATACCTCTGAGGTAGCTGCAACCGATAAGCGACCGACCCAACTCTCTCCAAGACCTCAAACGCCCCGATGTACCGTGGTGAAAGCTTACCCTATCTCTGAATCCTCTTGTGTCCCAACCTTGGTGCAACTTGAAATAAAACCTGATCACCGACCTCGAACTCTAGAGATTGTATCCGTTGATCAGCATAAGACTTATATTGAGACTGCGCTGTATCCATCCTCTTCCGAATCAGATCTATCTGCTCTGAAGTATCCTGAACAAGACGAGGTCCCAACAAAGTTGCCTCTCCTGCCTCCAGCCAGTATAAGGGTGATCGGCATGGCCTACTGTACAAAGCCTCATATGGTGCCATCTGAATGGTTTCCTGGAAACTGTTGTTGTAGGCGAACTCCACCAGAGGAATATGCTTCTCCCAAGAACCTCCAAAGTCAATTATGTAAGCCTGGGGCATATCCTCAAGCACCTGGATCATGCGCTTGGACTGGCCATCAATCTGGGGATGGTAAGCTATACTCAAAAGTACAGGTGTACCGAAGGTCTGCTGAAGTACCTATGAGAACCAAGAGGTAAAGCGCGCATCTATATCTGAAACAATAGAGTGTGGAACTCCATGCAGACGAATGATATCTTTGATGTAATGTCATCACATATCATCGACACTGAAGGTACCTTTGATCGGTAAGAAGTGGTAAACCTTCATGAACCTATCGACGACAACCCAAACCACATCGTTCCCCTGAGGCGATCACGGCACCCCGGTCATGAAGTCCATCGCAAAATTGTTCCACTTCCACTCCGGAATGGGTAACTAATGCAAATGTCCCACTGGTCGTTGATGCTCTCCTTTCACCTGCTGAAAAGTAGAACATCTCAGGAAAAAACCAACAACATTATTCTTCATACCTGGCCACCAATATTGGTGATGAAGGTCCTGATAAATCTTGGTGACGACGGGATGAACTACCCAAACAGAGGAATGAAAATCCCGCATCATCTCCTCACGTATGTCTTATAGCACCCATACGCATCACTGAAAACGCAAGATCTCATCCTTGCCCACTGTCCATCCATGAAAAGGGTCCCCTCCTGACACACTCTCATGCAGAACTAAGCCGTCTGAGTCTGATAGTTGCCTCATCCATACCCGATCAAGTAGTGTAGAGGTAACAGCTACAGAAGATAGGAAGGCATGTCCCTATCTGTCGTGCACCTCCAGATGCATCTCAGAGAATAGAGCCATAAGATGCCACTCACTGATGGGCTCCTAAACTGCCTGAACCTGAGTTCTCCTGCTCAACGCATCAGCCACTACATTGCACTTACCCTGTGTATAGGTGAGCTCGAATTCAAAAGACTATAGATACTCAACCCACCTACGCTGCCTCAGATTCAGATCACGCTGAGTGAAGATATACTTGAGAATCTTTTTTTCAGTGAAGACCACAAAGTGATCTCCCAGATGATAGTGTCTCCAATAGTGAAAGGCATGAACAACAGCTACTAACTCTAAATCATGTGTCGGGTAGTTCCTCTCACGTGGTCTCAACTGCTGAGACCCATACGCAACGACTTCATTGCCCTGCATAAGCACAGCTCCTATCCGGATACCTTAAGCATCACAGTAAACAGTGTAGATCTTCCCTGGTCCTAACAAGACTAGTATCGGTGCTGACGTCAACCTCCCTTTCAGCTCTTGAAAGGATGAATCACAATAATCTGACCATAATAACTTCTCCCCCTTTTGGTCAGACCTGTCAAAGGTGCTGCTAAACGAGAAAAGTCCTGAATGAAGCGTCTGTAGTATCCAGCCAGCCCTAGGAATCTTCTTACCTCAAAGACGTTCTTAGGCTGCTTCCAGGAAACTATAGCTCTCACTTTCTCTGGGTCAACTGATACTCCTGCCTCTGAGATGACGTGTCCCAAGAAGTGAATCTGATCCATCCAGAAGTGGCACTTCAAGAGTTTAGCATAAAGTTGATGCGCTCTTAGTGTACTCAGAACGATCTCAAGATGTATGGAATGGTCGTGTCGAGTGTGAGAGTACACCAAGATATCTTCTAAGAATACCACGACGAAGGAGTCCAAGTAAGAATGGAACACTCGGTTCATCAGTGCCATAAAAACTGCAGGTGCGTTCGTGAGACCGAACGGCATGACTGTATACTCGTATAGACCATACCTGCTTCTGAAGGCTTTCAACTGATGATAACCGGACCTCAAGTAGATCTTATAGAACACCCGAGCTCCTCGAAGCTGATCTAAAAGGTCATCAATCCTTGTAAAAAGATATCGGTTCTTGACCGTCAACTGGTTCATCGTCCAATAATCCACACAAAGCCGAAGGGTACTGTCTGCCTTCTTCGCAAACAGGACTGGAGAACACCAAGGAGAAGTACTGGGTCAGATGAAACCCTTAGCATGTAGCTCCTCCAACTACTTCTTGAACTCCTGCAACTCAGGTGTGGCCATCCTATAGGGAGGAATGGACACCGGTGCCGCTCCTGGAATCAACACAATAGAGAAGTCTACCTCACGCTCCAGAGGAAAACCTGAAAAGTCCTCTGGAAAGACGTCCCTAACATGATCCACCACTAGAGGAAATTACAACTGTGGAGTCCCCTGGTCATCCAGATAAGGACTAGCAATCTGGGCCATCACCCTTCCTAGCCCAAGATGTTCGAGTCCCGCGCTACTCGCCCGAACGTCCCATTCACCTCTATGAAGAAAAGATTCACCCCCTGGTGATATGAAACTGACTCTATGGCGATAATAGTCAACGACTACCTGGAAGGGAATCAACCAGTACATGCTGAGGATGACATCATAGTCTGTCATCTATAGGACATAGAGATCCCATAAGAAGTGATACCCTACAACCTCAAGAGGGCACTCTCTACACTGGCGTACACTAGATGTACTCGTTCCCAACGGTGTGTCTAGTTTCAATGAGTTGATAGAAGAAAAGACGCAGAGTCCAAGTCTCTCCATAACAGCAATAGAGATAAAGCAATGCGTAGCACCAACATCGAAAATGGAAGAAGATAAAACTGAGGCTACTAAAATTATACCTCGAATAGTAGAAGGGTCGGGATCCTGTTCCTGATAAGTCTGATCCACGACGAAAGACTAGCCTGCACCGTGGCCCTACGCCCCTGAATGTCCACTCTGAGTTGAACCTCCCTGCTGGTGCTGAGGGATTGGTGGCAGACCGCCATGGCCTCGACCTCCACCTCGGCCCAAACAGCCCGAAGAACTCCAGTTCCTTCACTGGTGAGAGATTGGTGAGGCTACTCCTGAATGAGGAGTCATGGAAGAACCCTGATCACCAGCTGCTAGTGAGAAAACCTAACAGAAACGCTGAAGGTGACCCATCTTTCCGCACGATCGGCATTCCATAGGGTCCCCCTGGCATTCCGGCCTCGGGTGCCCTGACTGGCCACACTGGTATCATGCCACCTGGCTGCCTGACGAGGCTTCTCGCTTCCTCAAATCACCATGTGTAGGCTCTCTACGGTGCTTATTACTGTCATCTGGAGGCAAACTAGCTCTGGAAGCAGAACCTCCCTGGCTTGCAGCTCTGGAGTCTCTTAGATTGCAATCTGAAATCAGTGCCTAGTTGATTATAGAAGTAATGGAAGTCAGCTGGAAGATATTCACCTGCGAGCAGATCTCCCGCCTGAGACCATCCTTGAACATCCTTTCCAAGAACACCCTGCTCCCATCCCAGAGGTGTGTGAAGCACTATAGCTCGGTGAAACGAGAAGAATACTCCATGACAGAAAGAGTACCCTGCTCTAAGCTCATGAACTCCCAGGCTCGGTCATCCCTCAGGGTCTTCGGGTAGAAGTAGTCATAGAACACGCACTGGAACTCCTCCCAAGCCATATCCTACTGCTGACCTGCCTGTGAGATCACGTCCCACCACCTCTTGGTGGAGTCTCGGATCATGTAGGTGGAGAGATTGACCCGCCTCTCTGGAGGCGTCTCCAGATGCTCGATGATAGTCAGCATGGCTTCCAGCCATGACTCTGCAGCCTGAGGTCCTCCTTCCCCCGAGAACGTGGGAGGATGCTGCTGCTAGAAAACCCGCGTCAAGTCTACCATAGACGTGCAATATGCGGCACTCCCTAGAAGGCATGTATCATACTCATGAAACCTTCCCTAAACTGAGCATTAGTGCCTTCAACTGGTATGACAGCCGGTGCCAAGGCTGGCCCGACTAGAGGATCGGGAGGAAGTCCCTGATTAGCCCTGTCTGGCATCTGATGACTGCATGACGACAGATGTATGACCGGAGGATGTCTTGGAGGCATAGCTCTAAAAGATAAAAAGTACACCATGGATAAGAAAAACATGGACAAGGAACACAAGAGTACAAAATGGGAATAGGGGAAGAAAAACACACTATATTGAAAAACATGACTACACGACATGTATAAAAACTATACGGCGTGTCTACTTAATCCACTGACATGGGCATGTACTACTGCCCTACAAGTCATGTACACTTCAAACTACACGGCATGTTGACCCTACACACGGCGTGTACTTGGAACTATTCCCCTTCCCAAGTCCCTTACACGACTAACCCATATTGTCCGACTTAACTTGAGACTACACGGTGTGTTCGAAACAAACACGGCATGTACTAGACAAGGCTTTGGAGGCACGTGTTGTTAAGCACACGGCCGTCTACACGGCTGAACCTTAAACGGCATGCTCTGAACAAAAACGGTGTGTCTAGGTAAGGTGACCCCATCCCGTGTTGTTCGTGACACGGCCAGGTACCTGGACAAGAATACATGGCATGTTCCAAACAAACACGGCGTGTGGAAAAGAAGGTCACGCCGACCCGTGTTGTTTGTGAAACGATCGGGTACCTGGATAGGACTACATAGCGTGTTCCCTATGGACACTTCGTGTTCTACACAAGCTTCCCTGGCCCCTGTTGTTAATGACACGACCAAGTACACGGACTCAAACATACATGACGTGTACCAGTCGTACATGGAATGTTCCCGAAGTTACTTTCCCGACACCATGTTCTGCTCCCACAATCAGTGACATGGATTGAAAACTACATGGCGTGTTCCCAAACATTACACGCTGTGTAATTTGGGTTTTTCTGGGCAGTAGCCTAGAAACTGCACAGAATTTCAGAAACACTAAAAACAAGGTGAAAAAAGTGCCAAATTCAGATCCATGAGGGTCCATAACACCTCTAGAACCAAAATTTGGCGTTCATTGTAAGAAAGGAACAAACTAAAGTTGTCTTATAACATAACAGCAGATAATCTATTAAACAACTATCACAACTGCATGCATAATCTACACGAAGTCTATCACAACTGCATTCAATCGCTAATTCACCCTAGATGGCATGGCAAGAATGCATGGCAAGTGATTCCTACAAGTGTCTATATGATTCATGATATGGAATAACCTCATCTCATTGCGTTATGACCTAAATAGAACCGCAATATCAAAACAGTAATAGCACAATCCATGTGAATCACTCTAGGTGAAATCAGGTCAACCATAAAATCTCAAAACTAGAAAATTTTCAATTAACCAGGTAGTATGGATTTTCCTTGTACACGTGTTAGCTACTCCCAAGCATAGCTTAATACCAAGTACCAAATCTATCCTATCTTTGTCTAGAGTCTCCAAACAGTAAAACAATAGAAAATAACTCCTTTGATACCACTTTGTTACGACCAGAATCTGAGCCCCTCCACTGGTGCCCCGTACCTGGTTCACCACATAACCTCAAACGTGTTTCCCTGAATGCCAGAGGCTCCCGACTAGCAGCGAGGGCCTTGGTGAGTCGGTGGTGAAACTATGCCCTCATTAGGTGATGTATATAGTGGAAAAACAACCAGATGCAATAGTAGAAACAATCAACAGCATACAACAATTGAATTGAACAACGGAAGCAATAGATAAACTAACAATGATGACAATAATGCAGTAGTTACAAGTATCTCTGGAAATTAGAAAACATGACAACGTGAGAAATACAACTGAAAACAAGTGTAAAAGATAAAAAAATGACTCCTCTGTATCACGAGACCCGGCTCGGTCCCATGCTCACAAGCTCCAGCACAAACAAGATCCTGAAGTAAAAGGGTGCTTGCCTTTATCTATACCCGCAAAAACATAGTCTTCTTGGGCCCAAAAGCATGGCCCGAACAGGGTGTGAGATACAATCCCAGTAGTAAATCACCCAATGATTTGGGACCAATAGTTAATAAATACAAGGAAAGTAATAAACAAGAAGTAGTCAACATGAAAGTACAAGAATCTACAATCCACAGTTCTAACAAATAAAGTACACAAGTAACCAGCCAGCAACAAGAAGAAAATAGGTAACCCTCTGGGCAGCTCTCACAGCCTAACCCCTATGGTTCAACCTATAAGTACTAGAAACCCTCTAGGAGGCACACATATTCTAACCCCTCTAGTTAGGCTATGAAATTAATAGACTCGCTGGGGAATCAATCACCGTCAATTCATCTTATAGTCTCGTATCGTGCTAAAGTCTCTATGGGGAAGCACTCAACATCTATTCCCCCTGTGGCCCACATCAAGGAACTATAGAATCTCTGAGGAAGCACTCAACGTTAATTCCCCAGGTGGTCTCGTATCGTAATTAATGACACTCTAGAGAAGCACTTCCGTCAATTCTCCCTTTGGTCTACTACTCTAGGTTCTCAAAGTCCTGAGTGAAAGGTAAAACATGCTCTGTGTGCATGTACATCATCCAAGTAAACCGCAAGAACTACCTGGCCATCATTCTAAGCCTCAACAGCATAACAAGGTAGCAGTTCCATTGTCCTACGACTAAGCATAAAAACTGGAAAAATTTCAAACAGGAAGAACAAGCATAGAAAAAATCCAAGGTACATTAAAGCTACCATAATCACAGGAAAACATCTACTCTAGCAATCAAGAAAAGCAGGCAATATAACAAGGTAAAAATAGGAAGACGCAATACCCCGTTCGAGGTTATTGGTAGAATTTCCAAAAAATATTCATCAACTTTCTACAGAAAGGTAGAAACCACCTACCTCGATCCCAGGAGATCGATATACGTGAACCTCGAAGACATATTCCCCTTAGAATGAAGAAGATCTGAGAAAATACACAAAACGTTCATCCCAAGATAACATGGAAACGAGTAGGAAACAAGAAACGAGGCTAAAGAAGAACAGAGAACTCACCGTTGCACTTCCAACGCAATCTACTGTGCTCCAATTGGAGAGCAGACAGAGAGGAAGGAGCTCGTCGAAGATCAGGTCGTATGGTCGCTCTCGGGAAGACATAATCTGGAGAAGAAGATGAAATCGGTGGTTAGGCGTGACCCAGATCCGTTTAATGAAAAAAATAAATTACACGGCGTGTACTTTTATAGTACACGACGTGTACTGGGTCCTTTCCGTACTCCACCAAAATCGGCTTCCACGTCACCCCTACAAACCGTGTGTGTTCCCCGGCCACGGCCAGCACACGACTTCGAGCCGGATCAGAGTTCATGGCGTGTACTCAGAAATTATATTGCGTGTACTCAAGAAATTACATGGTGTGTACATTGAAAATTTCCAGAAACTTCATTTTTCTCAAAAAATCTAGTAAAAGGAAAAACATACCTGAATGAAGATCTAGGTTCTTACAAGAAGCACCGAGGCCTGGCCTCTCTATGCCACTGCTTGGAAGAACAAGTCATCGAAGAAGCCGATAACAACTAAGAGCTCCTCGCAACGAGAATCCTCACCATGGCAGTGCAATGCCACACCATGAAGGGAATGTAACTGGAACACACCTCCATGGATTTGAACCACCGCACACCGGGGGAACTAGATCTAAGCTTTCCTCCCAGATCGAGGACCGCCACTGTCAGATCCGTAAGATCTAGAACCCCTAGAATCAGATTCCAGATCCATTATGCCCGCAACACAATGCTACAAAGATCTGTCCAAAGAGAAGCTGACAAGAACCGTGAAACACCACTAGATCCCATATCTATCGAGGAGAAGCCCCGCTCCCCACAGATGTGCCTCCATACACACGAACACTGCTCTATCATAGAGGTCAAGGCAGCACCTTGAAGGTCGCATCACTGCGCAAGACACGAACCACATGAATAAGGTCGCAAACACCGATCCACGCCAGCATGAAGCCCCATCACCAAACGTGGAAATCGCATCACACCGCAAGATCTTGAAAGGAGCAGAAAAGCCACTGAGATGGAAACCAAAAAAACGCGAAAATGAGAGAGAACCTGGCGAGAGAGGTGGAATCTTATTTCTTTCATATAGATTTTAGGGGTTCTAGAACTTTTTATGTTTTTTGCGGGTAGTAATTGTTTTGGGTTTTCATGTTTTTCATAGGGGTTTTCAAGGTTTTTACTATGTTTACATTTTTATGGAGATTAAGTATTTGTTAATATTTTTAAGGTGTTTTTAAGAGTTTAGTGATTCTTAAGGGTTTTAGGGGTTTAAGGGGATATAATGGTTTTGGTTTATTTAGACTTTTCTTGGAGTTTTAATGGTTTTTAGGTTTTTATGGATTCTAGGGTTTTTCATGTTTTTAGTGTTTTTTTTATTTTAGGGATTCTAAGGGATTGTTTATGATTTTTAATACTTTTTAGTGTTTTTAGGTATTTTGATGGAGGTTAGGTGTTTTTGGGGTTTCATGGTTCTTATTTTTATTTTTATGTTTTAGGGTTTTATTTTGAGTTTTTAGGGTTGTCATGGTTTTTTATAGTCTATTAGAATTTTATGGGTTATAATTTTTTTGAGTTTTTAGTGGGTTTTTTATGGATTTTATTTGTTTTAAGTTTTTGTATAGTTTTTTTTGGTTTTATTCTTTTTAGGGTTTTTTTGGGGTTTTTTTTGGGTTTTTATCATTTTTAGGGTTTATAGGGATTTTGATCATTTTTATGAGTTTTTTGGGTTATTTGGGGTTTTTGGGTTTTAAAGGGTTTTATAGACTTTTTTAACATGTTGAGGGGTTCAAAAGTTTTTATAATTTTTAATGAGTTTTTTGGATTTTATTTTTTAGGGGTCTTTATTTTTTAAGGTATTTTATGGGTTTTTGGAAGTTTATGGCCATTATGGCAATTTTTGGGGGTTTTTGGGAATTTAGATTTTTTTGGAGTTTTAGGGGTTTTAGTGTTTTTTAAGGTTTTCTAAGGGAGTTTAATGGTTTTTAACATTTTTTAAGTTTTAGTGATTTTTAGGATTTTTTATAATTTTTATTATTTTTATGGTTTATATTTATTTTTAGGGTTTTTATGGTTTCTTGGTTTTAGAGATTTTAGGGTTTGGGGGTTTTAATTGTTGTTAAGGGTTTTATTTTTTTTTTTATGTTTTATGGTTTTCTTTGAGATTATTACATTTTTAGGAATTTTTAAGTATTTTTTCTTATTTTTATGGACTTTTATTATTTTTAGGTATTTTGATGGTTTTATGTTTTTTAAGGTCAATGTGTTTTTATGGGTTTTTAGGGGTTTTTTTATTAATTTAGGGTTTTTATTGTTTTTTATTTTTTTTAAACATTTTTAGAGATTTAAATGTTTTTATAGTTTTTTGTCGATTTTAGGGTTGTTATGGTGTTTTAGGATTTTCATGGTTTTTAGGGGTTTTTATGGTTATAGTGGTTTTAATTGTTTTAGGGTTTAAGAGTTATTTAGTGTATTTATAATTTCTTATGTGTTTTAATGTTACTATTGTTTCTTAGTTTTTATGGTTTTCATTGGGGTTTTCAAGATTTTTAGGGGTTTTTAGGTATTTAGGGATATTTTGTTATTTTTTTAGGATTTTTTGGGTTTTAGTGTATTTAGGGATTTTAATTATTTTATGTATTTTAGGATTTTATGGTTTTTTAAGGGGATTTTTGAGTTTATTTATTTATTTAATGTTTTTAGAGTTTTTAATGTTTTTAGGGGTGTAAATGGTATTTATAGTTTATAGTGGATTTTAATGTTTTTGTGGGTTTTTATTGTTTCCCAGGTTTTTTGGGGTTTGGTGTATTTTTAGGGTTTTAAGATTTTTTAGAGTTTTTAGGTTTTAGGGTTTTTAAGAATTTTTAGTTTTTTAGAGTTTTCATAGGGTTTTCCAGGGTTTTTTGGGTTTTTAAATTTTTAGTTATTTTTAGTGTTTTTTTCGATTTTTATTGTTTTTTTACAGTTTTAGGGACATTGAGATGTTCTAGTTTTTCTAGTTTTTATCATTTTTATTGTTTTTATTTCATTTTAGGTTTTATTTGAGTTTTAAATGGTTTTATTTTTTAATTTTTTTCTTACTATTTTTATGGTTTTACAGTTTCTTTTTGTCTTGAATGATTTCTTGGGATTTTTATGAGTTTTATGGGTTTTAGGGATTGTAGGGATTGTGATGGATTTTTAGATTTTTAGATTTTTTATGTTTTTTATAAATTTAATGGTTTTTTGATATTTTTTATGTATTTTATGGGTTTTCAGGGTTTTATAGTTTTTTTTTGTTTTTATTGCTTTTAGGGTTTCCAAGGGGTTTTAGTGTTTTTTATGGTTTTTAGTGGTTTTTAGGTTTTTAGGGGTATTATGTGTTTTTATGGTTTTCATGGTTTCCAAATGGTTTTTGATTGTTTTTATGGTTTTTAAATTTTATGGATTTTAAGGAATGTTTAAGGATTTTTATGGATTTTTATGTTTTTCATAGATTTTTAGGGGTTTTTTAGGAATTTTAGGGGTTTATAGGTATTTATGGACTTCTTGGTTTTATGATTATTTATTGATTTTTAAGGATTTATGGTTTTTTTGTGTTTTTTAACATTTTTAGGGGATTAAAGGGTTTTAGAGTTTTTAGTATTTTTTGAGTGTTTTAATAGTGTTTTTATTTTTTTATGGTTTTAGGTGTTTTATAGTTTTTAGGGGTTTAGAGTTTTATGGGTTTTATGAGTTTTAGAGTTTATTTATTATTTTTTGGGTTTTTATCTTTTTAATGGGTTATTTGGTTTATTAGTGTTTTTTGGGGTTTTAATGTTTTCTTAGGGATTTTATGGGTTTTAGTGTTTTTTATATTTTTAAGAATTTTTATAGATTTTTTTTAATTTTATTATTATTTTAGTTTCTCAAGAATTTTAGGGTTTCAAGGAATTTTAGTGGTGGTGGATTTTTTTCCATATTTTTAGGCTTTTTTAGGTTTTCAGGATTTTTAGATGTTTTAGAGTTTTCACGGTTTTAATGGGTTGTCTAGTTTTTAGGGTATTAATATTTTTTTGAGTTTTTTAATGTTTTTAGGGGTTTTAAATTGTTCTTAGTGTTTTTAGTGGGGTCTTAGAGATTTTTTTTTGATTTTTGTGTTTTTTGGGGGGGTTTATATTTTTTTGGTGGCGGGGGGGAGGGTTTTTATAAATTTATTGGGTTTTTTAGTTTTTTAGTTTTTCAAGGTATTTAACTATATTACAGTTTTCATGGTTTACTTACTTATTGGAGGGTTTTTAGGGGTTTGTGTTTTTCAGAATTTTTTAATTTGTTAGGATTTTTTTCTTTTGTTTGGTTTTTGGGATTTTGATGGGTTTTTGCATTTTTGGATTTTTTGAGTTTTAGGGTTGTTTTTTATTTTTATAGCTATTTTAACATTCTAATTTTTTTTAATCAATTTTAGGGTTTTAATGTGTTGTTAGTGTTTTTAGAGATTTTCTCGGGTTTTATGGATTTTTAGGGTTTATTAGATCTTATGTTTTTAGGGGTTTTACAGTTTTTATGGTTTTCATAATTTTTAAGGTTTTTTTGAGTTTTAAGCGCTTTGAATTTTTTATGGCTTTCTAATGATGTTTTTGGTTTTTTGGGATATTAGGTATTTTATGGATTTTTTTGGATTTTCATGGATTTTAGGGATTTTGATCTCTTTTAGGTTTTTTGGGGGGTTTTAGTGTTTTTAGCATTTCGTTTTGTTTTAGGGGATTAAAGTGTTTTTATGATTTTAAGGATATCTTATGTTTTGTCAGTTTTTGTAGGCATTTAAAATTTTAAATTAATTTTTGGGAATTTTTGAGATTTTAATGATTTTTAGGGTTTTAAGGAATTTTTTGATATGTTTAGGATTTTTCAGGGGTTTTAGTTTTTTTTTATCATTTTTATGATTTTATAATTTTTTACTTATTTTAGGATTTCTATGTGTTTTTAGTATTTTTTTATCATTTTTATGTGTTTTCATGATTTTTAGGGGTTTTTAAGTGATTTACAATTTTTTGTATTTTTAGAAGTTTTATGTGTTCTTAGGTTTTTAATGTTTTCTTAGGGTTTTTAAAGGTTTTAGGGTATTTTTCATTTATAGGAATATTAAGATAATTTTTAGGAATTTTATGGTTTCTATGATTTTTAGAGTTTTTAATTGGTTTTATGGTTTTTAATGATTTTTAGGGGTTTTAGGATTTTAAACATTTTTATGTTTTTAAGGGTTTTCAGTGTTTTTATTTCTAAATTTTTGTAGGGGTTTCCATAGTTTTTTACATTTTAAGGTATTTCAGTGATTTTTTAGGATTTTATTATTTTTAGGGATCTTATGGATTTTTAGGTGTTTGATGGGTTTTTAGGTTTTTTCATTTTTTTCTTATTTTAGGTGGGTTATTGAGTTTTTAGGGTCATCGAGATTTTTTAGAGTTTTTAACATTTTTATTGGTTTAAAGGATTTAAATAGTTTTTTGTGATTTTTTAGGTTCTTTAAGGGGCTTTTATATTTTTAATGGTTTTTAGGGTTTTTAGGGTTTTTAGGGTTTTTAGTGTTTTTAGGATTTTTTAAGGGTTTTTTTGTATTTTTTAGTTTTTAGAGGTTTTAAGACTTTTTAGGTTTTTAATTTTTTTCATAGGGTTTTTCTAAGGTTTTCTAATTTTTATTGTTTTTAGGGATTTTTAGGGATTTTCTAATATTTTTATGTTTTTTAGAGAGCTTAATGACTTTGAGGGTGTTTTTCTTTTTTTAAGATTTTTAGGGGTTTTGTTTTTTTGTTTTTGTTATTTTTATGTGTTTTTTAGGATTTATATGAAATTTAGTATTTTTAATGTTTTTTGGGTTTAGAGGTATTTTACAGTTTTCAGTGGGTTTTCATGGTATTTATGGGATTTTAGGGGTTTTGTGGTCATTAGGGGGTTTTATGGGTTTAATGGTTTTTAGCGGTTTTAGGGTGTTTAAGGGTTTTTAGTATATTTGAATTCATTATGTTTTTAAGGGTTCTAATTTTTTTTTAATTTGAAGGGTTTCTTAGGGTTTCATAGGGTTTTTAAATTTTAAGTTATTTTTTGTAATTTTTTATTATTTTTAGATTTTTTTAGATTTTTAGGCATTTTAGTGTTTTGGGGTAGATTAGGGTTTTGTTCATTTTTATGGGTTTTAATTTTTTTTATGATTTTATGGATTTCTTAGGGATTTTAGGATATTTTGGATATTTAAAGGTTATAGGGTTTTTGGGGGTTCTAGGTTATTTTTGGTATTTAGGATTTTAGGTTTTTAGGTATTTTTAGGATTTATAAGTTTTTTAAGAGTTCATATTTTTTTGTGGGTTTTTTCGGGTTTTTTTATGTTTTATAATTTTCTTGGTTTTCTAGAGTTTTTAATGTTTTATGATATTAAATGGTTTTTATAGATTTTAATGGTTTTTAGGTTTTTACTTGTTTTTTGAGGGGTTTTAAGGGTTTTAAGTGTTTTATGGTTTTTAGGGGTTTTAGGGGTTTAGTGTTATTTATGGTTTTTAATGGGTTTTAGAATTTTCAAGATTTTTAGGGGGTTTTAGTTTTTTTATTGTTTTATTATGGGTTATTATGGTTTTTTGGATTTTTTTCATTTTTAATGATCTTTTGGGAATTTTATGACTTTTATGGGTTTTAAGGTTTTTAGGGATTTTGAGGGGTTAGTGGTTTTTTTAGGATTATAGGGATTTATATTTTTTTAGGTTTTTTACAATTTTTTTTTGAATTTTTTAGGGGTTAAAAGTTTTTTATGTGTAGTTGGGGTTTGGATTAGTGGTAAGCTCCCCATAATGGTACATGAAAAATGGGGGATCAGAACCGATTGGACGTAGGACTGTAGCAGTACTATAGCAGTTATAGCATTATAGAAATGGCGAGCACTATAGTGGCGGCATGGTACTATAGTAGTGGCAAGTAATGTAGTAGTACTATTCAAAGAATGGTCTTTGGGCCAATACTTGTGGCATACGGTCTTTGTAATGGGATATATTCCCAATGGGCCTTCAAGCTATGTAATGGGTCTCCCTCTACCCAATTTAAAGAGACTTTCCTCTGCTTTAATAATAATATGAGGCTTCGGCCCCAACCATTTTTAAAAAATATTTTTTTAGATATATTTTAATTTTTTCTATTATTTAAATGTTTTTTGGTGTTTTTTGAGGATTTTTCTGGGTTTTATTGTTTTTTTAGGGTTTTAAGGTTTTTAGTGATTTTTGAAATTTTTAGGGGGTTTATAGTCATTTTAGGGTTTTTAGGTTTTTAGAGAATTTTAGGTTTTTGGGGTTTTACCCATTTTTTAGTTTTTTATAGTTTTCTTAGGTTTTTTCAACATTTTTAGAGATTTTAACGTTTTTAGGAATTTTTAGGGGTTTTAATGATTTTTATTGTTTTTTAGGGTTTATGGGTATTTTGTGGGTTTTTATGGTTTTTAGGGTTTGTAATATTTTTTTAATATTATTAGTTATTAGGCGTTCACATTGTTTATCGGTTTTTAATTTTTTTTTTATTATTTTTAGGGTTTTTTTATATTTTTAAGGACTTTCTTGGGTATTTTTATGATTTTTATGGTTTTTCAATATTTTGGGACTTTAACTCTATTAGGGATTTTAGGATTTTTATGGTTTTTTTCGTTTTTTGGGTTCTTTTTACTTTTATACTATTTTATGGATTTTTAGAATTTTATTTTCATTTTAGGGGTTTAACGGGTTTCTAGAGTTTTTACTGGTTTAAGGGTTTTTATGGGGTTATAAGGTTTTGATGCTTTTAGGGTTTTTATGGGTTTTAGGGATTTTTAATGTTTTAAATGCATTATTAGTGTTTTAGTATTTTTTTTGTTTTTTATGATTTTTTTTTTATTTTTAAGGGTTTTTATGTTTTTATCATTTCCGTACGTTTTTTGGGTTTTCATGTTTTTTATTTTTTTTAGGGATTTTAGGGATTATTAACATTTTTATTGGTTTAAAGGATTTAAATAGTTTTTTGTGATTTTTTAGGTTCTTTAAGGGGCTTTTATATTTTTAATGGTTTTTAGGGTTTTTAGGGTTTTTAGGGTTTTTAGTGTTTTTAGGATTTTTTAAGGGTTTTTTTGTATTTTTTAGTTTTTAGAGGTTTTAAGACTTTTTTAGGTTTTTAATTTTTTTCATAGGGTTTTTCTAAGGTTTTCTAATTTTTATTGTTTTTAGGGATTTTTAGGGATTTTCTAATATTTTTATGTTTTTTAGAGAGCTTAATGACTTTGAGGGTGTTTTTCTTTTTTTAAGATTTTTAGGGGTTTTGTTTTTTTGTTTTTGTTATTTTTATGTGTTTTTTAGGATTTATATGAAATTTAGTATTTTTAATGTTTTTTGGTTTTAGAGGTATTTTACAGTTTTCAGTGGGTTTTCATGGTATTTATGGGATTTTAGGGGTTTTATGGTCATTAGGGGGTTTTATGGGTTTAATGGTTTTTAGCGGTTTTAGGGTGTTTAAGGGTTTTTAGTATATTTGAATTCATTATGTTTTTAAGGGTTCTAATTTTTTTTTTAATTTGAAGGGTTTCTTAGGGTTTTATAGGGTTTTTAAATTTTAAGTTATTTTTTGTAATTTTTTATTATTTTTAGATTTTTTTAGATTTTTATGCATTTTAGTGTTTTGGGGTAGATTAGGGTTTTGTTCATTTTTATGGGTTTTAATTTTTTTTATGATTTTATGGATTTCTTAGGGATTTTAGGATATTTTGGATATTTAAAGGTTATAGGGTTTTTTGGGGTTCTAGGTTATTTTTGGTATTTAGGATTTTAGGTTTTTAGGTATTTTTAGGATTTATAAGTTTTTTAAGAGTTCATATTTTTTTGTGGGTTTTTTCGGGTTTTTTTATGTTTTATAATTTTCTTGGTTTTCTAGAGTTTTTAATGTTTTATGATATTAAATGGTTTTTATAGATTTTAATGGTTTTTAGGTTTTTACTTGTTTTTTGAGGGGTTTTAAGGGTTTTAAGTGTTTTATGGTTTTTAGGGGTTTTAGGGGTTTAGTGTTATTTATGGTTTTTAATGGGTTTTAGAATTTTCAAGATTTTTAGGGGGTTTTAGTTTTTTTATTGTTTTATTATGGGTTATTATGGTTTTTTGGATTTTTTTCATTTTTAATGATCTTTTGGGAATTTTATGACTTTTATGGGTTTTAAGGTTTTTAGGGATTTTGAGGGGTTAGTGGTTTTTTTAGGATTATAGGGATTTATATTTTTTTAGGTTTTTTACATTTTTTTTTTGAATTTTTTAGGGGTTAAAAGTTTTTTATGTGTAGTTGGGGTTTGGATTAGTGGTAAGCTCCCCATAATGGTACATGAAAAATGGGGGATCAGAACCGATTGGACGTAGGACTGTAGCAGTACTATAGCAGCTATAGCACTATAGAAATGGCGAGCACTATAGTGGCGGCATGGTACTATAGTAGTGGCAAGTAATGTAGTAGTACTATTCAAAGAATGGTCTTTGGGCCAATACTTGTGGCATACGGTCTTTGTAATGGGATATATTCCCAATGGGCCTTCAAGCTATGTAATGGGTCTCCCTCTACCCAATTTAAAGAGACTTTCCTCTGCTTTAATAATAAAATGAGGCTTCGGCCCCAACCAATTTAAAAAAATATTTTTTAAGATATATTTTAATTTTTTCTATTATTTAAATGTTTTTTGGTGTTTTTTGAGGATTTTTCTGGGTTTTATTGTTTTTTTAGGGTTTTAAGGTTTTTAGTGATTTTTGAAATTTTTAGGGGGTTTATAGTCATTTTAGGGTTTTTAGGTTTTTAGAGTTTTTTAGGTTTTTGGGGTTTTACCCATTTTTTAGTTTTTTATAGTTTTCTTAGGTTTTTTCAACATTTTTAGAGATTTTAACGTTTTTAGGAATTTTTAGGGGTTTTAATGATTTTTATTGTTTTTTAGGGTTATGGGTATTTTGTGGGTTTTTATGTTTTTTAGGGTTTGTAGGATTTTTTGAATATTATTAGTTATTAGGCGTTCACATTGTTTTTCGGTTTTTAATTTTTTTTTATTATTTTTAGGGTTTTTTATATTTTTAAGGACTTTCTTGGGTATTTTTATGATTTTTATGGTTTTTCAATATTTTGGGACTTTAACTCTATTAGGGATTTTAGGATTTTTATGGTTTTTTTCGTTTTTTGGGTTCTTTTTACTTTTATACAATTTTATGGATTTTTAGAATTTTCTTTTCATTTTAGGGGTTTAACGGGTTTCTAGAGTTTTTACTGGTTTAAGGGTTTTTATGGGGTTATAAGATTTTGATGCTTTTAAGGTTTTTATGGGTTTTAGGGATTTTTAATGTTTTAAAGGCATTATTAGTGTTTTAGGATTTTTTTTTATGATTTTTTTTATTTTTAAGGGTTTTTATGTTTTTATAATTTCCGTACGTTTTTTTGGGTTTTCATGTTTTTTATTTTTTTTAGGGATTTTAGGGATTTTTAATATTTTTATGGTTTGTATGATTTTGAGGGAATTAAGGGTTTTTTAATGTTATGAGACTTTAATGTTTGATAGGGATTATAAATTTGTATAGGTTTTTAAGGTTTTCATAGGGGTTATAAGGTGTTTAGGGATTTTTCATTTTTTTGTATTTTTAGGGATTTTAGGATTTTTAGGGTTTTATGGTATTTAGGTATTTTTTGGGAGTTTATGGGTTTTTCATGTTTTTAGGGTTTTTATTATTTTTATGATTGTATGGATTTTATCTTTTTTTAGGGTTTTTAGGTTTTCTTCATTTTTTTCAATTTTTTTATGGTTTTTTACATTTTAAGGATTTTTAGGAATATTTATAATTTTAACAGTTTTTTGTTTTTAAGGATTTTGAGTTTTTTAGGGTGTTCATGATTTTTAGTGTTTTTTTGGGTTTTTAGTTTTTTTTTCTTTAGGGGTTTTAATGTTCTTTATATATTTTTATAGTGTTTATGGATTTAAAGTGTTTTTATATTTTTCAGTGTTTTTTTAGTTTTTTGTGTTTTAACAAAATTTTAAAGCTTTTAAATTTTTTAGGGGTTTTTATTATTTTTAGAGATTTCAGTGTTTTAAGGGATCTTTAAGGTGTTTGTAATTTTTTAGTTTTTAGGGGTTTTATGTGTTTTTCAGTTTTTTGAATTTTTCTTAGGGGTTTTTAGGGTTTTTATATTTTTTCAGATTTTTATGATTTTTTGGTTTTTAGTATTTTTTGATGGATTTGGACTGGTTTTACAGTTTTTTATTGTTTTTAAGATTTTTAGGGTTCTTTTCCTGCTAGGATGGGGGGGTGAGTGTTTTCATGTTTTATGGTTTTATCATGTTTTTCATTGGTTATTAGGGTATTTTATATTTTTTTTGGGTTTTTAGGATTTTTGTACGATGTATATAATTTTTAGGGTTTTTCATGTTTTTAAGGATTTTTGGGTTTTATAGGGTTTTTTGGTTTTTTGCTTTTAAGGTTTTTTAAATACTTTTATGGTTTTATTTTTTTAATTTTTTTTAATTTTTTTAGGTGTTTAAATGGTTTATATAAATATTCATGTTTTTAGTGTTTTTATGGGGCGTCTAAAGTTTTTAGGGGTTTATGGTTTTTATGATTTTTAGAGATTTTAAGGGGTTTTATGGTTTTTTGGGGTTTTAGAAATTTTTATGTTGTTAGGGGTTTTAAGTGTTTTTTAAGGTTTTATTATGTTTTTTAGTGTTTGTAGGGACATTAATACTTTTTGGGATTTTAAGGTTTTTTAATTAATTTTATGGGGTTTTAGGGTTTTTATAGATATTTGGCGGTTTTAGGGGGTTTAATATTTTTTTTAAGTTTTTATGATTTTCAAAGATTTTTTTATAGTTTTAGGGGTTTTTACATTTATATGTAATTTTTGATATTTTTTTCAAATTTTATGGTTTTTTATGGTTTTAAGGATTTTAAGGGTTTTTTTAGAATTTTTAGTTTTAAAAGGGTTTAGGGGTTGTATGGGGGTTTAAGTTTTTAAGGGTTTAAAATGTTTTTTATAGTTAAAGAAATGGGTTTTAAAGAGTTATTACTTTTTTAATGGGTTGTTAGAATTTTATTAGGTTTTTTGGGTTTTTAATGTTTTTGGATTTTTTAGTTTTTATATTTTTTAGGGGTTTTTCGGTTTTTTACTATTTTTAGGTATTTAGGGGTTTTAAGTGTTTTTATATTTTTAATGTTTTCAAAGGTTTTTCATGGTTTTCAATTTTTTTATATTTTGAGGGTGTTTATGATTTTTAAATATTTGAAGGGATGTTTAGGGCTGTAGGGATTTTTGAGGTTTTTTTTGTTTTTAATGTTTTAGTTTTTTTCGGGGGTCTTAGTATTTTTTTAGGTTTTTTGGGGTTTTAATTTTTTTAGGTTTTTAATATTTACTCATGCATTCTCATGGGTTTTAGGGTTTCCTATTTTTTAGTAATTCTTATGGATTTTTAGTGAATTCATGGTTTATTTGTGTTTTTATGGATTTTTTAGTTTTTAGGTGTTTTAGGGCTTTTAAGATTTTTTTTAAATTTTTCTAAGTTTAAGGGTTTCGTAGTTTTTTAGTGGGTTTTTAGGGTTTTTATAGTTTTTAGGATTTTTTTTATTTTTATTTATTTTTTGGTTTTTAGGGTTTTTAGTGTTTTGTAATATTTTTATTATTTTTTTGGTTTTTATGGTTTTTATGTGTTTCAGGTTTTTAAGGTTTTCATAGGGTTGTTCAGGGGTTTTTGAGTTTTTATGTTTTAGGGATTTTCTTGTTTTTTTAGGATTTTTATTGTTTTTAGGGTCTTTAGTGATTTTTAGGGTTTTTTAGATTTTTAGAGTTATTAGGAACATTGTGGCTATTTTTTCAGTTTTTATGTATTTTTTTTAGATTTTAGGGTTTAGCGTTTTTAATGTAATTATAGTTCTAAAGGGTTTTTTATAGTTTTTTTTGGTTTTATGATTTTTATTTTTTTTCAGGTTTTTAGTGTTTTTAATATTTTTAGGGTGTTTATGGTTTTAGGGGGTTTAATATTTTTAGGGTCTTTTAGGGTTTTGGCATTTAAAATTTTTCTAAATATTTAAGTATTTTTAGATTTTTTATGGAATCATTCAGGTCTTAGGGTTTTTTATTCATTCCTAGATTTTAGTTATGTTCTATGTTTTTTATTGTTTTTTAGGGGTTCTTTAGGGTTTTAGGGTTTTTTAGGGTCTATAGGTTATTTATCATTTTTCAGGATTTATTAGGAAATTATGTGTTTTTAGGTTTTTAAGGTTTTCTTAGGGGGGTTTCAGGGTTCTTAAGGTGTTTATCATTTTTACTGATTTTTAGTGATTTTTAGTATTTCTATGACTTGTATGGTCTTTAGGTATTTTGTGGGGTTTTTAGTTTTTATGGTGATATGGTTTTTTGTGCTTTAGGTGTTTTTTCTGTTTTTATGGTTTTTAATGGGTTTTGGAGTTTTTTTAACATTTTTTTGTTTTAATGGGTATTTTTAATGATTAGTGATGTTAGGATTTTTATCTACTTTTGGGGTTTTTAGGGGTTTTATGGGTTTTAATTGTTTTATGGTTTTATTTTTTTAGTGTATTTATGGATTTAAGTATTTTTTATGTTTTAGGGGTTTTAAGTTTTTTGTGGTTTTTAATGTTTTCTCAGGATTCATTAGTGTTTTTAGTGTTTTTTATGCTCTTTGGGATATATTAGTCCTTTTAGTATTTTATGGTTTTTAGGGTTCTTAGAGATTTTTGGAGTTTTTAAAGTTTTTTGGATTTTGGTCTTTTTTGGTATTAGGGTTTTTAAATGTTTTTTAGAGTTTTTTTATATTTTTAATGTTTTAAATGGGTTTTCATTTTTTAGTGCATTTAGGGTATTTTTGGGTTTAATGGTTTTTATGGTTTTTGGGGGTTTTAGGGGTTTTATAGGGCTATAAGGAGTTTTGAGTATTTTTTAGGCTTTGAAAATTTTTAGGTTTTTAGTGGTTCTAAGTGTTTTTAGGTTTTCAAAGTTTTCATTAGGTTATTTCAGTGTTTTTAGTTTTTCTTTCAATTTTGAGTGATTTTTAGTGCTTTTTTAGTAATTTTATGGTATTTAGGGTTCTGGAGATTTTGAGGGTTTCTATGGATCTTTAGGATTTTTGGGATTTTTTGGGGGTTTTTTCATTATTTAGGTTTCTAAGGGTTTTAAGTGTTTTTAGGTTTTTATGGTTTTCATAGGGTTGTTTGGGGTTTTATGGTTTTTTACATTCTTATGTTTCTTGGGAAATTTTTTAGTTTTTTGATTGTTTTTATGTTTTTAATGGTATTATAAGGTTTTTAGTGATTTAGAGGGTTTTAGGGTTTTTTAAGGTTTTATTATTTTTGTGGGTTTTAGAGGGTTTTTTTTGAATTATTTATGGTTTTTAAGGGTTTTCTATTTTTTAAAAAAATTGGGGGTTTAATGGTTTTTAGAGTTTTTATAGTTTTATGGTATTATGGGTTTTATGGTTTTATGGTTTTTGGTGGATTTTATGTTTTTTATGTTTTTTGGGGTATGTTAGGGGTTTTTGTGTTTTTAGGTTTTTTAATTTATTTTTTGTTTTTGATGTTTTATTAGTGATTTAGGGTTTTTATTTTGTTGTATATTTTTTGGAATTTTTATTACTTTATTAATATTTTTTATGGTTTTTATCAGTTTTTATCATTTTTAGGTTTCTTAGCGGGTGTTAGTGTTCTTAGGTTTTTATGGTTTTCTTAAGGGTTTTTAGGATTTTACACTTTTATCATTTTTATTGGTTTTTGGGGTTTTTTTGTATTTTTATGGTTTTAGGGGTTTGGGGGATTTTATGGATTTTACGGTTTTATGGTTTTTTGGGGGGTTTTAATGTTTTTTTAGTTTTTTAGGGTTTGTAATATTTTTATAGTTTTTTACTCTTTTTAGGTGTTTTAATGGTGTTTTTTGTTTTACTAGTGTTTTAAGGTATTTATGTGGTTTTAGGTTTTTACGAGTTTTTAGGGGGTTCCATTGATTTTTTAGATTTTAAGTGCTTTTAGGGTCTTGTTGGGATTTTATTAATTTTATGTTTTTCTGGGATTTCAGTTTTTTTAGGTTTTTAAGGATTTAATAGGGGGTTATCTGGGTTTTTAGGGTTTTTAACATTTCAAGGGTCTTTTATGGATTATTTAGTATTTTTACATTTTATTAGGATGTATACGGATTTTGAGGTTTTTCGAGTTTTTAGGGTTTTTATGATTTCTTAGGGTTTTCTGATTTCATGGTTTTTAGCAGTTTTGGGAGGTTTTAGGTTTTTATGGTTTTATTAGGGTTTTTACGATTTCTTTTTACCTTTTTAGGATTTTTAAAGTTTTTATGTTTTTAGGGATTTTTCAAATTTTAATAATTTTTAGGGGTTTTAGTGTTTTTGAAGGGTTTTGGGTTTCACATGGTCTTTATTTTTTCTTGGTTTTGTTGGGGGTTTTTAATGTTTTTTTAATATTTTTATGTTTTTATGGATTTTTATAGATTTTAAATATTTTAAAGGGTTTAATGGGTTGTTTGAATTTTTAATGGGTTTTATGGTTTTTTAGGTTTTCATGGTTTTTATAGTTTTTAATGGTTTTATTGTTTTTTGGGGTTATTATGGATTTTTTTTGGGTTTCTCTATTTTTTTGGGTTTTTAGGGGTTCTAAGTGTTTTGAGGGTATTATGATTATCCTAGGGTATTTTCATGTTTTTATAGATTTTATGTTTTTAACAATTTTTAAGGATCTTTTAGGATTTTATGATTTTTAGGGATGTGGTATGTTATAGGATTCTAGAGTTTTTAGGGTTTTTGTGTTTTTATGTATTTTAGGTTTATGGGGTTTTTTCAGTTTTTATAGGTTTTATGTTTTATATAATTTTTTAGTGTTTTTTGGCTTTATATGGTGTTCAGATTTTCTGGTGGGTTTTTAGGCTTTTTTTTGTTTTGGGGATTTTTAAGGGCCTTAGGGTTTTTATTGTATTTATTGGTTTTTCGGGTTTTAAGGGATTTTGGGTTTTTCGTGTTATAATGTTTTTAGGGGTTTTAGGAGTTTTTAGGTTTTTATGGATTTCATAGGGGATTTTATGGGTTTTTGGTTTTTTACGTTTTTATGTATTTTTAGGGATTTTTTAGGGTTTTTAAAAATTTTGGGTTTTTTGGGTTTTTTAGTTATTAGGGATTTTTTATTTTTTAGGTCTTGTAATATTTATATAGTTTTTTAACATTTTCTTGGGCTTAATGGTTTTTTGATGTTTTAGTGGTTGGTCAGTGTTTTTTGGGTTTTAATGATTGTAGGTGTGTTTATAGATTTTATGTTATTTGGTTTTTAACAGTATTTTATGGATTCTAGTATCTTTTTTGTTTTTTTTTGGGTGGGGGTTTATGTTTTCTTATGTTTTTACGGTTTTTAGAGGGGTTTTCAGGGTTTTTTGGGTTTTTATATTATTATATATTTTCACGATTTTAATGTTTTTATGGTTTTTATTGATTTGAGGTGTTTTAGGATGTTTTAGGTGTTTTACGGTCTTTTTGGCTTTTTACAATTTTTATGCTTTTTGGGGTTTTAATTGTTTATAAATTTTTCTGATGGATTTTCATGGTTTTTAGTATTTTTTTTGTTTTTATGGATTTTTAAATATTATTTGGATATTTATAGTTTTAGGGGTTTTATTGGTTGTAGGGATTTGGAGTGGTTTCATGGTATTATAAGGGTTTTAGGGGTTTTGTGTCCATTTGGGGGTATTCATGGGGGGGTTGAGTTGTTAGGTTTTTTATGGTTTTTTGAGTTTCATTAACATTTTAAGGGGTTTAAAGGGTGTTTAGAGTTTTTGGTGGGTTTAATGTTTTTCATGGTATCTTTATGGTTTTTATGGCTTTTAGGGGTTTTAGGATTTGTAGGAAATTTAAGGGTTTTTATCATTTTTTAGTTTTTTTTAATTTTTTAGTGTTTTAGGTCTTTGTAGTTTTCATTGGGAATTTTAGGGTTCTTATAATTTTTTTGTTTTCAGGGTTTTTTAGGATGTTTTAGGATTTTTATGTTTTTTAGGGATTTTGAGTGGGTTTTTGGGGTTTTAGGTTTTTTATGGCCTTTTGGGGGATTTAGAGATATTTTAGTTTTTTTTGGGTTTTAATGTTCTTTTAGAGATTTTAACATTTTAGGGGTTTTAAGGGTTTTGAGTTTTTAATGTTTTTTTGGGGTTTTATGATATTTTAGGGTTTTTATAGTTTTTAAGGGGTTTTGTGGGTTTTAGTGTATTTTAAGTTATTTTAGGTTTTAGGGGTTTTATATGTCTTTATGTTTTTATTGTTTTCATAAGGGTTTTCTTGTTTTTTAGGCTTTTTACATTTTTAGTTGTTTTATCATTTTTATGGATTTTAATGGTTTTAAGGGGATTATAGATTTTGTGGGTCTTTAGGGGTTTTTAAGGATTTTAGGGATATTTTGTATTTTTAGAATTTTTTATGTTTTTAGTGGTTTTAACTATTATTAGGTTTTAAGTTTTTCATAGGTTTTTTCAAGGGTTTTTTTTGGGTTTTTACTTTTTTTTTTGGATTTTTAAACATCATTTAGTATTTTTAATGTTTTTAGGGTTTTTAGGGATTTTGACTAATTTTTTTAGGTTTTTAGGTTTTTATGGTTTTTTTGGTTTTAGGGATTTATTTTTCTTTTTTTGTATTTTTTAAAGTTTTTAGTTTTTTTAATGATTTTTATAGTTGCTAATTTTTTAGGGATTTATAGGTCATTTAGATGATTTATTCATTTTTAGGGTTTTAAAAGGTTTTTAACGGTTTGGGGTTTTAAAGATTTTAGGGGTTTGTTGTTTTTAGGTACTTTTTGGACTTTTAGTGTTTTTATGTTTATAGGGGTTCTAATTGATTTTAGGTTTTATGGTTTTCATAAGGGTGTTCATGTTTTTAGCAGTTTAAACGTTTTTAGGTATTTCATAGGATTTTTATTAATTTTAGAGTTTTTTGTATATTTTGAGGATTTTTGTGGTTTTTTATGGTGTCATTCAAAATTTAGGTTCATATGCGTTTTAAGTGGTTTAGTTTTTTAATGTTTTCTGATGTTTTGTTAGGATTATTTTGTTTTTTAATGTTCTGAGGGATTTTTTAGGTTTTTAGGTTTGTTTCTAGTTTTTGGGTTTTCGAGGGTTTTGAGGTTTTTTATGTTTTTTGGGGGGTTTTTGGTTTTTTTTTGTTATTTAAGGTCCTTAGGTATTATTATAGTTTTGAAACTTTTTTAGGTGATTATAGGGTTTTTTTAATTTTTAATGGTTTTTAGGGGTTTTAGGGGTTTTACGACTTTCGACAGTTTATAGGGGTTACGGGTTTTTAGAGTTTCTAAAACGTTTTTCTTTGGGGTTTTAGGGTTTTTTAACTTTTAGGGTTTTTAGGTTTTATGTGCTTTTAGTTTTTTTAATTTTCTTAGGGTTTTTCAGGTGTTTTGGGTTTTTTACTTTTTAGGGTTTTTTTGGATTTTTTTGGTTATTTATGGTTTCTATGGTTTTTAGATATTTTGAGGTTTTTATGGTTTTGTAGTGTTTTTATCATTCAAGATTTTTTTGGGGGTTTGGAGTTCTTTTAGGTTTTTAAATTTTTATTATGATTTTTCATAGATTTAGGGTTTTTAGGGTATTTTATGTTTTTAGGGATTTCTAGTACTTTTTTATTATTTTAAAAGGTTTTGGGGGTTTAATGGTTTTTAAGCTGATTTATGGTGTTTTGGGTTTTAGTGTTTCTCTAGTGTTTTGGGTTTTAGAAGTGTTTTTAGTATCTAGGTTTTCTAAGGTTTTTTTAGTTTTGGTTAAATTTTTAAGAGTTTAAAGGGGTTTAGGGTTCCTATATTTTAATTTTTTTTATTAGGTTTTTGGGGAATATAAGGTTCTTAGGGGGTTTTATAGTTTTGAGTTTTTTTGGGGGTTTTAGGTTTTTAGGGTTTTTAGGTTTTTTAGAGGTTTTATTTTTTTACGTTTATAAGGTTTTATTTTTTCTTATTAAGGTTTTTCTATGGTTTTTAGGGTTTTAGGGTTTTTAGGGTTTTTAGGGTATTCTTATGTTTTTTAGTGTTTTTATGCATGTATTTATTTATTTATTTTTTATATATAAATCGATTTTGAAGTATTTACTACATTTTATTATTTTTATGGGATTTTAAGTGTTTTTATAGTTTTAAATGGGTTTTATGGTTTTTGGGGTTATTAATTTTCTTCAGTGGTTTAAGGTCTTTAGTGTATTTTATAAATTTTAGTAGTTTAATGTACTTTTAGTTTTATATGGTCTTGTTAGGATTTTTCAAGGTTTTTAGTATTTTAAGGTTTTTAGGGATTTTCATTTATTTTTTGAGTATTTATGGAATTTTATGGATTTCTAGGATTTTGTGGGGTTTTAGTGGTTTTTAGTTTTTTGGGGGTTTTATTAGGGATTTTAGTATTTTTAGGTTTTATGGGTTTTAGTGTTTTTAGGTTTTTATGGTTTTCGTTGGGTTTTTCTTGGTTTTAAGGGTTTTTTTTATTTTCAAGATTTTTAGGGATTTTATAATTTATATGGTTTTTGTGTTTTTAAGGGTTTTTGGTTTTTAGGGTTTTTGGGTTTTTTTGGTTTTTTTGGGGTTTAGGGTATTTTTTAGGTTTTAGGGGTTTAGATGTTTTTGAGTTTGTTAATATTTCTTGTGGCTTAAAGGGGTTTTTGTTTTTTAGTGGGTTTTTATGATTTATTGGTTGTTAGGGATTCTTGGATTTTTAGGGATATTTAGGGTTTTTAAAGTTTGTCACTTTTTTTTTATCATTTTTTAGGATTTTTAGTTGTTTTATGTTTTTCTAGGTTTTTATGGTTTTCATAATGGGTTTTTATGGTTTTTTATTTTTTATGGATTTTAAGGGGTTTTAGGAAATTTATGGTTTTTAGGGTTTTAAGGGATTTTGAGGGTTTTATGGTATTTTAGGGGTTTTACTGTTTTATGATTTTAATAAAAATAGGGGTTTGAACAGTATTTATGTTTTTAATGTTGTCTTATGTTTTTTCAATGATTCTAGGGTTTTTTATGTTTTTAGGGTTGTAAATATTTTTCAGGTTTTTATGGTTTTTAGTATTTTTAGGGTATTTGAGGGTTCTTAAGGTGTTTATGGTTTTTAGGGTTTTAATTTTTTTTTTATTTTATGTTTTTTTTTTGATTTTTTCAAGGTATTAAGGGTTTTTAGAGTTTCTTTATATTTTTGGGGTTTAAAGGTTTTTTATAATTTTACTACTTTTTATGGGGTTTTATTGTTTTTTTTTTGGTTTTTAATGTATTTATAGATTTTAGATTGTTTAGGTATTTAGTTTTTTAGGGGTTTACGTGTTTTTTGGTTTTTTATGTTTTTATTGAGTTTTAGGGGTTTTTTATATAATTTTAGGGATATTTTGGAAATTTTGGGGTTTTTGGGTTTTTTTGGGATTTTGAGGTTTTTATGGTATTTAGGGTATTTATTATTTTTCACGGTTTTTGTGTTTTTAGGTGTTCAGGGGTTTATTGTTTTTTTTGGGTTTTATGGTTTTCTTATGGTATTTTTGGGTTTTTTTTATTTTTTATGTTTTTATGGATTTTAATGATATTTTTGGATTTTTAAGGGCTTTTGGGTTTTTAAGCGATTTAGAGGTTTTTGTGTTTTTAGGGTTTTTTTATTTTTATGGTTTTTTTATTTTTAGGGGGTGTTGAGTTTTTTTAGGTTTTATGTTTTTTATAGTTTTTAATGTTTTTAGTGTATTAAATGGTTTTTAGGGATTCAAGTGAATTTAGGGGTTTCTTCAGTTTTTAGGGGTTTTATGGGATTTGTAGTTTTTATGTTTTTAGGGTTTTTAAAGGTTTTTAGAATTTTTAGGTTTTTAGGGATTTTATGTTTTTTATAATTTTATGGGTTTCTTAGGGATTTTAGGGTGTTTATGTTTTTTTATGTTTTTAGGGATTTTTTGGGATTTTTTGGATTTTATGGTTTTCTTGGGTATTTTGAATTTTGAGGGTTTTTATGGCTTTTGAGGATTTTAGGGGTTCTAGGGTTTTCAGTGTTTTTTTTTCAGTTTTTAGGGGGTTTTATTTTTTTTATTGTTTTCTTGTTTTCTTAGAAGTTTTTAGGGTATTGATGTTTTTTTGTTTTTATGGATTTTTAAGGATTTTTTTGAATTTTTATTGTTTCTTAGCGTTTAAAGGATTTTGGGGGTATTTATGAATTTTAATGGTTTTAAGGGGTTTTAGGGTATTTTTGGGATTGTAGGGTTTCTTTGAGTATTTTTGGGTTTTCAATTTTTTTGGAGTTTAATAAAAATTAAGGATTAAAGGGTTTTCATATATTTTTAGTGATTTTTTTTGTGTTTTATTGGTTTTTATGGGTTTTATGGTTTTCAATGGTTTTTAGGGATTTTAGGGTTTTTATGTTGTTTGTATTTTTTTAGGTTATTAGGGTTTGTAAGTGTTTTAGGGTTTTTCAGTTTTTCTTACGTTTGTTTAGTGTTTTTAGGGTTTTTAGGGTTTTTATGTTTTTAGATATTTTTTGGGACTTTAAGGTGTTTTTTCATATTTAGAGGATTTAAGGATTTTGAGTGTTTTAGAGGTTTTAGGGTTTTAGGGGTTTTTAGGGTGTTTACTGTTTTTTAGGTTGTGTATGTGTTTTATGTGATCTTAGATTTTTTGTATTTCTTAGGGTTTTCCTAGATTTTTAAGGTTTTTTACATTTTTGGGATTTTTACAGATCTTTTACAGATTTTATGGTTTTTGGGGTTTTATGGTTTTTGAGGGTCATTTGAGATTTTTTGGGTTTTGGGGCTTTTATTATTTTTTGGGTTTTTAGGTTTTTTATATATTATAGTGGTTTTATGTTTTTTAGTACATTAATGTTTTTATTTTTTAGAAGTTGTCTTAGAGTTCTTAGTGGTATTTTGGGTTTTATAGGTATTTAGGGTTATTATGATTTTTATGGGGTTTATGGTTTTCGTGTTTTTTTGTTTTTATGGTATTATGGTTTTTTGAATTGTTTGGGGTTTAAATGTTTTTAGGGTTTTGAAGTTTTATTATGGTTTTTTAGGGGCTTTAGGGTTTTTTATTTTTTTTAATGATTTTTGTGTATTTTAGGATTTTTATACGTGTTTTAGGGTTTTTAGGTATTTTTTCTGGGGGGGTTTGGGTTTTTTGGGTTTTTATAGTTTTTAGTTGGTTTTTACGATTTTTATGATATTTTAGGTTTTTAATGGTTTTTTTGGGTTTTTATGGTTTTTAGGGATTTTAATTTCTTTTAGGATTTTTATACTTTTTAGATTTTTAGTGGTTTTAATTATTTTTATTATTTTAAGGTTTTCTAAGGGTCTTCACGGTTTTTAGGGTTATTTACGTTTTATGTAATTATTATGGTTTTTTTAGGATTTATATGGTTATTTACTATTTTTATTGATTTTGGTGGTTTTTAGGGTTTTTATCAGCTTTTAAGTTTTGTAGGGGTTTTATGTTTTTTTATGTTTTTAAGTATTTCTAGAATAATAGGGTTTTTTATGTTTTTCAAGATTTTTATGTATTTCTTAGTATTTTTATGTTTTATTAGGTTATTTAAGATTTTTATGTTTTAGGAGTTTTAAGGATTTATATTATTTTTTGGGTTTAGGGTATTTTGAGTTTTTAGGTGTTTAATGGATTTTTTATTGTTTTTATCATTTTTAGGGAATGAAAGGTTTGAGGATTAGGCTATTCCTGATCCCCTCAAATTTTATTGAAAAGAAGAGACACCACAGACAAGGGAGGGGAGGGGTCAAACGACCCACACCCAAAACCCATTTACAAACACACACCCAAGGAAAGAAAAAAAAGAAAAATAAAAAAAACAGAAAAAACACAAAAGTCCAAACACACAGCAACTTCATCACCTTCTCATCCAACTCCAGCATTCGGTAGTAGCTCCATATCTTCTACCAAGCAGCAAAAAACACACAAAATCCAGCCAAAGAAGGCAACCAAAGACAACAACAGCAGCACCTCCCAGTCAAACAGCAACCCACATCTCATAGCACATATCCCATCATCCGTCATCTTCAGCGTCAACATCTCCTCTAACACATTCTAGGACCAGAGAGCCTTTAGCACGATACGAGACTATAAGGGGAATTGACGGTGAGTGCTTCCCCAGAGAGTCTACTTAATTACGTAGCTGAACTAGAGGGGTGAGACTGTGTGTGCTTCCCATAGTGTTTCTAGTACTTGTAGGTTGAACCATAAGGGTTAGACTGTGAGAGCTACCCAGAGGGTTACCTGTTTCTTCTTTTTTTGCTGGCTGTTTACTTGTGTACTTTGTTTCCCAGAACTGTGGATTGTTGCTGCTTGTGCTTTTCTGTTTACTGCTTCTTGTTTTATTACTACCCTGTATTCATTGAATGTTAGGCACAAATGTTTGGGTGATTGCCTACTGGGATTGTATCTCACACCCTATTTGGGCCATTCTTTTGGGTCCAAGAAGACTATGTTACTGCAAGTATAGATAAGGTAAAGCGCCCTTCTACATCAGGTTCTTGACTGCACTGGAGCTGGGGATCATGGGACCGAGGCATGGCTCATGATGCTGAGGAGCTTTCTTTGTGTTTCTTTTGCACTTGGTTTCAGTTTTATTTCAGCATGGTGTTGTGTTTGCTTTTTTCCTTAGATACTTGTACCTGCTGCATCATTATCATCATTACTATATGTATTTTATTGCTTCCACTATATGGTATCTATTGTTATGCATGTTGTTACTGCTTATGCTATTGACTATTGTTTTTCCGTTGTATACTTTACCGAATGAGGGAATAGTTTCTCCACCGAATCACCTAGGCCCTCACTGCTAGTCGGCAGCCTCTGGCATTTGGTGAAATGCGCTTGAGGTCATGTGGCGAACCGGGTACGGGGCACCAGTGGAGGGGCTCCGGATTCGAATCGTTACAAGGGTTTTGAATGGTTTTATAGTTTTTTTAGGTTTTAAGAATTTCTATGAGTTTTTTAATATTTTTAACTTCTTTTAGAGTTTTTTTAAATTTTATAGGGTTTAATGTTTTTTTAGTGTTATAGTGGGGTTTTAGGGTTTTTATTGGTTTTTAGAGTTCTCTATAGTTTTTGTAGTTTTTATGGTTTTTCAGGGGGTTTTGGGTCTTTAGGATTTTCTAGGTTTTTAGAGGTTTAAGCGTTTTTTTATTTTAAAGATGTTGTTATGCGTTATTAGGGGTTTTTATAGTTTTTTTTTTGTTTTGAGGGTATTATGGTTTTTTATAATATTTATTGTTTTTAGGGTTTTAGGATTTTTTTCGTTTTAAGGGTTTCTAGTGATTATAAGGTTTTTATAGTTATTTTAATGTTTTTAAATGTTTAAAGGGTTTTTAGTGGTTTTAGTTATTTTAAGGGTTTTATTTTTTATGGTTTTTATGTTTTTAGGGTTTTAGAGCTTCTAGGGGTTTTAGGGCTTTCAGGTTATTTGAGGGTTTTTATTATTTTTTAGGTTTTTAGTGGTTCAAAGTGTTTTTAGGTTTTAAGGTCTTCTTGGGGTTTTTATGGTTTTTGGGTTTTTTACATTTTTTGGGATGTTAAGAGATATTTTTAGTATTTTTATGAATTTTTGTTTTTAAGTATTTAATTTTCTTTTGGGGTTTTAGGGTTTCATAGGTATTTTTTTATTTTTTGGGTTTTTAATGGTTTTACCTGTTTTTAGGTTTTTCATGTTCTATTAGGGATTTATAGGTTTTTAATGTGTTTTTATATTTTTTAGGATTTTAGGGGGTTTTTGGATTTTTTACGGTTTTTTATTGTTTTTAATGTTTTAGGGGTTCAAAGGGTTTTTAGATTTTTTCTTTTTAAATGTTTTTACGAGTTTTGGGTTTTTAATGTTTTTTGGGGTTTTATTGTTTTTTTGGTTCTTAGGGTTTTCATGGTCTTTTAGGGTTTTTCTTTTTTTCCAATGTTTTATGGGTTTTATATATTTTTTGGTTTTTGTAATTTTCATAGAGTTTTCAGGGTTTTATGGGTTTTTATTTTTTTGCGTATTTTTATGTATTTTTTAATTTTTTGGGTTTTTGTGATTTTGAGGAGTTTTAGTGGTTTTATGATTTTTAGGGTTGTTTAAGGATTTTATCATTTTTAGGTTTTCAGGGGTTGTCTCGCGGCGCACGATGGGGTCGTGGGGGAGAAACGTGCGCGACCCAACGGTTGATTGAGAAGGTTGGGTTCTGCTTAATCACTTATATCGAGTGCACCGTTTTCGCCTCGAAACACCCAATGGTTCCATATCCAGCAATACATGGACCTAATTTCCAAAGGCAGGCGTTCGCTGGGTGGTTTGACCAGCTATGCTTAGGAACTCACATTGGTCGAGAGGATGGGAAGTCAGGCTCATCGCACCCTTTTGGGGGGGAATTATTGCATTTTCTGGGACTCTCTTATAGATTTAAGACGTATTCATATGTTCGCGAATCTTTGGTTTATACCAAATCATAGTATCCACAGATTACTTCTAGTTTATAAATGGTCAGCTGGATGCAGGGGTTCAGAATCATTTATTCCTAAGGTTTACCATCCCTCATTGTATTAATGACCCTGATAAGTCTAGACTCACTGAGACGGCACTAGTTTAAAGCCTCGTAACCAGGAACTCTGGAGTTTATTGTCATCCTGGGTGGACAGATAACGACCTGAGCATTTGGATCGAACTCGTGATACGGGCTTCCTACGTATCCTCATGAGAGGAATCAGAATCCATGTAGTTTGGTAATAGATGTCAGAGAACCGACTTGAATGTGGACTCAGGGGTCCGATTGTAATCGGGCTTGAACCTTTTGGAGGCTTCCTACGTATCCCTATTGTGGGGAATCAAAGTCCGCGTAGTTTGAATGGGCATAGGGGCTTATACTCTGAGGCGGCCCAAAGTGTGGGTAAACTGACGTGAAGGGGGGTCGGAATGATCGATTGTTGGGATTTAACCTCTGGGAAGCTTCATACGTACCCTACCTAGGAGACAGGGATCAAAGTCCATGTAGTTTGGATGAGAGTGGGGCTTACGCTCTGAGGAATCCCGGGAGAGGATGTCATGGTCGATGCTTACTCTAAGCCCACGTGAGTCATGCTCGGTGTGAGAAACAAGAGGCTACAGGGACCAGACGATCACGTCTCGAAAGGTGTGTCCGTGGGAAGTGGAGTGGGGCTTATGCATGGAGGTGTCCAAGAAATTTGGGGCTTACTCAGAGATGGGTGCCCATGGCGACAAAGCGCAGCGGGAGAGGGACTTGGCCCCAAATAAGGATGGAGCAGCACCCTTCCCCACTACGCCCTTCCTTGTCCATGTTCGTGGGGAAGTACGGAGGTTCATGGGGGCTTTCTTCTGATGGGTAGTCCACCATGCCCCAGGGAGGGGAGAAGTGCCCCAGTCCTAACAAGTGGAGGGGCAGAAAGGGGACTCCCGGGCTCGGACTCCACATTACCGTGGGAATGTGAACCCATGAGTGCTTTGGGAATCCACTCAAGGGCCGAAGCGACCCCTTCGCCATTTCTTACAGTGGGTATGTGAACTCAAAACGGCATGCTGCTGCGCCTGAAGGTTAAATAACACAGGTCCAGTGGCTTTTGTGGAGGCCTCAGCTCAGGGCCGATGAATGGGCCAATAAGGGGGTTATGGAGAATCAGGCCGGATTGGAAGTATTTTATCTGGCTTGGGGAATGGAAACTCTGAAGGATCTAGCATGGAACACAAGTGTATGAGTGGTGGAGCCCTTCATGTAGGGTGGTGTTGCGCCGCTGGAGAGGCCGTCCGCGAACCAGGGTTGTCCGTGGACGGATGGGCATTCCGCGAACCAGGGTTGTTCGCGGCTTGGTGGGCATCCCGAGAACCAGGGTGGTTCATGACTTCGAGTTCAGCCCACGTACCAGATGGGTATGCAGAGGGGTCCATGCAAGTAGCGGTGGATGAGGGTGACGTCGGTCGAGGCTTCGCCCGCGTAGGAGGGTGTTACGCTGTGCGACAGATCGAAAAAGGGGCATAAAATCCCCGGTCCGCGGGGGTGCATCCGCGGAGGGGACATGGTTTGCAGTATTCTTTTCATTGTAATTTTAGTTTCACGGTTCACCAAGTTGTTATGCATTTTCGGTTCCTTATTAATCCACTTCCAATATCATACCTGTTCTGGTTCACGAACCAGAACTCCACTGTTTTCAAAATCTTAATCTCCTTCCTTCGATATCCTTCCACCTGAATCTGATCGATCTCCCAAAAATTGCCTCCTTTTTCTATTCCCCCTTGATCTCCTTTTATAAAGTGGGGAAAGAGATGTATATGTGGTCATGAGGCATCTTTTGCAGAGGCCCATGATCGGAAACCCGATTTATGGATGAATTTTTCAATCCGCAACTTCCGGGGGGAAATTGAACGTATCTCCCGCAAGAACCAAACATACTCGGGGAGTGCTTGGTGGTCGAGCAGGGTTCCACCTCCATTCCGTGAATGACAGCGGAAGTGGTCCGGTCCAATCGATTTTGTTCGCAGCTAGAACGTTTCTTGATGGTGAACAGGGTTGGTGCCTGTCCTGCTTTGCACTTGCAGAGGGCTCCCGCCTCCATTCTGCGAACGACATCGGTCCGTGGAGGGGGGTGCTTCACGGAACCAGTCGTGCACCTTTATTATTGGACCGATCTGCGAACCGGTTCGGCTTGTGCCATCCTTTGAGTATTCTCCACATTTTTTTCCAATTATTTGGGGGGAAATTGGGTAGAATCTCCCTTGTATTAAAGGGGACTCTCATTCTCCTTTGCGGATTTTTCAGGACCCTTCAAATACCCCCCATCGGAATGGGGTTTGATCAGAACGAAGAGGAGGCCATTCTAATGTAGAGTGGTCCTGAAACATGGATAATTTTCTGTACAGGAGTGGACCCGGTAGGGGACCACGCCTATAAATATAGGGGCCCTTCCTTGTCCTTTTACTAGTTTATTCGCGAAACCAGAGCTCTCTCGCTTTTTGTCTCTGCGTTCTCATTCCTTCGTAGAACGCCTCGTCCGTGAACTAGCTGCCACTTCCGTGAACCACTCATCATTTTCGGTCATCTTCACCTGTGGACCAATCTCCCAGACACAAACTAACACTTTTAATTAAAAAAATTATGTCACGATGGGCCGCATAGGAACTCGCTCCGCGGTTTTGATGGTCTGCGGTCTGAAACCGACCTTGAAATTTTTTTAAGTCTTCCGAACCTAATTATTTAATCCCGGGATCAAGATTTCACAGAGCAAACTAGCTCATAGTTTTCTGGCCAATGCTCTGTGGGCCAGAGTACTGCAGACCTCTTCCGTGTAGGGTTGGTTTGCGGGATTTAGTCATCACGAACCACATTTTATGGCCTTCTTGCGGTCCTCGTCCTGAGGGCTTCTTGACTCCTTTTCCATATGTTTGAAATTTTTTTCCATATTTTATTATTCTGGACTAACCATTTTCCTGGTTTTCATAATGCAATGAGAAAACATGGTTCCCCCTCACCCTGCACCCAGGCCTACTACCGAGCCTCTCTTAATTGGTTCAGGATGACATCTAACTATGATCCACAGAGTGGAAAGCATCAATGAGGACCCTTGTTGGTCCATCATTCCTGATGATGGTGTCTTGAAGGACTTTCTCCCTCCTGAGCTCTTGGGTTATCCACTATCAAATCGGATTCCGCTTTACGACTTCAGTCTTCAATTCGACTCCCCTATTCCCCCTACCTTCTCAGGTCATCCATCGCCTTGCTTGGAAGCATCGCTGAAGTGAATTCAAGAGAATCTCGCCCAATCGGGGGAGATAATCTCTGATCCTGATCCTAAAGACACTTTTAGTTTGAGAGGCTCTGTCTGGACCCAAAGCGATCAGTATGCACAAGACTTCTCTCAAGAATTTTTCCTCAAGAGTTATCCCTCCATAATCAACCTTACTCGAGTGGACCCTGATGAGGGATGGAATTCAAGGTGGGATCTGCGGTCTGGTGGGATTTTCTTGAATGACAGGGCCTGGGCCTTCTGGGTCCATTATCATTATCGGGAATCTCTCGAGTTGCTGGAAGCAGTCAATTTGTACTCTGCAGTGTGGGTCTCCCAGTTTTCTGTTTACCCACCATCTTTGACCCTGCCAGACCTGCTCGGTTGATGGTGTTCAGGAACTAATACTTTCCACCTTGCCCATGGTGAAGTTGGCATTAGCTTTTGGGACATCTAACAATTGGGAGGGATTTCTATTATTGTTGATATTTATGACGAGTTTCTACCTAATACGGATGCATGTGACGACGTTGAACAAGTGCCTTCATTGGTGAGGGATCTGCTAGTTATGGCTGAGCGGTCACTGGGTCAGGCTTTGCGTGCTCACTCTCTTATTACCTATAGCGCCTGGATAGGGTTATTTCATAACACCACTGGTCCTATGCCGAAGATCATGTGCCCCAGGACTCATCCTTCTCAATAGTCACGAACCATCCCAGGTTCCTACTGGGTGGTTCTGGAAGCAGGAGACTACCTTTCATGGGGTTACATGGTGCGCCCTGGTGTGCCACATATGCTTATGATGGCAGGTCTGTTTGCTATGTTTTTGAGCAGGAGGCTATTCCCTTCTCGGGATATCAACCCAGGAGTCAGGGCTTGCACCTTGATGATGGCAGTTGAGTTGGTAGAGGGTCACCAGGTGAATTTGGTCATGCCCACTTTGTCTTGTATTTACAAACTACTGAGCCACATGCAGGAGGGCGGGTCACCCTACCATATGAGTGGGCCATTTCAATTCTTATAAGGCTGGATAGTGGATCACTTCCGCTATTATGAGTATCATCATAACACAGTCATCCCTCTTCCTACCTTTCGGCCTACCTTTCTCGACATATCTGGGGTTCAATTGAAGTCCCTCAGTTCTGATGAAGTCATCAAGCTTCTGAGTGACTTCTCTCAGTTTTATTTCTCTCCTTACCCCACCCCTTCTGGCATTGTGGTTGATGACCGCAGGGGGATCCTGGAGGAGCATTCAAACATGATTTCATTGCAGGATGGGTTTCCGTCCGCACTGATCGATGGGGTTTCTCTATGCGAGTTATATGTCCACATCATATTTTCCACCAGTTTGGGTGTATTCAACTCCAAGTTTCCCTTCCCCCTCCTCAGGCTCGAGGACTGCACCCGGCCACTCTCTGTCAATGGTGGTTGATGCTGATGTGGGAGGGATCTAACATAAGCATTCCCTTGCCTGGCATAGGATCAGCTGCTAGCCTATCCTTGGATTATGAAAGAATATGGGTAAAACATTATCCCGACAGGATCCTAGGGAAGGCTATCTGGCAGGTTCCCAAATCAGGAGTCATTGCGGCTTCTACGCCTACCACACCTTCCTCATCAGCTCTGAGGGAGGACTAACTGATGGATCTTTGGTCAAATAGACTCAGAGGATTCTCCTCTCCCAGCCCCTCTGTGGCCGAAGTTTAGATGGATCCCACCCTCTTGGACGTGGATGAGGATGACCCTATAGATTCAAGTCCCAGCAAGACAATGCCTGAAGTTTTTCCGGCCGATACCGAACATAGAAAGTTGACTCCCAACCTCAAACCGGGGTTAGAAGATTCCGACCTTATAGCTTCAAAACCATCTTCTAGCATGCACATATCTTCGCTGATCTCATTACCAGACTTCATTATTTTTCTATCTATCAAGGATAACAAAGATCCTCGTGTCATGGCAGACCACCGATCAGTGCGCAGGTGGGCCTGGCCCCAGATTTTTGAGATTGTTACTGAAATTCCTCTGGCTGAGATGGAAAATAAAACTGAATCTATCCAACAAATCTTCCTGGATTTGGGGTTAGGTGGCTTTGACTATCAAAAATTTCATTTTCTCGCTTTACATGTTGTCACGGCCCGTGAGGAAGTCACCACTAATGAACACAAACATTCTCACTTTGTTGCCTCTCATTGCAGGACCAGAGCCTTGGAGGAATCCATGATAAAGCTCCATCAGTTGAAAGCATAGGAGGCAAGCTCTCTAGATCAAGAGGCCTCCCCATCTAGTGAGTTACATGAATGTGAAGTATGGGAAGAAATGTTGAGGGATCAGTTGTCAGCTCTAACTGGTAACCTTGAAGTCACCAAGAAATAAATCAATGATCTCCAAACAATAGTGGGGAACACTCGTTCAGTGGCCGAAGTTGAGACTAAGGAGAGGTCCGTGCTGGAGCATACTTGAAACAACCTCTATCGCACGGTTGCTGATTTTATGGAGAGAGCGAGCCAGGCACCTTTGTGATGATCAGATCCATTCTTGTACACTCTGTTTTGCTTACCCCCTGTTTTTTTGTTATTGTGAGGGAGAGGCCCCAGATTGTGGACATCCTCCATTTTTGTTCAAACAGAATAAAATATTTGTTAATATCTCCTTGCAGTAAAATTTGATTGTTTCTGGAATAGTTGTTGCGTAAATAACAACTCATTGAATCAGAATTAGTCATAATTCAGGAAAATAGAAACAAACTCTAACTTTTTCCTAGATCATGGGATCCAGCGAGCATAGTTTCACTATTTCTAGGGTTTTGTAGAAAAACCCCACAAAATTTTTTCTTTTCTTTTAATACCCCAATTTTTCCTGGGTCCATTTGGTGTGGACCCAGGGGGTATGGAACGACTTTTACATAGGTCGCCCTTTTCAGATTTTTGACCTAACAGGCTTTGTGCCACTTTTTGTGAGCGGTTTAAAGTCTCGCTGATAAGGCTATCATTACTGATGTTTTAGGTCGAACAACTTTGACCAAATATGGTGGGGCGAGGGCAGCAATGAGGTTTGGTTGATTAAAAGATGTCTCAATATCCTCCAGATGCATGTGGGTGGAACATGTTTACTTTTGAATGACATGCAGGGAATGTCTTAAGGCTTGTGAGCCATACCGGAATACAGAGGTAGGAAGAGAATCGCCTAAGGAAATCTTTCCTTTGGTAGACGGGCCAGGGGCGATCAATAGGAAGATCTGCTGAGGGCATGGTATGCATAGTCAGGAAAATGTGTCCTTAATTCAATGACTCTCCATTTTTGATGGCCTAGGGACTTCATGGAATTATGGATTATGGAAACCACCATGGGTGACTTGGGAAAGGGTATGTGAGTCTGAAAGGTTTTGAGAATATATGCATCGATCATGAGTGTGGAAGCAAGGTTCCTATCCTATGCATTTATCTAGCATAAAGGATGGTAAGAGCTTGGCGCATTTTAATGTCATGCCGCTAGGACATCATCTAGAATGGAATAGATTCTCCTGGTTCTCATTAATCTCATCAGAGACGTTCCACCATACTCAGGAGGGGTCGTGAAAGAGGCTGGTAAACTGTATCTCAGAGGGTTTCTGAATCCTAGGATGGACATAGGAACTCAGGGGCCCAGAGGCGTACGGAGAGAAGAATTGCCTAAGGAAATCTTTCCTTTGATAGACAGAACAGGGTCAATCAACATGCAGTGCCACTATGGGAATGGTATGTATAGTCATGCAAAGGTGTCCTTTGGTCAATGATTGCATTCTCCCGATAGCTTGTCAATATTCAAGGAAGTTTATGATTCGAGACCACCAGCTGTGGTTTATGTGAGTTCGGCTTTTTCTGAGTACAGAGTATGGTTTATGAGGAGAGGGGGCATGGATACGGGAGAAACATCTAGGATATATTTTTCGGGAATGGGTGAAGTTATTCCTGCTCACGCTGGTGTGAGATGGTGGTTTTTGCAGGTCTGACCCATGAACTGAGGGACAGAGAAAAGTCTCCATTCCTTACTGAACCCATGATAGGTTTGAACATGTAGTTTAACGTCTTTCATTAAAGACAAGGATCATTATTTAAAGGATGTTGGGCAGTTTAACTTCATGCAGCAAGGACGGGGGGCATTTTTAAACCAATGAAAATTCTTGTAGTTGGAGGCATTTCCCTGGATGTTTAATTCTTGGTCTTTGCATCTGTATGCCAATCGGACAAGATGTTACATGTAGTTTAACATCATATGGTGAGGACGTAGTTGAAAAGGCCTCCCTTGATCAGAATGTAACTGCTCTTGAATATCTCGGCATGCCCAAGATGTGGAGGGGTTTGATTGGTGTAAATCGTGGTTCTGGGGCTTCTTGAATCAGGGGAAATGATATGGGGCCTCTGATGCCGGTAAGCGTACGGAGCAAGGAAGAGTATCATATGAGGAAATCTTGCCTTTGGTAGATAGTTCAGGGGCCATCAATATGAAGATCCACAGAGGGCATGGTATGCATAGTCACACAAAGGTGTCCACGGGTCGATAACTTTCCACTTCCAATGGCCATGAATGAATATGAGGATCCGCGATTGTACAGGCCACGAAGTCTGTCATATATTAAGAAAATAACTGGACATGTTGGGTATATTGAGCCCTGGTTGTTGTTCAAGCTTAGAGAGCTCCCTGCGCTGATTTCTCCTGCGCTCGGGGGTGTACCTTCACTCCATGCAGTCTAACGTCATGCGGTAAGGATGAAGTACTCTTAGTTTAGCGCTCATCGAGCTTAGAATAGTAGGTGACTATTTCTATAGTCACTCGAAGGATAACTGAGTGACCATGATCTGATATACTCTGAACATGGTGGGGGATGAAGGCTGTAAACTGTAACTGTGAGGTTTCCCGGATCAGGAGATGTGGTGTTGGGGCTCTGAGGCCAGGAAGCGTACGAAGCTAGGAAGATCCTCACCTGGGGAAATATTTCCTTTGGTAGATGGGCCAGGGGATAATATTATAGAGATCCACTGAAGGAGTGGTATGTATAGTAATAAAAAGGTGTCCTCGGGTTGATTAATTTCCTCTTCCTATGTCCATGAATGATTACGAAAATCTGAGATTGCTCAAGGTACAGAGTTCAGCATGTGGGGATAATGATGTCCAAGCATACAAGAAACATCTTCACTATCATTGTCTGTTTATTCAAAGTATCCTAGCCCTGACATGATGTTCATAGATGCAGGTCGTCATGTGAAACACGGGCGGATACATAGGCTAACCGGGTAGGGATACCCTGGCAACATTTGGATGTGAAAAGGGGGACAAACTTTTAAACCACAACGCCATAAACTTCTGGATGAGGAGATATGGTATGGGGGCCCTAAGGTCGATAAGCTTACGGAGCTAAGAAGAGTACATCCAAAAGAAATCATTCCTTTGGTAGATGGGCCAGGGGCCATCAATATGCATAGCCACTAAGGGCATGGTATGCATAGTCAGACAAAGGTGTCCCCAGGTCGATGGCTTTCCACTTTCGATGGCCATGAATGGTAATGAAGATCCGTAATTATCCGGGTCATGGAGTCTGATGTATAGAGAGGATGCATAAAAATGAAAAAGGAGTACTTTCATCTCGTTTTTTCACATATCTTGGGTGGGTCGCGACGAAGTCCGTCCAGTTTTAACGTTGTGCGGTGAGGATGAGGAATTCACCCCATGCGGGTCTGGTCCATATACGGGGGGAGAGAGCATTTTTTGGAATGGCTAGGCCAGGATGGGGAACCCTAGCATCACTACGTATCCCAATAGGGAAAGAATCAAACTTCACATAGTTCTTTTAAGGGAATACACCTCGTGCGGGTTCGGTCCATACAGGGGGAATGGGGTATTTTTTTGGCTTAATTTGAGGTGGCTGGGCTAGGGCATGGAATTCTGGCGTCACTACGTATCCTGCGAGGGTAGTAATCAAGCCTTATGTAGTTCTCAGAAAGAAAATACACCCTGTGCAGGTTTAGTTCGTACATAGGGGGGGAAGGATAATTTTTTTCTTTTATTTTTCTTTTATCCTTATCCATGCAGTTTAACGTCATGCGGTAAGGACAAGGAATACACCCCGTGTAGGGATGGTCCATACATGGGGGGAGAGGGAATTTTTAACTTTTATTTGGGGATGGATGGGCCAGGATGGGGAACCCTGGCATCTCTACATATCCTCGGAAGGCAGGAATCAAGCCGTACGTAGTTCTCTGAAAGAAGTACACCCCGTGAAGGTCTGGTTCGTACATGGGGGAAGGGGAATTTTTTTAACTATTATTCTATTTGGGAGTGGCTGGCCCAAGTTTAGGGATCCCGGCGTCGCCACGTATCATACGGGTAGGAATCAAGACTTACGTAGTTCTCTTTGGAGTACACCGTGTGCAGGTCGGGTCCATACACGGGGGAAAGTGGTGTTTTAAATCATCTTATATGTGCGGTTTAACATTGTGCAGTAAAGACGAGGGATACACCCAGGGTAGGTTTGGCCCATACACGGGGGAAACAGGCATTTAATTTTTTTTATTTGGGGGTGGCTGGGCTAGGATGGGGAACCCAGGCATTGCTACGTATCCTGTGGGAAGGAATCAATCCATACGTAGTTCTCTGAAATCCATGCAGTTTAAAGTCGTGTGGTGAGGACGAAATACTCTTAGTTTAAGGTCATAGAGTTTGGACCATTGGGTTCTTGGCAGTTTAACATCCTACATATCGGACGATAAATGATTTTAGGTTTCTATGCGAAATACTTCTTCAAGAATATCACATTTGTAGGAGCGGTAGTGAACTGCACGTCCATGGTGATCAGGTCATATTCCCCGTTGGAGTAGACCTTGTGTATAACATATGGTCCCTCCCACATTGGATCCAGCTTTGGAGGCTTCTTTCCAGTTATAATTGGGGTTCAGAGGAACAACACCAATTCTCCTTCCAAGAATGAACGCAGACGAACCTTTTTATTGAAGGCTCGTGCGATCCGATTCTAATATACTTCAGATGATGCGAAGTGTGCAACCACTTCTCATCTAACTGTTACAATTCACCTAGCTGTTTTTCTGATTTCTCATCCTTGGATAACTGTTCACAAATGGAAACACAACACGATGGAAATTGGAGCTCAATGGGTAGGACCGCTTCTGTTCTGTATACTAATGAGTACGGAGTATCCCCAGTAGCAGTGCGGATTGTGGTTTGATAATCCCAAAATGCATGGAGAAGTTTATCCAGCCATTACTTCTTGCCTTTCTCCAACATTTTCTGGAGAATGTTGGATAGGGTCTTGATGAAAGCCTCTATCTATCCTTTGGCTGGTGTGTGGTAGCGGGATGAGTGGATAACCTTGATACAGTATTCTTGGTATAGATTCTCCAATTCAGCAGAATAGAAGTTGGTGCCATTATCCATCAGTATGGTATGAGGGACACCAAATCTGGTGTTGATATTTGTTTTCACAAAGATTACAATGTTTCTTTCCCCAAATTCTTTAAGGGGTACAACTTCTGCCCATTTGGAAAAGAAGTCGATTGTCGTGAGGATATACTTCAACTGTTTGGCTATGGTGGGAGGATATGGTCCCACGACGTCCATTCCCAAGATGGAAAATAGCCACGAGTACTTAGCATGATGAAGTAACATCGGGGGTTAGTTTATGAATTTGGCATGAATTTGGCATGAGTGGCATTTTGCAGTAAAGCGTTCGCAATCTCGTGCCACTGTGGGCAAATAGTACCCAAGACTTCGAACCAAATGGGAAATCTTGGACCCCGGTTGATGTGATCCACATACTCTGGCATGCACTTTAGTCATGACGACATCTGTTTATTCACCATCAATGCATCTAAGGAGGACTCTGTTGAGGCCTCGTTTATAGAGTAACTCTTACTGACCCACACCGCCATATAGGAAAAGGTTAATTTCCCTTCTCCGTATTTACTCTCGTTCAGCCCTGTCGGACAAAGGTTCTCCCCGTTGAAGGTAGTTTTCAATGGGGTTCATCCAGCCGGTGGCAGGGGCATATGGTTCATGGACAGGGTTGACTTCGTGGATTTATTCCATCTTAGTTTGATCAAACGGCAAGACCATTCTTTGGTGAGCAATACTGAAAACAATTTCATCCCAGTTTGGGTCACCTAGGACTATGACCGCATTGACTAATGCATCGGCCTGGGCATTCTGAGACTGGGGAATATAGTTCAATGTTGGTTCTGTGGAGAATTCCACCATTAACCCTTGGAATGGTCAAACAGGGGAATCAACTCCTCCTTTTTAATAGCATAGTCACCATTGACTTGCTTGATGACCAGTTCTGAGTCACCTTTTACCTTAATGTGTTGTACTTGTTCCTGGAGTGCGAGCTCTAGGCCTGCAACAAGGCCTTGATACTTTGCTTCATTGTTCGTACATCCTTCTGACAGGAGGAATGAATATGGCAAGACTGCCTTTTCAGGGGACATGAGTATCATCCCCAAACCCACCTTGTTAAATTTGGGATCTTCCATCCTCTTCCCGGTTGGGATTTGGGATGCACCATCGAAGTACATTTCCAATGATGGGAGATCGTCTTGAACCGTGAAGATGTTTTCATCAGGTAGCTCATTTTCCGGTGCGGCGATCCCTGTTGAAGGGTGCTATGACAGAAAATCTGCTAACGCCTAGCCTTTGATGGCCTTCTGAGGCACAAAACGAATGTCAAATTGTTGTAGTATGACTGCCCATCGGGATAAGCGCCCGGTCAGCATCAGGTGACTGAGAATGTACTTGATAAGGTTACTACGTGAGACCAAATGAACTTCATGATGCTGCAGATAATGTCACAACTTTTGTACTGTGAAGACCTTGTCCAAACAACTTTTCTCAAAGCACGAGTATCAAGTCTCAGCATAAATCATGGTTCTGCTGAGGTAATAGAGACTGTTTTCACTACCGACGTCATTTTTCTACGTGAGGAAGGCTCCCAGCGACCGCGATAGGGCCTCCAAGTATAGGATGAGAGGTCTTCCTTCAACCAGGGGAATGAGAACTGGTGGACTTAATAGATAAAATTCTTTATGCTATCGAATACCTCTTGGAAGTCATCCATCCATTGGTACGTGACTCCCTTCTTCATTAACCTAGTAAAGGGAAAAAAATTGCCTGCCAGGTTGGCTTTTAATCTCCTGATGTAGGCCAGGTGCCCTTGGAATGCTCTCAACTTGGTGAGATTTGGGGGGGTGGCAGGCCTAGGATAGCCTTTGTCATTTCAGGGTCGACTTTGATTCCACGATGGCATATGACAAAGCCTAGGAACTTCCCTGAGGTGACCTCGAAAGTGAATTTCAAGGGATTCATCTTCAGGATATGCTGCCGAAGTTTGTTGAAGATGGTATCAAGGTATGATAGGTGATCTGAGCACTTCCTGGACTTAATCACCATGTTATCCATGTAGCATTCAATGAATCTCCTGAGGAAAGATTTAAAGATATAATGCATATCGTGCTGATATATGGTGCCAGCATTCTTGAGACCAAAGGGCATGACCCTGTAATAGAATATTCCTTGAGGGTCCCGGAAGGCAGTGGCTTCTTCATCTTCTCGGGCTATCCTGATTTCATTATACCTATAATAGCCATCCATGAAGGAGAGAGCCTCATACCCGGCCGTTGCATCGATTAATAACTCAGTGATCGGGACCGGGATATCAACTTTCGGGCAATGCTGATTGAGATAACTGAAATCAATGCAGACATGGATTTGTCCGTTATTTTTCTTGATGGGGACAATGTTGGCCAAGCATATGGGGTACTGGACCACTTGAATGAAGACTGCTTTAATGAGATTATCGACTTCAGCCTCTATTTTGGTAGCATGTGAGGGGTGTGTCCTTCTGGCGGCCTGTTTATAGCCCCGGTGGTCTTCTGGTAGACCCAGGTGATGCGTCGCCACTTCGGGATCAAGTCCCGTCATATTTGTGTAATTCCAGGAAAAGACATCTCGGTGTTGCCTCAGGAAGGAATTATATATCTCGTGCTCCTCAGGGGACATAGCTATACTAACAAGAGTGGGCCTCAGGTCTTCCTTGGTACCCAGGTTTACTTCCCTGAGCTCGTCCACCGTGGTGGAGATACATTCCTCAAATTTGAGAGGTGCATCCCTGAGATCTTCCCCCTCTTCTTCTCCCAAATTCTCATCTGCTTGATCTAACTGGGGGAGAAATCCCAGCACAGGTTCTTGGGAATCCGGAGGCGAGGCATCATGGGCATCCTCGCTCAAGTACTGGTCCCCGAATTGAGGGTTAGTGGTCATTTCAGCATTATCACGCACGTCCATTATGGTTGAAGTCATGAGGACAGCTGAGTGTGTGTCCAAACTCAAATACCATCTCTTAATATGGTTGATGGGTAGTACGTAGTCTCTGCCAAGCTGTCTGAGGGGGTTGTTAGGAACCACTTCCAGACCATTTGGAGCGGGGACCCAGTCAACACCATCGATCAAATTTTTCTTATTATTTTGTTCATAAAACCTGACATCAATGTAGTGTGACTCGGAGAGCTCAAAAGGGGCCTTTTCGGCATGCAATGTCCCACTTTTCCCATTGACTCATTACTTAATACACTGGTGGTAGGATGAAAGAACGACATTGTGCTTGTGGAGCCATGGACTTCCCAGTAGGGCATTGAATGCTGTGTTCTACTAAAACACCAAGAATTCCAAATATGATACAAGGTTTCCAAAATGGGTCTTTAGCTTAATTTGTCCCATTGGCTTCTGCTCACTCTTGTAGTAACCTTGTAGAGTTGTGGCTGAGGGTATTCAATCTCCCTCTCTATAGCCCAACATACGAAGTTTCCATAGGGGAAGGAGGTTAACACTAGATCCATTTTCGATAAAGAATTTGTGGATCTCAACATCATCTGGTGTTCCAGACACATATAGTGGTTTGATATGTCCTTGCATGATGGAATCTTCATCTAGATCGGTGTCGCAAATCACCAAATCGCATTTAGCTGATCCAGTCTCCATCCGATAATTCTCAGCAGTAGCTACCTCAGCATAGAACTCCTGGGGAATGAGTAGGGCTTTTATGAGTGCCTCCCTGAGGTCTGCTGACAAACTTAGGGCATCTATGATCGACAGTTTGGCTGGTACCGACGCCAGCAGCTTAAGGATGTCGTATTTTTGTTCTAGTGGCCGACGCTTCTCCTTTGGTGGGGGAGTCATAGCAGGCATCTTGGGAGTTGGAATATGATATGAGGAGGGACCGGCCGTGGGGTTGGAGGTCAATGATGTCCCCGCATTTTGCGGATTCGGCCCGGCCGGTCTGTTTGTGCGTACTAGGTGGCTAGGCACCTGTCCATTCTCTGATGGGTACCACAGAATAACGGGGGAAGAGTGGCCCCTTGTGGAGCTAGAGGGATATTATTTCTCCTGTTGATTTCGTTGAAGGGCTCTCCCATGGGTTTCTGTGATATTGACGGTTTGGGCCAAGGTCCAACTTTAGGGTTAATTTCAGTCTCAACTGCGCCTCCCCTAATATCCCCTCCCTCTGCGATTCCCCCTTCCGGATCTTTGCATCGGGAAATTGGGTTCATTACCATACCCTTTGTCAGGGAACGATTCCATAAGATGGATGACATTGATGGAACCAAAAATTTTCTCCTCATCCTCTGACATGTCAACCCGGTCGGTTGTCCTTGATGGTGTCGTTTGGTGGGTTGGTGCCCGTGCTTCCAAGTTTAAGGGCATAAAATATGATAGTGTCAGGGCTAACTTTGGTCTCGTTGCATACTTCTCCTCTTTCTCTTGTATCCTCCCTTTTCAATTATGCCTGGATGACCGGATCGTGGAGGGTAGGGAGGCCGATATTGTCAACTGTGTGGCATCTGGGGCTGTTTGCGGCAACACCGACTACTGTAGTTGAGCTCGAAGTATGCCCTAATCTTGGTTGATAGTCTTCCCTGTCATCCAGCTATCAAATTTCTGCCCTTTCTTTCTTGTGACTTCCTACCACCCCTCCCCTTTGTCAGAGTCGGTGGTGGAAATAGATGTCACATGTGTTGGAGGTGGTCCCAGCTCGACCTGACCGGATTCTACCATCCATTGCAGGAGGTCTTTGAAGACGAAGCATTTCTGAATACTATTCCCTAATGTTCGATGGTAGGGACAATAATATGGCCAGTCATCACGGACAACTTCTTCGGGCTTCCTTGGCTCCGGGAGGTGGAGAAAGTTGCAATTCATGGCAGTGATGAAGTAATCGCGGACTTGGTCCTCTCGGAATGAGTATACTTTGTGTCTTCATTCCTCAAACTGGTTTCATTTTGATCCTCTCTGATCGTACCTCTTAGGTGGAGGCGTCCGTTGATATACAGGGGGCCCTTGACGATTTGGCGGAAGCCTGAGTGGTGGAGTAGGCACAGGGGCTAGCTTGAGCGTGATAGAGGATGCTTCAGCTCTAACTGTTCACATTGCAGGAGCCTGTGAGGCTATTCAGGACTTCATATTGGTCTGCTGCAGGGAGTCTTCAATTCTCTGGGCGATGAATGGGAGATGGAGAAATCCAGTGGTGCACTCCACTGGTATGAGCGGTGTTTTCAACTCATCTCAAAGGTTATCAATGCATATAGAAAGAAAATCGTCTTGAGGCATTTTCCTGTTCAGGGAGTATGTCAGACCTTTCCATCTAGCGATGAAATCTGAGACCCTATAATTCTCCCTCTTCTTGCTGTTCATGTGGTCGCTAACTGTTGTTTTAGGAAATGTTGAGCTAAAGTGGAACAATAACTACTACCGATGGTCTTCCAAGCTTTTTATTGACTGGTCTGGCAGACTCGTATACCAGACGAAGGCAGATCCTTGCATGTTCTATAAGAAGCATCTTATTTTCATGTCTTCTTGTTGCTCCGTAGTTCCCATCATAGGGCCGCAATAAGACGCGTAGTGCATCATGTGTTGTTACGGATCGCCAGATCCATTAAAGATTGGGAATAAAGGGCTCCCAAAATTGGGTGGAGGAGGTGTGTTGCTCACCCAATCCGGATAAGGTTTCCGCTCTGGTTGTATCAGAGCGCGTCTACCTTCTATTGCATCCAATCAAGCTATTAGTGCCTTAATGGTGTTGGTGAGACCCTAGTTTACAACATCCAGTTGGGCCCGATTCCTAGGAAGCTGTAACCCGAGGCATTTCTTGAGGATCTAGCTTGGTTGGCACCAGGGGTTCATGTGCCATCTGTGATACCGTCGGAGGGTTCAAACGTACTCGCTCTGGTTGCTTCTTGAGTGAATGGAAGTCTTGGTATTCATCCGGATCCACATTTAGGTAGTTGGACGGGTTGTGCGCCTTGTTGGGCGGGAGCCCTGACTGTGCTTCATTTTTCAAGGCATACCTTGGTCTTTGAGGTGCACTTACTAGGAGTGCATGATGTGACTCATCTTGGGATGTGCTTTAAATAAGACGTTTCTTCTAGAGTAGTTCGGCATTAAGCCACCTCAACTCTTTCTTTTCCTCCTCCTGTTGAGCGAACCTCTCTTCGAGCATAAGTGCCTTGTTTTTATCGAGAGAAGGAGGTGGGTTAAGGGAAACCAGTCCTTTGTTCTTATCCTTATGGGAAGCCCACAAGGTCAGCAGAGGAAGGTTAGCTGAAGGGGAGGCCATATTTAGAGTGGCCCTCTGGTTCCGGGTGTGCACTCTTGGTGGTTCACTATGAGTCACAGCCTGACGGGAACCATCATCTCCCAATCCATCTAGATTTGCACCATCTTCGGTGTTACCCGTGGGGTTAACCTCTATGGTATTGATGGATGCATATCATGAGGCGGATATGATGTCATCTTCCAAATAGGAAGAGGATCTCCCACTTCTTTTACTGGTCTTCCCTCTTTTGTCTTGGGATTGCTTTTGGGCTCCTCGACGAAGGGTGATGTGGAGATTTCTTTGATGCGACCTTACAGTACACCTCCCTCTTGAAGGGGATGATGATTCAAATAAAAGGATAGGATAGTAACCTTCTCTTCTGACTGTCCTCCTTATACGAGAGAATACCGATTCTCGTGGGGGAGGTTGTTGTTGAGGTGGTAAAAATTCCCCCAGCCATGAGGGTTGGGGTTGGCTCTGCTCTTTGGGCATTGAGTCTCTTCCCGTTTCTATTGGTCTTATGGGGGCATTTTTTGTTAAAAATGCCACCAGCCCTGCAGGATGGGGTTGACCCAAGATTGTGGTAGTATCTGCTGCTATCACGACGTGCCTGATCTCACATGCCCCCATTCGGGGGTGAACTAGGTTGGTACCGAGTTTTTCTGTGAATCGACCCCTTTTGGGGAGACAGGAAATGACCGGTGATTAGACTCTCTTATACGAGAGGCTTGTTGTATGCTCTCGATGTCCTAATTCAAGAGTTCTTAGATGGCTTGTTCCCACCGGGCCTGATGCTTCTGGGACTTACTCAAGGCCTGTCTCTGTTGGGTGTGTTGCATTTCCTGATCAGGGTATCCACTCAATTGTTGTCTTGACGTGATGATGTTGCAAGACACCACAACGAACGGGTTCTTCTGGGCGGGGAGCAGAGTGAAATTTAGAGTTCCATGTTCCCCCCAGCCCCTGATATGGACTCCCATCAGGGCGTCACCAATAAGGCGATGCAACTGGTGCAGTACATGGAGGGAGGCTAACTCAGGTTTCCCTTTATGCCACTCAGGTCGCGGTTGTTGTGCCGAAGGAAGATCTTCCAGGTCGATGTGACGCAAGAGGTCTCATATTTACTTGACATGGTTTACATACCCATCATTGGGTATGAATCTTGATTTCAGCTGGCATAGGGTTGTCCATATATTGTAGAGGATTTCGTGCATGCATTCTCCTGACATCTCTCTGGGTATGTCGAATTGAGAGGAGGTTGTGGGCCAAACTGAGGCGCTCACTAATAGTGTGGTTGGAGGTAGTGGGACCGGTAGGTATCGAATTATCATGTGGGTGATCCCAAGGTGGTTCAGAAGATGAACGTGGGCCCGGAATGTCTCCCGATTGAAGAAGGGTGTCATTGGAGACTATCTAGGAATCTGACATGCTTGATCCGATCCTTCTAAGTGCCTCGAAATACGAGGGATTTTCTGTTCTTGATTTGGTAGGGGGAGGACCTTCTTATCGATATGATATGTAATTGTGGGGAGGACCTTCACAATGGTGGCCGCAATGGTGAGGATTACCATTACTGCTTGACGCCTCACTGCATAGAGGACTTTTGCAGTGCATACCCTGGGGAGGGCCTCCAAGGTGTGTCGTAGCAAGGGGAGGACATTATGGCTATGTAGCATTGTTACGGGGAGGGCCTTCGCAACAACTTTCATCTTGGTGAGGATGACCATCATGTAATGATGTTCGATGTGCAACCTGGGGAGGACCTTCAAGACACACTATGAAAAGGGGAGGACCTTTTTATTTCTTGGGGCCACTATAGGGAGGACCTTCACAATGGCTGCTCCAATGGTGAAGACTACCATTATAGATTCCGCATGGAGAATATCTACGACGTACACCCTGGGGAGGGCCTTTATAATGTACAGCAATGAGGGAGGGCCTTCTCGTTGCTTGACGTCTCTACGGGGAGGTCCTCCGTTATCAGGGTGGCGAGGACTACCACCGTGATCTGAAGCCCGACTGTGCGGAGTGTCGTTGCAATGTAACCCCTAGGGAGGACCATCAGGGCAGGCCAAGAAAAGGGGAGGGACTTCTTTCCATGATTAGACATCATTACGGGGAGGGCCTCTACAGTTGCGACTATGATAGCATGGACTACTATCATAAACTATGGTCCCACTGCATGGAGAGTGCTTGCAGTGTATACCCCAGGGAGGACCTTCAGGGTGGACCACAGCAAGTGGAGGGCCTTCTTAATGCTCGATATTATGGTCACATGGAGGGTTTCCGTGACTCGCATCAAAATAGGAGCTCTCGTGATTGATCATTATATGCCCGTGGGGGAGGCCTCCACAGGTGCTCTGGGGAGGACCTTCAGAGCTGCTGGTAGCAAAATTGCGGGGAGGACCATCTCAATTGCTACTACCACTCCCATATTATGGTAATGGGTGGGCATAGTCCTGAGCCTTTGATATGTTCTTAGCAGCCTTGGAAACCCCATCTTCTAGTAGAGCGAAGCCATGAACCCGCTCTTTATTTTCCTTCTGCCTTCGGTGTGTTCGGGGAACTTTCTTGTGGGCAGTGGGGACTGTCTGATGTTGACAATGGACTTCACCTTTGGGTCCCTTTCTAATTGGGTCATGTGATGCTGCCGGGATACGCCGATGAACATCATGACTTTTAGAAGGGATATATGTCTGCTCTAGAGCATCCAAAGTGATGGACGGGTGTCCCCCAGTTGGAACGAGTGAACCTGCTCGATCTGGTTGCCCTTGCATTGCGGAATATAGCCGGTGACCCTCCTGGGTGGAAGTAGGGATGCAGATCTGCTCTGAGGAGGCTATCTCATCTCTTAGATGAGTCGCCTCAATTGGGGAGATGGGCTCACGAGCCTAAGACCTTGCTGTTTCCGCTGATGAAATCACATTCTGGAAAGTCTGCAAAATATGATCTTGGGTCGATACTGTAACACCCCAAGCTTCTATGGTACGCTTCTCTTTGAATAATGTGATAGCGTGTGTTGTACGCAACACTGAGTTCTAACACACCATAACCAATCAAACTAGCCGTTATGAATAGTAATACCTACTTTTTGAAATTATATATATTTTATATTTCAAAATGGAATTCATTTTAGGATTCAGAATATCGAATTTAGCCGAAGGTGAAATTTTGGTACTTTTCGGATGACTTTAATATTTTGATGAATAGTGAAAATTACTAAATTTTATTTAAAAACATCTTTTTTAATCAAAATAATTATTAGTGATAAATTATGAATTTGAGTGGTTTTAAAGTATATTTAGAATATATTTTTACCATTTAATACAATGTTGGTCATTGGACATAATTTTACAATTAAAACGGACATAAACTAGTGTCAATCTTTTGATAGTTATTATCTCTTAAAAACACGGTTTTTGTTTTAACAACAGGAATTAATTTTAATTTAATTTCTGCCACTTCTGTGTTTTGAATTTGGAAAAATAGATTCCATATTTGGAATCAGGATGTTCAAATTGTGTAAATATGTAACTTTTATTTTTAGAAATTTTGAATAATTACTTCGGTAAATATTTTATTTACCATGGTTAAGGGTAAATCCGGTAAATAAGGGTTAAAAAATAATATTATAATAATACTAAATTACCATAAAACGTGTCCTAGCCTTATTTGTTGATACATTTTCGACCAAAGGAATCTTTGGGTCGATTTTGGGACCCCATGGAGCCACTTTTAGGTGATAGGGACACTTTATTTTAATTAAGTTAAAATAAATACAAAAATGACATAAGCATATGTCTTTTAACAAAACAATTTTTACATAGGGTTATATATGTTGGATTTTTGACTATAAATATTCATTAGAAATCTAAAAACATTTCCTAAATAATTATATTTTATTTATAATTTTTATAGATTACATAATTTAATTTATTTATGACGCAATGATGATGCATTAATTAACATAATAGTAAAAATTTAATATAATTGACATTATAAATACCCAAATAAATATAATATGAGATTTTTAATGAATTAAAATAATTTTCTAGGATAATATGACATATTAGGATTTATTTAATTAACTTTTTTAGAAGTATTCATTCTGTTATGAGTTTCCCAAAAATTAACTATTGAATAGTGTCAAAATTGACATAAAATAGTTTTTAAAAAAAAATATTATATTATTAATTGATATTAAATTCCTAAAAATCTAATGTTCTGAAAAGAGACCTATATCATGATATTTGTGTCATTAATGGACCACTTGGGGGTCTCTTGGATGTATATAGTATGTTTATTAACTATATAATATAAAAATACAAAGTGACATGGTAAATGTCAAACTAATTAACTAAGAGTTAATACTTAAAGATAAGGTTAGTATAGTAACCCAAACCTGTCTAAATTCTATTGGTTGAATGTTTTTCGACCTATCCCCACCTTAAAATTTAAATAATCAACTTTTTAGCCATTAGAAACCGAATATGAATTTATTATAAATTAATATTTCTAGCTCTTCCAAAGGTGCCCCTCACCCCTCTTATAAAAGGGCACTCCTCCTTCTCATTTCTTCACACCTTCAAAGCCTTTTGGTTCGGCCAAAATCTTCCCAAATACTCTCCAATCTTCCCTAACTACAACTTAGAGGCCTTAGTTGGATCAGAAAGCCAACCTAAGGAGCCCTTTTGTTCAAATCAAAAGGAAGAACCTGAAGAGGAAGTAATAATTTCACCACCCTTTTCCAAGTTCCTTTCTTCTTCCACTTCTTCTTCCTTTGTTATTACCATTCTAAAATAATAACTCCAGTATCATATATATAATGTGATTTTATTATAAATATGGTACAACCATATTCATTATTCTATCCATCCTTTGAATAACATTTCACCATACGTGCGTACGTATGGTTTACCGTCTCCACGTCGTGGTGTAATTGTTATTCAATAAATTATTATTTGGATGGGTATAATAATGATGTGTAATTAATATAAATAATAAATTTAACATGACAATGATTCTGTAGATATGATATACCATCCAATTATATATTATTTTAATATCAAAATAATGATATTGTCGCTCGTGTGTACGTACGGACTACCGTCTCCACGAATGCGATGAGATTCATTATCCATCGTATACATTCAAGTATAATTATCATTTGATGATTAATAATAGTATATAAGGACTTGATATCATTCTGGATATGATTAAGATACAACCTATCAATTACAAACATGGCTTACGTAACAAAACATATAAAATAAAATGAGTAAGTTAACACCCGAAACAACGATAATACTTAGATATTATTAACAAGGCAATGTTAAAAGATCATATATGATATCATATTAATATATATGATTATTGTATAATTTAATAACAGTTATTTCACCATTATACAAGAGGTTAACCTACCCCAACCAAGGAACAGTACAAGGTAAGGGTTATTTCACAATCTCTTCATTATCCGAGGTTTTTTATACATAATAATCTATTGGGATCTCTTTATCATCCACATCCATGTTTCTTAAATATATATTTCAAAAAAAATTTACTGTTTAAAATAATATGGGTTAAAGTAATTTATACCCTTGTTTTAATTTTTATAAGAGTTTTATAAAGGAATATTTCCGTCGTTTTCCAAACAAGGTGCTTTTTAACCTTTTCGACAGAATTAAGGTATGAATGTTTTTTTAACTTATATGGCGGGTGCGGTTATTTTCCACCATTATAAAATCGCTGAAGCTTCCCTTACAAGATTATAAGAATATTTTCATAGAAAATGTTTTATTTTATAAATATATGACTCTTAAATGATTTCAAAATAGAAAGAGATATTTCTCTAAAAAGAGTTTTGATTTCATCTATGTCAACATCCTTTGATGGATTTTATGCTTATTTGAAGTTGATTTATTATGATACAAAACTTCTATATTGTATTGAAGGTTTTTTGATATGTTTGACTGTGGATATGCTATTTTTATACAATTCATAGTTTATGGTGAAAGTATTAACATTCCGTATGCTAGTTTTAATACGAATGTTTATGTTATGTTTAAAGATTTTCATATGGGAATGCATTGGACTTAATATGTGACGGGTGGAGCCCGCTATAGCTCCTCGATGCATCGGTAGGTCTCATGAGAGAAACTAGTGTCTTGGCACAAGGCCTTGGAAAAATCTTATTTTTAGTCTTGGCACGAGGCCTTGGCTATGTGGTTATGATAGTTTGGCATTATGCATTCCATCATTATGAAAGTTGTTATTGATATTTCATGTGATTATTAGATTAGTAGAATATCCATGTGAATATGTAAATGGAATTATTTCATTTTACTTTTTCCATACTATGTTGAAGTTCAAGTTTAAAAGGCTTTTGTTTTATGTATACATTGCCTTAAATGTTTATTCTTATTTTTGAAAGTTTCTGCTATATTGTTATCCTTACTGGGCATTTGAGCTCACCACTTTCCTATGTTTTATTTTTCCCAGGATGTGATAATGTAAGTTATGAATGACCTGCAGGGATATTATGATGGGATAATAGTGTGTACTATGGAGACATTATGTTTTTGTAGTAGTTTTTCACTTTATGTTGTAATGTAAAACGTTTTGAATATATCTAGTGTTCCCAAGGCTACTAAACCAATCGGTCTTTAGAGATTTGATCTTTATTGTGATCATTCCAATGTTATGTAATAATGCACCGACTCTGGGTAACTAGGGCCGGGGCGTTACAGTTGGTATCAGAGGATGTTTAGTACAAACCTTGGAAACTAGATTTAGATAAACTCTGATTAGAGCACATAGACCTAAGAGGAACTTTGAGGATTAGTATAGAAGAACTTCCTAGAATTTTGGTATTGTAGAGATTTTGTGAGTTTTCTGAGAAATACATCCCTGTCTAGATACGAGCAGGTAGAGGCAGCTCTGGCATAGATGTACCTAGCGGTAAAACCCGAAAACACCGCTTTGAGCTAGACTCGAACGGGAACTGGTGCACAACAATGGGCCTTGCTGCACTCTTGGTTACAACACTCCTGGGGGATATGCTTAGGATAAATCTCATTTTATTTAAAAATCATTATGAAGGGTTTATGACTATATAATTCCTCAAAGAAGACATTCTTATGATTATGGATTATATCCATAAATAGTTTAATTTATGTTAAGTGTTTTATAAGTATGGGATTATGTATTTTGATTCATAAACTGATCTAGTTTATTCCATTGTTTATAAATGGAACCTAGTGGAAGAAATGGAAACCGTATCAATGACCGCACTCCATGTAGGGATTTCCCTCCTGATCAAGATAATTATAGTGGAGCTGGTGATCCAACTGGTTCTGATTAGCTAATCACCATACTGGGACAACTCACTCAGGTTATGAATAATAACCTTACCCATATGGAGCACCTTGATCCGCAGCGTGGAGGATCAATGTTAGATCGATTCATGAGGCAACAACCACCAACGTTCAATAGGAGTACAAATCCCTTAGTAGCTAAGCAATGGATATTTTCCCTAGAGAAAATATTTCAGGCTTTGGGGAGTAGTGAAAGGGAAAAATTTATCATGGCAATTTACGGACTCATTGGAGATGCTGATCAATGGTGGTCATTGATTCAAAATATGAAGGAAGATGATGACGTATCAAATATGGAATAGAGGGAGTTCAAAGATCTGTTTTTAGAAAAATACTTTCCTCACGACCATCGAGCAGATTTGGAAAGGCAATTTCTGAGTTTGAGACAAAAGGAGGATGAGAATGTCACAAAGTATGAGGCTAACATTACAAGCTTAGAAAAGTTTTTTGGAGATTATATACGTAAACCAAGAATTAAGATTGATCATTTCTTTGATGGGTTAAAACCATTTCTCCATTGAGAATTAGGCTCACAATCCTTCTCGTCGTACGAAGACATTGTCTCATGTGCTATCAAGACCAAAAAGAAATTCTCTAAGTCTTATGACTTTAAAGAAAAGCAAGATAAGAAGAGACCTGCTGATCAATCTGGGAATGGGAAAAAGGGGATGAAGGGAAAGGTTGAATATCCATCCTGTGGTAAATGTGGTAAGAAACACCCCGGTACTTTCTTGAAGGGAACGAGAGTCTCTTACAAGTGTAGTGAAAAGGCCACCAAGCCTGTAATTGCAAGGGGAATAAGGAAGCTACCAATGTTCAGTGCTACAATTGCAGGGAGATGGGGCATTATGCAAATGAATTTACTAAGAGTTAGGAGAACTTACCTCAGAAAAGGTCAAGGGATCAAGGCCAAACTTATGCTATCACTACTGCTGAGGTAGAAGCTCCGAAAGACGTAGTGGCAGGTAAATTAATGGTTTCCTCAAGTTTAGAAAATGCATTATTTGATTTTGGATCATCGCATTGTTTCATATCTTCCCAGTTTGATAATAAAATTAGATATTTCCAATTTGATTTAACAAGGGAATTGTCAGTTAAAACTCTTATGGGAAGTATCATTTCAACAAAGTTTTGTGAATTAGTCCCCATTAGAGCACATAAATGTTCTTTATCTGCTGATCTCGTCATCATACATATGATTGAGTTTGATATAATCATCGATATGGACTGGCTTTCGGACTATGATGCGAAGATTTATTGTAAGAAGAAACAGGTTACGATTCTTGATGATGATGATAAGGAACACCTTATCTTTAGAGAAGAATCGTCACCGCCTAATTCTTATCTAGATCCACCCCCAGTGGCTCAAATAAATTCAATTATTGGGGAGGAAGAGAATTAAATGACTATGGGTGAGGAAAGGAATGTTCAAATAGAGGATGTACCTATTGTGAAATAATATGTAGATGTATTTCAAGAAGATTTACCTGGACATCCTCCGGAACGAGAATTTGAGTTTTCCATTGATTTAATTCCTGGATCAAGGCCTATATCGAAGATCCCTTATAGAATGGACACTGAAGAATTAGTCGAACTAAATAAACAAGTAGAGGAATTGAGTAATAAAGGATTTATTCTCCCTAGTATTTCTCCATGGGGAGCCCCTGCTCTTTTTGTTGAAAAGAAAGATGGATCCACGAGGTTATGTATCGACTACAGGGAGATCAATGCTATAACAATAAAGAACAAGTATCCCCTACCTCGCATTGATGATTTATTTGACCAACTGCATGGAGCTCAATACTTTTCAAAGATTGACCTTCGATCTGGATACCATCAGTTGTGTGTGAAAAAGGAAGACATTCCAAAGACAACATTTCGAACCAGGTACGGGCATTACGAGTTTACTGTAATGCCTTTTGGATTGACTAATGCACCCTCTATATTCATGGATATGATGAATAGAGTTTTCAAGGAGTATCTAGATTAATTTGTGGTGGTATTTATTGATGATATATTGGTATACTCAAAAAGCTATGAAGATCATGAAAATCACTTGCGCATTATCTTGAAGACTCTGAGAAGACATGAATTATATGGGAAGTTTAGCAAGTGTGAATTCTGGCTTCTAGAGATTTCTTTTGTTGTCCATATTGTCTCTAAAGATGGAATCTGTGTTGATCCTTCTAAGACCAAGGAAATCCAAGAATGGCCAGCACCTATGAGTATAACGGAGGTACGTAGTATTATTAGTTTGGCAGGTTATTATCGTCGTTTCGTCCATAATTTTTCCTAATTGGATAACTCATTAACGAAGCTCACACGTAAAGGGGTTAAATTTTTTTGGACAAAAGAGTGTGAAGAATGTTTCGAAGAACTGAAGAGAAGATTATTCAATTCTCCTATATTGACTCTACCATCGGGCAATGATGGGTTCGTTATTTATAGTGATGCATCGAAGAAATGACTTGGTTGTGTCCTTATGCAGAATGATAGAGTTATTGCCTATGCATCATGGTAGTTGAAAATTCATGAAAAAAACTATCCTACTCATGATCTCGAGTTAGAAGCTATGATCCTTGCTTTGAAGATATGGAGGCACTACCTCTATGGTGAAAAATGTGAGATTTATACTGATCACAAGAGTTTGAAGTATATTTTCTCACAAAAATAACTCAACATGAGGCAAAGGAGATGGCTTGAATTACTCAAGGATTATGATTGTACGATACACTACCACCCAGGGAAAGAAAACAAGGTGGCCGATTCTTTGAGCAGAAAAGACCATGGAGTTTTGAAGGTGATTAGAATTGAAAGGGATCCAATTTTGATGGATCTAGTGAAGATGGACATGGGAATAACCAGGGAAGGTAAAACATGAATGATTTTTTAAATGGTTGCCAAACCATATTTACTAGAAAGGATTAAGAGTTCTCAGACCGATGATCAAGAATTTCAAAAGAATATTAATGCTGTGAATGATGGGAGATTGAGAGACTTTGTGTATGAAGATGGAATTTTGAAATTCGGGAAGAGACTTTGTGTTCCCGATATACGTGATCTAAAAAGGGAATTGCTGTATGATTCTCATAGTTCCAATTTCTCTATACACCCTCGGAGCACCAAAATGTATAGAGATTTGAAGGAACATTTTTGGTGGGACAACATGAAGAGGGAGATTGCTGATTTTGTGTCAAGATGTATTGTTTGTTAACAAGTGAAAGCTGGAAGGAAACAGCCTAGAAGAGTTATGCAACCTCTTCCCATACCGGAGTGGAAATGGGACAATATTACTATGGACTTTGTCATGGGACTACAAAAGACTCCTAGAAGGAACGATGAAATATGGGTTATTATTGATCGTCTTACCAAGTCAGCACATTTTCTTGCTATAAGAGATGATCTACCACTGGAACGTCTAGCAATAATATATATTAATGAATTTTTGAGACTTCATGGAGTACCCCTATCGATTGTTTCTGATCGTGATCCTCGTTTTACTTCAAGATTCTGGAAGAGTCTTTAGAAATCCCTAGATACTGAACTTCATTTGAGCACTTCCTTCCACCCTCAGATAGACGGACAATCAGAACGGACTATTCAAACCTTAGAAGACATGCTGAGATCGTGTTCAATTGACTTTCAGGGTATGTGGGATCAATATTTACCTTTGGTATAATTTTCCTATAACAATAGCTTCCATTCGAGTATTCAGATGGAACCATATGAAGCGTTATACGGAAAGAGATGTCGCACACCAACCTGTTAGGATGACGTTGGGGAAAGAAAACTTGTAGGTCTAGAACTGGTGGAGGAAATGATGGAAAAGGTGAAGGTAATCCAAAATCACATCAAGATAGCTCAATGTAGGCGGAAGAGCTATGCTGATAATCGAAGGAAGGATTTGGAATTTCAAGTCGGTGATCATGTTTTCCGGAAGTTATCTCCATGGAAGGGAGTCATATGTTTTGGTAAGAAAGGTAAATTGAGTCCCATGTACATCGGACCTTTCGAAATTCTAGAACGAATTGGGGTTGTAGCTTACCGATTGGCAATGCCGCCAAGTCTCTCCAATATTCACAATGTGTTCCACGTATCTCTATTGAGGAAATACATGCCTGACCAAATTCATATAATCACCTATGAGGAATTAGAACTGGAACCCAATCTGTCTAATTGCGAAGAGCCTGTCATGATTCTTGATACGAGAGAACAAGTACTGAGAAACCGGACGACATGTCTGGTAAAAGTTTTGTGGAGAAACCATAAGATGGAAGAGGCAATGTGGGAACCTGAGGAACATATGATGAAGAAACACCCAAGTCTTTTCATGTGATAAGTATTCTAGAAATTTCGAGGAAGAAATTATTTGATGGATGGGAGAATGTAACACCCCAAGCTTCTATGGTACGCTTCTCTTTGAATAATGTGATAGCGTGTGTTGTACGCAATACCGAGTTCTAACACACCATAACCAATCAAACTAGCCGTTATGAATAACTACTTTTTGAAATTATATATATTTTATATTTCAAAATGGAATTATTTTTGGATTTGGAATATTGAATTTATCATATGGTGAGATTTTGGTACTTTTCGGATAACTTTAATATTTTGATGAATAGTGAAAATTACTAAATTTTAATTAAAAACAAATTTTTTAATCAAAATAATTAATAGTGATAAATTATGAATTTTAGTGGGTTTAAAGTATATTTAGAATATATTTTTACCATTTAATACAATTTTGGTCATTGGACATAATTTTACAATTAAACCGGACATAAACTAGTGTCAATCTTTTGATTGTTATTATCTCTTAAAAACACGTTTTTTGTTTTAACAACGGGAATTAATTTTAATTTAATTTCTGCCACTTCTGTGTTTTGAATTTTGAAAAATGTATTCCATATTTGGAATCAAGATTTTTAAATTGTGTAAATAGGTAACTTTTATTTTTAGAAATTTTGAATAATTACTTCGGTAAATATTTTATTTACCATGGTTAAGGGTAAATCCGGTAAATAAGGGTTAAATAATAATATTATAATAATACTAAATTACCATAAAACATGTCCTAGCCTTATTGGTCGATACAGGTTCAACCATAGGAATCTTTGGGTCGATTTTGGGACCCCATGGAGCCACTTGTAGGTGATAGGGACACTTTATTTGAATTAAGTTAAAATAAGTACAAAAATGACATAAGCATATATCTTTTATAAAAAAAAATTTCACATAGGGATATATATGTTGTATTTTCGACTATAAATATTCATTAGAAAGATAAAAATATTTCCTACATAAGGATATTTTATTTATAATGTTTAGAGATTACATAATTTAATTTATTTATGACACAAGAATGATACAATAATTAACATAATAGTGAAAATTTAAAATAATTGATATTATAAATACCCAAATAAATATAATTTGAGACTTTTAATGAATTAAAATAATTTTCTAGGATAATATGACATATTAGGATTGATTTAATTAACTTATTTCGAAGTAATCATTCTGTTATGAGTTTCAAAAAAATCAACTATTGAATAGTGTCAAAATTGACATAAAAGTGTTTTTAAAAACAATATTATATTATTAATTGATATTAAATTTCTAAAAATCTAATGTTCGTCCAAGAGACTTATATAATGATATTTGTATCATTAATGGACCACTTGGGGGTCTCTTGGATTTATATAGTAAGTTTATTAAATATATAATATAAAAATACCAAGTGACATGGTAAATGTCAAACTAATTAACTAAGAGTTAATACTTCAAGATAAGGTTAATATAGTAACCCAAACCTGTATAAATTCTATTAGTTGAATGGTTTTCGACCTATACCCACCTTAAAATTTAAATAATCAACCTTGGAGCCATTAGAAACCGAATATTAATTTATTATAAATTAATATTTCTAGCTTTTCCAAAGGTGCCCCTCACCCCTCTTATAAAAGGGCAATCCTCCTTCTCATTTCATCACACCTTCAAAGCCTTTTGGTTCATAAAAACTACAAAAAAATACTCTCTCAACTTCCCTCACTACATCCTAGAGGCCTTAGTTCGATTAGAAAGCCAATCTAAGGAGCCCTTTTGATCAAATCAAAAGGAAGAACCCGAAGAAGAAGTAATAATTTCACCTCCCTTTTCCAAGTTCCTTTCTTCTTCCACTTCTTCTTCCTTTGTTATTACCATTCTAAAATAATAACTCCAGTATCATATATATACTGTGATGTTATTATAAATATGGTACAACCATATTCAGTATTCTATCCATCCTTTGAATAACATGTCACCATACGTGCGTACATACGGCTTACCGTCTCCACGTCGTGGAGTAATTGTTATTCAATAAATTATTATTTGGATGGGTATAATAATGATGTGTAATTCATGTAATTAATAAATTTAACATGATAATTATTCTATAGATATTATATAACATCCAATTATATATTATTTTAATATCAAAAGAATGATATTGTCGCTCGTGCGTACGTACGGACTACCGTCTCCATGAACGCGATGAGATTCATTCTCCATCGTATCCATTCAAGTATAATTATCATTTGATGATTAATAATAGTATCTAAGGACTTGATATAATTCTGGATATGATTATTATACAACCTATCCATTACAAACATGGCTTATGTAACAAAACATATAAAAGAAAACGGGTAAGTTAACACCCGAAACAACGATAATAATAAGATATTATTAACAATGAAATGTTAAAAGATCATATATGATATCATATTAATGTATATGATTCCTGTATAATTTAATAACAATTATTTCACCATTATAAACGAGGTTGACCTACCCCAACCAAGGAAAAGTACAAGGTAAGGGTTATTTCACAATCTCTTCATTATCCGAGGTTGTTTATACGTAATAATCTACTGGGATCTCTTTATCATCTACATACATGTTTCTTAAATATGTATTTCAAAAAAAAATTACTATTTAAAAGAATATGGGTTAATGAAATTTATACCCTTGTTTGACATTTTATAATAGTTTTATAAAGTAATATTTCCGTCGTTTTCCAAACAAGGTGCTTTTTAACCTTTTCGACAGAATTAAGGTAAGAATGTTTTTTTTAACTTATACGGTAGGTGCAGTTATTTTCCACCGTTATAAAATCGTCAAAGCATCCCTTACAAGATTATAAGAATATTTTCAAAGAAAATGTTTTATTTTATAAATATATTACTCTTAAATGATTTCAAAATAGAAAGAGATATTTCTCTAAAAAGAGTTTTGATTTCATCTATGTCAACATCCTTTGATGGATTTTACGCTTATTTGAATTTGATTTGTTATGATTCAAAACATCTATATTGTATTGAAGGTTTTGTGATATTTTTGACTGTGGATGTGCTATTTTTATACCATTCATAGTTTATGGTGAAAGTATTGACATTCCTTATGCTAGTTTTAATATGAATGTTTACGTTATGTTTACACCTTTTCATATGGGAATGCATTGGACTTAATATGTGACAGGTGGAGCCCGCTATAGCTCCACAATGCATCGGTAGGTCTCATGAGACAAACTAGTGTCTTGGCACAAGGCCTTGGAAAAATCTTATTTGTAGTCTTGGCACGAGGCCTTGGCTATGTGGTTATGATAGTCTGGCATTATGCATTCCATCATTATGAAAGTGGTTATTGATATTGCATGTGATTATTAGATTAGTAGAATATCCATGTGAATAAGTAAATGGAATTATTTCATTTTACTTGTTCCATACTATGTTGAAGTTAAAGTTTAAAAGGCTTTTGTTTTAGTTATACATTGCCTTAAATTTTTTTTCTTATTTTTGAAAGTTTCCGCTATATTGTTATCCTTACTGTGCATTTGATCTCACCCCTTTTCTATGTTTTATTTTTCCTAGGATGTGAAGAAGTAAGTTATGAATGACCTGCAGGGATATTATGAGGGGATAATAGTGTGGACAATGGAGACATTATGTTGTTGTTGTAGTTTTTTACTTTATGTTGTAATGTAAAACTTTATGAATATATCTAGTGTTTCCAAGGCTACTAAACCAATCGGTATTTCGAGATTTGATCTTTCTTGTGATCATGAAAATGTTATGTAATAATGCACCGACTCTGGTTAACTAGGGTTGGGGAATTACAGATACCTGCTTCTCCATCATTTCCAGGATTTGGAGAGAGACATCTTTGGCTGGAACAGGTATGAAGGCCCATTCCGGTATCAGAGTAGGAATATCCTGCTCTGGTCCTCTAGTGGTCAGTGGGTACTGACAATTCTCTTGTGTCGGAGCAGGTGAATGAATCTGCCCTTGGGCCGAGATATGCTGGTTTATCTCTCTGTTTTCCGCCACATTGGGATGACAGACTTTACTTTCATCCGTAGGGAGCTGTCCCTGTATATGTTGGTTTCGCAGCATATCGATTCAGTGGCCTTTTTTGGCAGGGAGACTTTCCCGCCTATTAATTGACGCCACATCTAAATGGTGGGCTTTGTTGATCACCACCATGCCGGGATGGTATGCGTCAAGAGCATCTGCTAAGAGCTGGTCCTACAGGCGCTGGGTCGCCACCACATCGGGTTGGTGGGCTTCATGACCCTGGGTAGGGAGAGCTGCCTACCGGGTAGGTGTCGTCCTGCGTGAGTGATGGGCTTGATGGATCTCATCTTGGATGTGCGCCTGCTCATACGATGCCAACATTTATGGATGGTGGGCTTTGGATGAGCGAACAGGTGTATGTTCCTGTTCGTGATACATCTCCGTGACTGGGCAGCAGAGCTCCTCCTTCAGGACAAGGGTGATGACTGGTCCTTGGTTGTATGTTTTCCACCCTCATCGGGCATTCTGAGGGGTTGGATCTTGGAGAGCATGGGCCTGGATCCTCAGGATGACATCCTCTTTATCATGAGGATAATGAGTTGTGGCGTGACTGCGATGACATCTCCCGACAGGGGCCTTAGAGAAGAACCCCCTTTCAGTGGGGATGAAGACTTCAGGGTCGACCTCATCCACCTCCCTAAGATAAGGGAGGTACGTGTTGTCTTGTTCTAGGGAGAGACTCCCGAAATGATTTTATACAACAAGAGGAGTCATCTGGATCTTCTTTTGTGGCTGCTGCTGGGCAGGTGACCAGCGAGACCTGGCGGATTGGAGGGCGTGCATGGCCGCATCCACCTTTGGGAGAGTACCATTCACGTGGTACTCTAGGATCAATGCATCCAAAATTCAGCATTGAAGTCGTTGGGTAGGTGACGGGGTCCTCTGTTGGTGAGTAATCCTGAACATTGCGTTGTTGGATGCACACACCTGTGAGTTCCTTCGTGACACCATTTGATCCAAGGGAGTTCTGTGTGGTACCTCTAAAATATTTTAACAAATACAAATAGAAAACCCATCAAAGAAGCATCTCATGACCCCATGTGTAATTAATGACCTTTCCTATACCTCCTCATGAGTATAAGGGGGCATAGAGTGAGATTAGGTTAAATCCTTCATGGTTGGTTAGAGATTCACGTCGGGTTCACCATTTTTTGTCTCACGGAGCACAACGAGGTCGTGGGGGGGAAACGTGTGCAACGCGACAGTTGATTAGAGAAGGTTGTGTTTTGCTTAATCACTTATATCGGGTGCACCATTTTCTTGTTGAAACACCCAACGATTACATATCTAGAAAAACGTGGACCTTCATTCCAAAGGTAGGCGTTCGCTGGGTGGTTTGACCAGCAATTCTTAAGAACTCACATCGGTCGAGAGGATGGGAATTCGGGATCATCGCACCCTTTTAGGGGGGAATTATTGCATGTTCCAGGACTCTCTTATAGATTTAAGACATATTCATATGTTCGCGAATATTTGGTTTATACCCAAGCATAATATCCACGGATTACTCCTGGTTGGAAATGGACAGCTGGACGCAGGGGTTCAGAATCATTTATGCCTGAGGATTACCATCCCTTGTTGTATTAATGACCCCGAGAAGTCTGGACTTATTGAGATGGCACTGGTTTAAAGACTTATAACCAGGCACCCTAGAGTTAATTGTTATCTAGGGAGGACAGATAACAACTTGAGTGTTTGGATCGAACCCATAATACGGGATTCCTACGTATTCTTACGCGAGGAATCAGAATCCACGTAGTTCAGTAAGCTATGTCTGAGAACCGGCATGAATGTGGACTCGGGGGTATGATGGTGATCGGGCTTGAACCTCCTGGAGGATTCCTAAGTATCCCTGTGGTGGGGGATCAAAGTCCACATAGTTCGGATGGGCATGAGAGATTACACTCTAAGGTAGAACAAAGTGTGGGTAAACCGACGTAAAGGGTGGGTCGGAATGACCGATTGTTGGGATTGAACCTCGGGGAGGCTTTCTACGTACCATTCCTAGTACATAGGGATCAAATTCCACGTAGTTCGGATGAGAGTGGGGATTACTCTCTGAGGTATCCCGAGAGAAGATTTCATGGTCGATGCTTAATCTAAGCCCACGTGAGTCATGCTCGGTGTGAGAAACAAGAGGCATAAAGGACTAGACAATCACATCGAGAAAGGTGTGTCTGGGGAAAGTGAAGTGGGGCTTATGCATGGAGGCAACAAAAAAAGTAGGGGCATACTCCGAGATGGATGCCCATGGTGACAAAGCGCAGTGGGAGAGGGACTTGGCCCCAAAGAAGGATGGAGCAACACCCTTCCCCACTACGCCCTTCCTTGGCCATAACCATGGGAATGTTTGGAGGTGCATGGGGGCTTCCTTCTGATGGGTAGTCTTCCATGCCCCAGGGAGGGGAGAATTTCCCCAGTCCTAAAAAGTGGAGGGGTAGAAAGGGGACTCCCGGGCTCAGACTCCGCATTACCGTGGGAATGTGAACCTAGGAGTGATTCTGAAATCCGCTCAAGGTCCGGAGCTACCCATTTGCCCTTGCTTACCATGGGTATGTGAACTCCAAGTGGCGCACTGATTTGACGGATGGTTACATCACATGAGTCTGGTGGCTTTGGTGGAGGCCTCAGCTTGGGGACGATGAATGGGCCAATAAGGGGGTTATAGAGAATCAGATCGGATTAGAAGGATTTTATCTGACTCAGGGAATGGGAACACCGAAGGATCTGGTGGGCCACACAAGTGTATGACTGGTGGAGACCTTCACGTAGGGAGGTGCTACACAGCTAGATCGTCCATCCATGAACCAGGGTGGTCTGCGGACCGATGGTAATTCTACGAAGTGGGGTGGTTCGCGGCTTCAGGTTCGGCCCGCGTACCAGGTCGGTACACAGAGGGGTCCATGCGGGCTGCGGTAGCTGAGGGCGACGCTAGTCAGGGGTTTTTTGGTCGGGGCTTCACCCACGTAGAAGGGTGCTACGTAGTGCGATATATCAAAAAAGGGGCATAAACTCCCCAGTCCGCGGGGCGTGCATCCGCGGAGGGGCCATGGTTCGTGGTCTTCTTTTCTTTGTTATTTAAATTTTGCAGTTCACCAATTTGTTATGCGTTTTTGGTTAATTATTAATCCTCTTCCAGCTTCATACCTGTTTTGGTTCGCGAACTGGAACTTTTCTATTTGAGAAATCCTAAGCTCCTTCCTTTGATATCCTTCCACCCGAATCCGATCGATCTCCCAAAAATTGCCTCATTTTCCTCTTCCCCTCGATCTCAATTTATATAATGCGGAAAGAGATGTATTTTTGGTCATGCGACAGCTTTTGTGGAGGCCCATGATCGAAATATAGTGTTTTTAAGTAATTTTTGTTCACCAAGGTGTTCAGTGTTTTCTGGATTTTACATTTTTAGGGATGTTAATGGATTTTTGAGGATTTTTTTGGAATATAGTGTTTTTAAGTAATTGAGAGGTTTTTTTGATTTTTTAGTGTAATATGGTTTTTATCATTTTTATGTTTTTTAGTGGTTTTAAGTGTTTTCAGGTTTTTAAATTTCTCTTAAGGGATTTTTAGGTTTTAAGGTGTTTTTAAATTTTAAGGGATTTTGAGGGTTTTTTATTTTTTAGGGGATTTAAGGACTTTTAGTGCTTTTGATGTTTCAAAGGTTCAAAGGGGTTTTAGAGTATTTATTTTTTAGGGTTTTTATGGATTTAGCGTTTTTTATTATTTTTAGCCATTTTTTGGGTTTTAGGGGTTTTTATGGTTTTTAGGGGATGTTAAGGGGTTTTGGTTGTTTTAAAAAAAATTAGTGTTTCTTGGGTTTTTAATATTTTTAGTTTTTAGGGGTTTTAGGTATTTTTAGGGTTTTGTGGTTTTCTGAGGGGGATTGGGGGGTTCTATTTTTTTGGTATTTTTTATGATTTTATGGGGTAATAGGGTTTTAGGGATTTTATGGGTTTTGAGGGGTTTTAAGGGTTTTGGGGGGTTTTGGGGGAGTTTTAGGGTTTTCTATGAGTTTTTTGAATTTGTAAATATTTTTATTGTTTTTTATCATTATCAAGGGACGAAAGAGTCTTTATTATTAGAGTGCATTTTTAGGGATCTTATTTTTCTTTAGAGTATTTTATGACTTTAAGGGTATCTATGGTTTTTAGGGTTTTAGGGTCTTTATCATTTTCTAGTTTTTTTAGAGAAAACAATTCTCAGGACCAAGTGTGCCCAGTCCCGAAAATTTATTAATAAAATGGATGTGCAGAGTGTTACAAGGAAGAACTATAAACACTAGTATGAAGAATGATATTCATATATCTAGCTATAGAGGACACATAAAAATGATGGGTGACAAAGGACCATATTGAGCTCCTTTAATCAATATTTTTTTAGAGAGCACATCTACCACCATTTTCTTCTCCTATATGAATGAGTGACATTGAGAGTGTGGTCCTGGGATACCTTGAGTATGTCTATCTAATGCAGGAGAATTCTCCAAGATACCCTTCTTGATTATTTAGGGCCTCTGCTGCCAAGATCGAGTCAGATTTTATCCAAAGGGGCTTCCACCAGAAATGTTATAAAAACCAACCAACTTAGATCATTTCCCAAATATCATCCTCAAAAGAAAATCCTCTCCTTTTGAAGTGACAAAATCATCCATTAATAAAGTCTCTATATGTACGGAAGACACCCCCACATCCCGAGGGACTGGGTGCGCCCAATGTTGTTCCATACACATTTACTTTTATCCATGATGGAATTGGGGGGGGATCCACTGGAAAATCTTCAGAGTCAAAGATTTCATATTCCTACCAGAAACACTAATAGTGCACAAAATAATCAATTTATTCATATCATTTCCCATTGGACCAGTTTGGAAGCAAGCCACTACATGTAAAAAATTTTGAATTTCCACAACCCCACCATGAAAGGAGACATTTTTTTATTGAATGTCGCATCATTATGAGCTTCCCAAATGTAGGAAATGGTTTCAGCAGCTTCTATGAGAAGAATTTTATGATCTTTTTCACTAAAATTCATAGAACAAAAGTTTCTGAGCATATCAAAGACCCATCATTCAATGAATAATGTGAACCTAAACAGGTTCTTCAGGTAATTCCATAGGCTGGGAGCAAACTTATAACATATGAAAGTGTTCAGCACACTTTTCTCAGCACGAAGACAGAGGTAACAGGCGAAGTCAAAGTACCATCCATATTTTTGAAACTTCTCATTCATAGTCAATATTTTCATCCAAAGTTACCACAACAGTAAATATTACGATGGTGGAACCAATGATTTCCAAAATTTGGAGAGCCAAGCAGGAGGATGAATACCCTGATCACACTTATACAGATAAATATCCAATGTGTTCAGTATCCCTACAAGTTTCTATTTCTAAATGAGGATGTTACAATCAATGAAAATGTACCTCTTAATTTTTAGGATGATGTGATCCAAAAAAATATCATCATGATCTCACATCCAATATTTAAGGAAAACAATGGACAAGTGATGTAAATTGTGTGGGGATGAACTATTTCAAGAAAGGTACTTTCAAGAAAGTGAGTGGTCCAACAATTAAGATTTGAGTGCCTCAAAACATCCCATTTTGAGTGAGAAATAATTTCATTGTTTGAATATATGGCTGTAGGCCATACAGAGGATGTGATGTAACATATGAAATCATTAATTTTTTAAATGGTTAAAATGTTTTTTAGTGGTTTTAGGGATTTTATTTGTTTTTACAGTTTTTAAGGCATTTAGTGTTTTGATGATTTCTAGGGGTTTTATGGATTTTAGGTTATTTTAGGGGGTTTTGTATCTTTATGGGTTTTAGGTTGTTTTTTGGGTTTTTAGGTTTTTAAGGTTTTCTTTGGGGATTTAAATGATTTATTGGGTTTTTACATTTAAGGGATGTTATGTAATTTATTAGCATTTTAATGGAATTTATGTTTTTTAAGGATTTTTAGTTTTTTATGTTTTTTAGGTTTTTTATAATATTTTAAGATTTTAGTGGTTTTAAGTGTTTTTAGGTAATAAATGTTCTCTTAGGGGTATTAGGGTTTTTAGGTGTTTTTATATTTTTAGGTATTTTTATGGATTTTTTAGTATTTTATGGGTTCTTAGGGGTTTTAAGGTTTTTTAGGGTTTTTAGGGTTTTAGGTATTATAGGTTTTAATGGTGTTTTAGTGTCTAGGGTTTTTTTGAATTTTTTGATTTTAAAGATTTTTGGTGTTTTTTAATGTTTTTAGGTGTTGAACATATATTTATATTTTAGGTGGGGTTTTAGAGTTTTTAAGAGTTTCAACCTATTTGATATTTTTTAGAGGTTTATGTTTTTTTTGGTTTAAATGTTTTCTTAGGTTGTTATGGGTTTTAGGGTATTTTAAATTTTATGTATTTTTATGGATTATTTATAATTTTTATAGTTTTTTAGGGTTTTATGTTTTTTATAGTTTTTTGGGCTTGAGTTTTTTTATTCTTTCACGGTATTAATTTTTTTTTGAGTTTTTAAAATGTATTTAGGGGTTTAATGTTGAATTAGTGTTTTTATTGGTTTTTGGGGTTTTAATGGGGGTTTTGGGGTTTTTAATGTTTTAGAAGGGTTTATGGGTTTTAGGATTTTTAGGATATTTTAGTTTTTTTAACATTTTTAGGTTTTTGGGGGGTTTTATCATTTTTAGGTTTTTATGTTTCTCATAGGGGTTTTTAAGTTTTTATATTTTTTATGTTTTTTGGGATTTTAACACTTTATTTTTATTTTTATGGTTTATAGTGTTTTTAGTTATTTTGAGGGTTTTTATGGTTTTTATGTCTTTTGTGGAATTAGTTTTTTTATTTTTTTATGGTTTTAAGGTTTTTCTATTTTTTTTAATATTTTTAAGGGTTTATTGGATTTTAGGGTTTTTTTAGGGTCTTATGGAATTTTAGGTTTTTTATATCCTTTAAGTGTTTATATTATTTTTTGGGTTTTAGAGTATTTTGGTTTTTTATGGTTTTTACCAGTTTTTGGTTTTTTTTGGTTTTATGTGTTTTTATGTATTTATGGTATTCTCAGGGTTTTTCAATATTTTCCATATTTTTTAAATTTTTAAATATTTTTAGATATTTTTTGGATTTTTTGTGGTTTTTTATGATTTTCGTAATTTTGAAGGATTTTGAGGGTTTTTAGGGGTTTTATGGGTTTTATCATTTTTAGTTTTTTAGGGTTTTTTTGTTTTTTTATGGTTTTATTTGGGGGTTTCAGAATTTTTTATGTTTTAGGTATTTTTAGGTTTTTTAGAATTTTTTTGGTTTTTTATGGTTTTAGAGATTTTGATTATTTTTAGGGAAAGGAAGATGTGAGGGTCAGGCTATTCCCCCCCCCCCCCCAAATTTATTAGAAAGAAAAAAGAGACACAGCAGTCAAGGGAGGGGAGGGGTCAAACGACACACACCCAAAAACCCCTTACATCCCAAGACGCAAAAGACCCCAAAAAAATAAAAATCAAAAGAAAAAAATAAAAAACACACAAAGCCAAGCAACCACCACCGTCATCCAGCATCAAACAAAATCCAGCAGCTCACAGCTAACAAAACTACCAGCATTTAAACTCGATCAACAATCAACATCCAGCAGCATCACGGTCATAAACCACAGCTTCAGCATCTCCCAGCTCAACAGCAACCAGCATCCAGCATCACAATTGCCATCATCCAGCACATTCCAACATCCAACAGCAGCACATCCAATCATCACAGCAACATAGCAGCAGCAACACCTCCAAACCAACCAGCCCTAGCAACCAAAAGCACCAGAACCGACAACACAACCAATCACAGCCAGCATCATGAAACCACATCCCGAGCACCGCAAACAAACACAACTATCATCAACTCCCCGCAACCAACAACACCAAAGCAGATCATTCCTTGCCAATCCCTTATACCCAAGAAACCAGTAGGAGCCTCCTAACCCATCTCTTAAGAGGTTACAGCTTAACAACCAACAACCAAAACCTTCAACCCAAGTAGCTTGCAGCAATCCACATCTCGCAGTGCAACTAACAACGCACCACCAGCAACTATACCCAGTACCAAACCGCAACATCCAGAATTACGTAGCAGTGCGAGACAATTGAAATCCACAACACACGATAATCCAGAACTCACGATTTACAACAAATTCATGATCCCGCAGCAACAATAAACCACGACACAACCAAGAATCATCATCACATCGGCCCACAAAACCACAAAAAGCACCTCAAAAAACCAAAATAGCATCCAAAATCCACAACAATCCAGAAGATTAGCATCATCATAAAATGAAGCAAGTCGAAAACTAACCTTTCCTCCCTGATCTAGGATCACCACCGTCAGATCCACAGGTCTTGAAACCCTAGAAACAGATTCCAGATCTGTCGAACCAGCACCACACCACTATATAAATCCGTCCAAAGTGAATCCAACAAGGACCGAGAAACACCACCGGAGCCCAGATCTGTCAACGATAAACCCCGACGCACGCAGACGCGCCTCCAGCCGCCAGAAAACCGTGCCATACACGCCTCTGAAGGTCTTGAAAGTGTGATCCACAAGCCGGTTGAAGAAGTTCAAGAGAACAGATCCATGCCATCATGAAGCCCCACCGCCAAAAACCACATCTGCATCACACCTCAAGGTCTTGAAAGGAGTAGCAAAGCCGTCGGGAAGGGTTCTAGGAGGAACTCCTCGGAAATGCGAAATCGGGAGAGAACCTGGCGAGAGCGGAAACATTTTTTCTTTCAAGGTTTTATTTTTAGTGTTATTATGGTTCTTAGGAGTTTAAAGGGTTTGTTTGTATTTTTAGAGTTTTTTGGGTTTAATGGGATTTTTAGGGTTTTTATGGTTTTTAGGTGTTTTTATTTTGTTGGATTTGAGGGTTTTTTAGGGTTTTTAGGGTTTTATTTTTTTAAACTTTTTTAGGGGGTTTAAGTGTTTTAGGTTTTAAGATTTTCTTATAGTTTTTAGGATCTTCTTATATTATTTTATGTTTTTAGGTATTTTGAGGGATTTTTTTTTGTTTTTTATAGTTTATTAAGGTTTTAGAAATTTTGTGGGTTTTTAGGGGTTTTTTTTTTGTTTTTTAAGGTTATTAATGGGTTTTTGGATATTAAGGGGGGGGGGTTTAGTTTTTAGGGTCGTACGGTTCTTTAGAGTAATTTTTTAAATTTTTTATGATTTTAAATGTTTTTTAGATTATTTAGTGGTTTTTTTTGGGTTTTAATACTTTTAATGGTTTTTAGGGGTTGTTATTGTTTTATGGGTTTTTTTTTTGATTTTTGGGGTTATTGAAGAATTTATTGTTTTCATGTTTTCATGTTTTTAATTTTTTCTTATATTTTCAAGGGTTGTTAGGTTTTTTGAAATATTGAGGAGTTTTAAATATTTTTTAGTATTTTTTTTTTGGTTTTTGGGTTTTTTGAGACTTTGAGGGGTTTGGGGAACTTTAGGGGTTTTAGGATATTCAGGATTTTTAACAGTTTTTTGGTTTTTTAGGGGTATTAATTATTTTTATGTTTTTAAAGTTTTCTTATAAATTTTTACGGGTTTTAGGGTTGTTTACATTTTTATGTATATTGAAGGATATTTTAGTATTTTTAATGTTTTTTAGGTTTTAGGGATTTTTATAGTTTTTATGGTTTTTATGGGGTTTAAGTGTTCTTATGTTTTTAGGCTTTCTTAGGGGTTTTCATGTTTTTTTGGGTTTTTATTATTTTTAGGGGTTTCTATGAATTCTTATGGTTGTATAAGTTTTTTATGGATTTGGAAATGTTTTACGGGTTTTAGCGGTTTAGGGTTTGTTATGGCTTTTAACATTTTATAATTTTTAGGGTTTTAAGAATTTTTATTTTGTATTGTTTCATTAGGGTTTTTAAGGTTTTTTTGGGTTTTTAAGTTTTTTTATTTTTTTAAGATTTCGTTAGAATTTTTATAGTTTTTAGGGGGTTTTATGGTTTTGATCGTGTTATGGTTTTTAATATTTTAGTTATTTTATAGTTTTTTTGGTTTTTTGGGTTTTTTGAGTTTTCAAGGTTTAAAGGTTTTTCATATTTTTAATGTTGTAGTGGAGTTTAATGGGGTTGTATTGTTTTTAGTGGGGTTTTAGGGGTTTAATGGGTGATTAGGGTTTTTTTCAGGTTTTTCGGGGTTGTTAGTGGGTTTTTAGAATGTTTAAGGTTTTTAGGGGTTTAGGGTATTATTATTTTTCTGGTTTTAAGGTTTTAAAGTGTGTTTTGGTTTTATGGTTTTATTATTATTTTTAGGTTTTAAAGTGGTTATTATGTTTTTAGGGATCTTTTTTCATTTTTTAGGAGTTTTATGTATTTAAGTGTTTTTAGGGATTTTGAGGCTTTTTTGGGTTTTTGGGTCTTATTTATTTTTTGGGGTTCTATTTTTTTTGAGTTTTTTAGTGTTTTTAATTTATTTTTATTTTTTTAATGTTTCTTAGGGTTTAAAGGGTTTTAGAGATTTTAGTGGGGTTTTGGGGTTTTTATCGGTTTTTAAGGTTTATATGGTTTTTAGAGGTTTATGGTTTTTAGGGTCATTTAGGGTTTTAACAATATTAGGTTTTAGGGGTTTTAAGTTTTTTTAGGGTTTTATGGTTTTTTAGTGTTTTTCATTGTTTTTTTGGGGTTTTTCAATTTTAGGGAGTTTTATTGGTTTTTTAATATTTTCATTGTATTGAAGGTTTTTTGGTTTTTAGAGTTTTTATAATTTTTTGTGTTTATGGGATTTATGTTTTTTTTTATGTTTTTAAGGTGTTGTTAGGGATTTTTGGGTTTTTTGGGGTTTTATGTTTTTAAGTATTTTTATGTCTTTTTTTGAAATTTTATGGGTTTTAGGGTTTTTATGGGTTTTTGGGTTTTTGGTGGTTTTTTAGGGGTTTTAATTTTTTTGGACTTATTAAACCTTTTTATGTTTTATAGGGTTTTTATAGTTTTTTAGGTTTTCTAATATATTTTTGGGTTTTTATGGTTTCTGAAGGTTGTAGGATTTTTATGGTTTTTAGGTCTTTTATAGTTCTTAGTGTTTTAGGGTTTTTAGGGGTTTTAGTGTTTTTTAGAATATTTGGGGTTTATATGTTTTTAGTTTTTTATGGTTTAATTAAGGTATTCAATGTTGTTAGGGTTTTTTATGTTTTTTTTAGAATTTTGGGTTCTTAGGATTTGTATGGTTTTTAGTAGATTTAAAAATTTTGATGTTTTTAGGGGGATTTAGTGTTGTAGGTTTTTTATGGTTTTTTTGTTTTTAGATATTTTAAGAGGTTTTATGGTTTTTCAGAGTTTTTTGAAATTTTATGGGATTAATGGGTTTCTAGTGTTTTTAGTGGTTTTAGGGGTTTTTAGGTTTTTAGGGGGTATTATATTTTTTAGGGTCTTTATTGTTTTTATAGTTTTTAGTGTTTTTTTTCTTCTTAGAGTTTTTAAGTTATTTTATGTTTTTAAGTTTTTCTTAAGGGTTTATAGTTTTTTTAAATTTTTATGTAATATAGGGATTTCTTTTATTTTAATGGTTTTTAGAGATTTTATGGATTTTGAGAGATTTTATAGATTTTAGGTTTTATAGGTTTTTATGGTTTTGGTGATTTTTATGTGGTTTTTAAGTTTTTATGGTACTAAAGATCTTTTATATGTTTAAAAAATTCTGGGCTTTAAAATTGTTTAAGAATTTTTTATGGTGTTTAGGGTTTTCATGGGGTTTTAGGGTGTTTTTTGATTTTTAATGGTTTTTATTGTAATTTGGAATTTTAGAGTTTTTTTATCATTTTAAGGGGTTTTAGCATTTTTCTAGTTTATTAGGGGTTTTATTTGTTTCTATGATTATGTTGTGATCCTAGTGGTTTTCATAGTTTTTAGGGTTTTTAATTATTTTAGGTACTTTTAGTGATTTATTTATGATTTTTATTAGTTTTTCATGTTAATAGGGATTTTTATATTTTTAGGAGTTTTTATAGTTTTATAGTTTTATGGGTTTTAGAATTTCTAGGTTTTTAGTGTTTTATGTTTTTTTAGGTTTTAAATTTTTTCTTAGGATTATTTGGGACTTTAGTGGTGTTTACATTTTTTTTCATATTTGTAGCTCTTCTATATGATTTTTATGGATTTTTGTATTTTTTAGGGGATTGAGGGTTTTTATGGTTTTTATGGATTTTAGGGGTTTAAAGGTTTTTTGGGTTTTTAGGGTGTATTTGGAGTTTTTAAAAGGATTATTGTTTTTTAAGGATTTTAATCTTTTAGGGTATTGAAGGGTTTTTAGATTTTTTTACTTTTTAGGTGTTTTATGGGTTTTTAGGGGTTTTAGTGTTTTTAGGGGATTTATGGTTTTCATGGTTTTTTGAAGGAATTGTAGGATATTTTTCTTTTTTTAGGTTTTTAGTGGTTTTAAGTGGTTGTAGGTTTTTATGGTCTCTTTAGGGGTTTTCAGGGTTTTAGGGTTATTTTCTTTTAAGTATTTTTATGTTTTTTATGGGAATAATGATTTTAATGGTTTTTATGGTTTTTATAGGACTTTTTGTTTTTAGGGTTACTTTTAGTTTTTAGGGTCTTTAGGGTTTTTTAAAATTTTTTGGGTTTAAGGGGATTTTAGAGTTTTACTGGGTTTTTAGGGGTTATTTGGCCTTTTAGAGTTTTTTATGGTTTTTAGGGGACTCTATGTTTTCTTGTTTTTTAAGTTTTTAGAGTATTTTAGGGTTGTTGATATTTTTATTTGGGGAGAGGTTAATCGTGTTTATTATATTAATATTTTATTAGGGTTATTATATATTATTATTTAATTTTAGAGAATATTTTGGTTTTTTTCATTGTAGTGTTTTTAGGGGTTTTAAGTGATATTAGGTTGTTAGAGTTTTCATAGGGGTTTCAAGGTTTATAAGATTTTTTACAATTTTAGGGATTTTTATGATTTTTAGGGGTTTTAGGGTTTTTAAGGATTTTGAGGGGTTTGGGGTTTTTAGGGTTTCTAGTGGTCTTAGGGTATTTATGGGTATTATGGTTTTTATGGGTTTTTATGGTTTTAGGGTTTTTTTTGCGTTTTTTGTTTTTATGCGTTTTAAGTGTTTTCAGGATTTTAAGGTTTTTTTGGGTATTTTAGGATTTTAGGGTTTTTAGGGTTTTTAGGAATTTTTTTGGGATTTAAATATTTTTATAGGTTGTTTTTTGTTTTAAGGATTTTGATGGTTTTTAGGGTTTTTTATAATTTTTAGGTTTTTTAAGGTTTTTTTTATTTTTTTGGGTTTTTTTGAGTTTTAGGGTATTTATGTATTTTTACTATTTTAATGATTTAAGGGGTTTGAATGGTTTTTAGATTTCTTTGTAAGATTTTATTGATTTTATAAATTTTTTGGTTTTTAGAGGTTTTTAGGGGGTTTTATGGTTTTTATCATTTTTATGGTTTTTTGGGATTTCTAGTGTTCTTAGGGGGTTCAATTCATTTAAGGATTTTATTTGTTTCCTATGGTTTTTTAGGTTTTTTATATGTTTTTAATTTTTTTTGGTTTTTTAGGATATTCATGGATTTTGGGGATTTTGAGGGGTTTAAGGTTTTGACATTTTTTGTAGTTTTTCTAGATTTTTAGGTTTTTATTGACTTTTTGGGTTTTCATGGGATTTTAGAGTTTTTAATTTTTTAGTCGTTTAAAGAGTTTTTTGAATTTTTAATTTTTTAAAGTTTTTATGGGATTTATGGTTTTTAATGTTTTAATGGGAGTTTTTTGGTTTTCAATATTTATATATGTTTTTAGGGTTTTTAGTGTATTTTAGTTGTATAATTTTTTTTTGTTTTTAAGGTTTTTTAGGGGTTTTTAGGGCTCTTGGTAAATTTATTTTTATTTTTTTAGGTATTTTACGATTTTTATAGTTTTGGGGTATTTTGAGATTTTTGGGGTTTTTAGGGTGTTTGGGTTTTTATTGTTTTTTCAGATTTTCATTAGTTTTTATATGTTTTGTGGTTTTTAAAGGATTTAATGATCTAAGAGGTTTAATTGGTTTTTAGAGTTTTATTGGTTTTATGATTTTTTATGGGTTTTAGGTTTATATGGGTTTTTTTGGTTTTTGGGTTTTTATGGTTTTTTAGTGTTTTCAGTGTTTTTAGAATTTCTCTATTTTAGGGGTTTTAATGGTTTTTAGAGTTTTTATTTTATCTTTGTGCTTTTCAGTTTTTTTATGTTTTTACTTTTTTAGGTATTTTTATGGCTTTATTTGTTTTTTTGATTTTTTAGGGTTTTTAGGGAATTTGAATGGTTTTAGGGTTTTTAAGGGTTTAAAGATTTTTTAGGGATTATGAGGGTTATAGTGTTTTTACAGTTTTTATGGTTTATTATTTTTTAGTGTGTTGAAGTGTTTTATGTTTTTAAGGGATTATTAGGTTTTATCTTGGGTTTTTATGGTTTTTTACAGTTTAGGGATTTTTTTGGGATTTTTTGGTTTTTTATGGTTTATTAGGTATTTTTTGGTTTTTGAGGGTTTAGGTGTTTTATGATACATTTAGGGCTTTAAATTTTATTTAGAGTTTTTTTTAACATTTTTATGTGTATAAAGGGTCTTTAGAGTTTTTACTGTGTTTTTAGCCTTTTTATGGGTTTTACGGGTTTTATGTTTTTTCAGGGGTTTTAGGGTTTTTAGGGTTTTTAGCATTTTTTAGTTTTTTAGGGGTTTTAAGTGTTTTTAATATATTAAAGTTTTCTTAGGGATTTTCAGGGTTTTTAGGGTTTTTTCATTTTTAGGCTTTTTAGTGATTTTTTAGAATTTTTATTTTTCAGGGTTTTTAGGGATTTTGCTCTGTTTTTGGGTTTTCATGGTTTTTTAGGGTTTTTAGTATTTTTAGGTTATTTCGAGGTTTTAAGTGTTCAGCATTTTTAAGGTTTTATTAGGGGTTTCATGGTTTTTTTTATTTTGGATTTTTTAGGGATTTCCTGAATTTTAAGGTTTTTTATTTTTTTAGGGATTTTGATAGTTTTTAGGGGTTTAAAGGGTTTTTTTTATTTTTACGTTTTTTATGGGCTTATTGAGTTTTTACAGGTTTTTTAATATTTTTTATGATTTTAATGGTATTAGTGTCTCTTAACATTTTTTGGTGTTTAAAGTTGTATTAGAGTTTTTACTGGGTTTTAGTTTTTATAGGTTTTTATGGATTTTAATTTTATAGTGGTTTTTAAGGTTTCTAGGTTTTATGATTGTAGGGGTTTTATCATTTTTTATAAGTTTTTAGGTGTTTTTGGATTTTTATGGTCTTGTTAGGGTTGTTCAAGATGTTTAGGGTTTTTATCATTTTAGTGTTTTTTATATTTTTTTTAGGATTTTTATGAGTTTTGGGGGGTTTTAGTGATTCTGAGTGTTTTTAGGGGTTTTATGGGTTTCCTTTGGATTTTTCGGTTTTTTGAGGTTTTAGTGTTTTAAAGGGGTTTTAGAGTTTTTCTTATCATTTTTACATGTTTGATGGTGTTTTAGAGTTTTTATTGATTTTTATTGGTTTTTATGGGTTTTAGGGGTTTTTAATGTTTTATGGGTTTTATGGTTTTTAAGGGTTTTTGTTGTTTTCATGGTTTTCTAGGGGTTTTAGTATTTTATGGTTTTTAGGGGTTTAAGTGTTTTTTGTTTTTTTAAGTTTTTCATTTGGGTTTTCAAAGGTTTTTATGTTTTTAGGGATTGCAGGGATTTATAAATATGGCTTTGATGTTAGGTTTTCTAGCGAATTTCAGGGTTTTTATGATTTTTTAGGGTTTTATGATTTTTAGGGGTTTTAGTGTTTCTGGGTTTTTTTTAGAAATTTAATTGTTATTAGGTTTTTGATTTTTTCTTAAATATTTTTCAGGATATTAGGTTTTTAAACATTTTTAGTTATTTTTAGGTATTTTTTTGGATTTTTATGTGTTTTATGGTTTTCGGGATTTTGATGGTTTTTTGGGTTTTTAGGGTGTTTTGGATTTTTAGGTTTTAGGGTTTTTTTTTAGATTTTTTGGGTTTAATGGTTTTTATGGTTTTTTATTTCTTTAGGGGTTTAAAGGGTTTTTAGAGTTTCTAGTGCTTTTTGGGTGTTTATGGGTTTTTTGGGGTTTATGGATTTTATGGGTTTTACGGTTTCTTGGGTTTTTAGGTTTTTTAAGGATTACAGGGGTTTGGGCCTTTTTTAGTCATTTTAAGTAGTTTTGTTTTTTAATGTTTTTAGGGTTTTTATGCTTTTAAGGGGTTTTTTATTTTCTTAGGGTTTTTAGGGATTTTTAAGTGTTTTTATATGTTTTAATATTCTAAGATATTTTGGACGATTTTTTATTTTTTATGGATTATTTGGGGGGGTTTGGTGTTTATTTTGAGTTTTTTTATTTTTAAATACTTTTAGATTTTTTCGAGGTTTTTAATGTTCTAAATTAGTTTTACAGTTTTTAATGGTATTTTGGTTTTTATGGTTATCATGGTTTTTAAGTAGTTTAGGGGGTTTTATATTTTTAGGGCTTTGAGGGGTTTTTTGGGTCTTTTTAGAGTTTTTAGCATTTTTATTTCTTTTAGGGGGTTTAAAGTGCTTTAAGGATTTTATGGTTTTCTTAGGGGGTTTTCAGGGTTTTTAGTGGTTTTCACATTTTATGTGATTTTAGGGATTTTTAGTAATTTTTATGGTTTTTATGGTTTTTAGGTATTTTGAGTTATTTTTGTTTTTTAGGATTTTTTATGGATTTTTAGTATTTTTAGAGGCTTTATGGGTTTCAAGATTTTAAGATTTTCATAGTATTTTTTAGGGTTTAAGGGTTTTTTAGGGTTTTAAGGAATTATTGGTGTTTTTTATGATTTTGTTACTTTTTTAAGTTTTAATGGGGTTTTAGGGTTTTCAGGGATATTGAGATTTTTTAGGGTTTTAGGGGGATTATAGTTTTTTTTGATTTTTGGGTTTTTTTGAGTTTTTTAGTGTTTTTTGATTTTTTTATCTTTTTAACATTTTGTGGGGTTGAAAGTGTTTTTGGATTTTATAGATTTCTTTTAGGTTTTGTGGGATTTGGGGTTTTTATGGTTTTTAGAAGCTTTTATCATTTTTTGGCGTGTTTGGGTACATTAGGGGTTCTAGAAACTTTTTGGATTTTTAGGGTGTTAAGTGTTTTTTGGTTTTAAAATTTTTATTAGGTTTTTATAGTTCTGGATTTTTTTAAGGATTTTAAGGTCTTTTTTAGGATTTTTATGGGTTTTAATGGTTTTAGTGATTTTAAGGGTTTTTTGGGGATTTTTTTTTGTTTTTAGGGTTTTTTACGTTTTTTAGTGGTTTTAAGGGTTTTATAGTATTTAATATTTTCAGGGGTTTCAAAGGTTCTTAGTGATTTTAGAGGTTTTTAAGGTTTTAGAGGGTTTTTTTAGTTTTTATTGGTTTTTATTGTTATTATAGGTTTTTGATGTTTTTTAATGTTTTACTGGTTGCTATGGTTTCTGTGTTTTTAGTGTTTTTTATGTTTTTTTGTTTTTTAGCATTTTAGGGTTTTGGGGGTTTTAAGTGTTTTTTATTTTTTTAATGTTTTCTTTGGGATTTTCAAGGTTATTACCATGTTTATGTTGTTATATAATTTTGAGATTTTTTGGATTTATTATTATTTTAGGGGTTTTATGAATTTTAGGGTTTTTAGGGTTCCTATGGTATTTTGGGTTTTTAGGGTTGTTGAGCTTTTTAAGGTTTGTAAGGATTTTAGATTTTCTAATATTTTTAGGAGTATAAAGGGTTTTTAGAATTTGTAGTGGTGTTTTATGGTTTTTATGTGGTTTTAGTGTTTTTTGAGGTTTTTAGGGGTTTTATGGATTTTAGTGTTTTTAGTCTTTTAGGGGATTTTATGTTTTTTAGTGTTTTAGGGACATTTAGGGTTTTAGTGTTTTAGGTAGGTTTTGGGTTTTTATGGTTTTTCATGTTTTTATGTTTTTATGTGCTTTTAGGTTTTTAAGGTTTTCTTATTGTTTTGAGGGTTTTTAGGTTTTTCACATTTTAGGTATTTTTTAGTATTTTTATGGTTCTTCAGGTGTTTTAGGAATTTTTAGGAATTTTAGGTATTTTTTGGGTTTTTAGGATGTTTTATACTTTTTATCATTTTTAGGATTTTTTGGGGTTTTATGTTTTTTAGTTTTTTATCGTCTTCTTAGGGTTTTAGGTTTTTTATGGTTTTTTACCTATTTATTGATTTTATGGTATTTTTTAGGATATTAATGGTTTTTAGAGGTTTTAAGCATTTTGAGGCTTTTATGGTGTTTAGGGTCTATAGGTTTTTATGGTTTTTTAGTTTTTTGCAGATTTTATGGTTTTTCATAATTTTTAACATCGGTAGGTGTTTTATGGGTTTTTATAGTTTTTAGAGTTTTTATGGTTATTATGGGTTTTAGGGTTATTAATGTTTTTGGGGTTTATGGTTTTTAGGAATTTTTAGGTTATTTAGAATTTTTTAGGATTTTTACAGTTTTAATTATTTTTTAGGTTTTTAAGTTTTTATTTGTGTTATTCAGGGTTTTAGGGGATTGTACATTTTTAATTATTTTAAGATTATTTTAGTATTTTTATGGTTTTAGGGAATTTAAGTATTTTGAGGGTTTTTAGGGTTTTAAGGGTATAAGTTTCATTATGGTTTTTAGGGGTTCAAGGGGTTTTTTAGTTTTTTAGGTTTTTAATTGTCTTATAGTTTTCAATGTGTTTAGGTGTTTAAAGTATTTTTATAGTTTTTTGGAGTTTTTTGGAGTTTTTTGGGGATTTTGGGGGTTTATAGTGGTTTTATAGTTTTAAGTTGTTTATATGGGTTTAGGGGGTTTTAATGGGTTTTTGGGGGGTTTTCGGGGTTTTTAGGGGGGTTTGGGTTTCTATTTACGAGTTTTAAGTTTTTTTTACGATTTTATGGTTTTCCAAAGGTATTAGGGTTTTTTTTAGTTTTTACACTATTATGGATTTTTTTGGTTTTTATTGGATTTTTCTGGTTTTATGGGTTTTCATGATTTGAGGGGTGTTAAGGTTTTTATGTATTTTGGGTTTTGGGGCCTTTTGGGGTTTTTAGGCTTTTTATGGGTTTTAATGTTTATAAACTTTTTTGGGGTTTAAAGGGGATTTTATGTTTTATGTTTTATGTTTTTAGGGGTTGGGGGGGTTGGTGGATTTACGGTTCTAAGGGGGTTTTATGGATTTTAGGGGGGGGGGTTACGGTTTTTAAAGTCTTTTAGGGTTTTAGGGTTTTTTTTTATGTTTTTGGTGTTTTAACTGTTTTTAGGTTTTTAAGGGTTACTTAATTTTTTTTAGGGTTTTATATATTTTTTGGATTTTATGGATTTTATTGATTTTTTTTGGAATTTTTTGTTTTTTAGGGATTTTAGTGATTTTAGGTTTTTTATGGTTTTTAGTGTTTTAGTGTTTTTAGGTTTTGTGTAGTTTATGTTTTTTAAGGTTTTCTTAAGTATTTTTTTGGGTTTTTAGTGTTTTTATATTTCTACGAAATTTTAGGTAGTTTTTGAGATTTTTATGGTTTTTAGAGATTTTATTGATTTTGAGGAATTTTAGTGGTTTTCGAGTTATAGGTATTTTATAATAATTTTGAGTTTTTAGTGTATTTTTGAGTTTTTTGAGGTTTTAATGTTTTTTCAATTTATTGAATTTTTAAGGGGATTAAATAGATTTAGAGTTTTTCATGGTTTTTGAAGGATTTTATGGGGTTTTATGGTTTTCATGTTTTAGGAGATCAGGGTTTTTAGGGGTTTTAGAGGTTTTAGGTTTTTTTAGCATATTTTTATGTTTTAGGGGTTTTATGTGTTTTAATTTTTCAAGGTTTCTTTTATATTTTTAGTATTTTTTGGGTTTTTATGTTTATATTGATTTTTAGGGGTTTTTTAGGATTTGTATGGGTTTTAGGGGTTTTATGGATTTTCAGGGTTGTTAGGGTATTTAGATATGTTTGGGGTTTTAGGGGATTTTAGGATTTGTTTCGGAGTTTTTTGGGGTTTTAAGGGAATTAGATTTTTATTAATGTTTTTAGTGCTTTAATTGGGTTTTAGAGTTATTAAATTTTTATTGATTTTTTTGGGTTTTAGTTTTTTTGACGGTTTTTAGGGTTTTTATGTGTTTTAGGATTTTTAAGGGTTTTAGGATTTTCGATATTTTTATGTTTTTAGGGGTTTAATGTTTTTTTAGTATTTTTAAGTTTTTCTTAAGGATTTTTTGTTTTTTTACATTTTTATGGATTTTAGGGATTTTAAAGATTTTTATGGGTTTTTATGTTTTTTTGGGAATTTGAGATGTTTTTTTGGTTTTATGGTTTTTTTTTTGGTTTTTTTGAGTTTTTCTAGATATTTAATATTTTTATATTTTTTCAATGTTATAGGGGTTTATAGGGATTTTACATTTTCTTAGTTTTTTTTTATTTTTTTAATGTGTTATATGGAGTTTTTTGGTTTTTAAGGGTTTTTTGTTTTTTTGGGTTTTTTTAGTTTTAGGGTCTTTTAGGGTTTTATCCTTTTTAGGTATTTTAGGGGTTTTATGTGTTTTTAATTTTTCAGGATTTTATAATGAATTTTTATGTAATTTGGGTTTTTTATGATTTTATATATTTTTAGGAATTTGTAGGTTTTTTATGTTTTTTATCATTTTCATTGATTTTTTGGGTTTTTATCATTTTTTAGGTTTTTTAGGTTTTTTTCTTTTTTAGGTTTTTAGGGGATTTAAATGTTTTTAGTTTTTAATTTTTTATTATGGTATTTCATAATTTTTAGTGGTTTTATGTTTTTATGTAATTTTAGGTATTTTTTATAATTTTAATGATTTATTGGGATTTTAGATTTTTTGAACAGTTTTGGGGGCTTTTAGGGTTTTTAGTGTTTTTATGTTTTTTGGGATTTTTATGTTTTTTTTTTGATTTTTGGTTTCTATGGGTTTTATAGTTTTTAAATTTCTTATGATTTAATGGGTTTTGGAGTTTTTAGTGGTTTTTAGGGAATTTATAGGGTTTTGGGTTGTTAAGGTTTTTAGTGGTTTTAACGCGTCTTAAATATTTTTTATAGTTTTTACGGTTTTTAGTCTATTTTATGTTTTTAAGGGTTTTAATATTTTTTTGGATATTATAGTTTCCTTAGGGTTTTTTCGGGTAATAGGTTTTTTTCTATTTTAGGGACTTTTAGGGATTTTAAAGAATTTGTATGGTTTTGAAGGGTTATTAAAGATTTTTGGTATTTTTAATGTTTTGGGTTTTATGGGTTTTTATTGTTTTAATGGTTTTTTCTATACATAGTCCATCTTGATATTTAAGAGTTTAAAATGTTTTTTAGACTTTTTTTATTTTTATATGTTTACAAGGTTTTCAGATTTTCTAGTGAATTTTGAGGGTTTTATGGTTATTGGGTTGTTTGAAAGGATTTAGTGGTTTTTATTTTTTAGAGGTTTTAGATTTTTTTAGGGGTTTTTAAGGTTTTTTAGTAGTTTTAAGTGTTTTAGGGTTTTTTCTTCTTGGTTTTAGGGGGTTTACATTTTTTAACATTTTTATGGATTTTTATGGTTTTTGGGATTTTTATTGGTTTTTGGGATTTTGATGGTTTTAGCAGTTTTTTTAGTTTTTATGGTTTTTTGAGTTTTTTTGGCTTGTAATGTTCTTAGAGTTTTATAATGTTTTCATGGGTCTAAAGTGTTTTTAGATTTTTAGTGGCATTTTTTTGGTATAATGGGGTTTTAGGGTTTTTTACTGTTTGTAGGGGTTTTTATGGATTTCAAGCCGTTCTGGGTTTTTAGTGTCATTTATAGTATTTAGTGTCTTCAAGTATTTTAGGGGTTTTATCTGTTTTTAGTTTTTTAAGGTTTTATTAAGGGTTTTCATGGTTTTTATAGATTTTTTTATTTTGTATTTTTACGATTTTTATGTTTTTAGGGGTTTTAGGGTTTTATGGGTTTTAGGGGTTTTAGGGTATTAGTGTCTTTTAGGGTTTTTTTTTGATTTTATATATTTAAAGGTATTAAGTATTTTTTTCATTTTTATGGATTTCTAATGATTTTTAGGGGTTTAGGGTTTTTAGGTATTTTCATGGTTTATAGGGTTTTATTGGGGTTGTAGGGGTTGTATTGATATTTTGGTGGGGTTTAGGGTTTTATTGATATTTTATGGGTTTTATGGGTTTTTATGGGTTTTAGGGATTTTAGGGTCTTTTATCATTTTTTGGGTTTTAGTGATTTTATGTGTTTTTAGGGTTTAAAGGTTTTCATTGGGATTTTCAGGGTTTTAAATACATTTTATTTTTTTGGTATTATAGGGTTTTTTCAGGATTTTTATGGTTTTTTTTGTTTTTATGGATTTTTGGGGATTTTAGGATTTTTAGGGTTTTTATGGTTTTGGGAGGTTTTAGAGTTTTTTTTTCATGGATTTTATGGTTTTTAGAGTTTTTAATAGTTTTAGTGGTTTAAAGGGTTTTTTTTTGAGTATTTAGTTTGTTTTTGGGTTTTTATTATTTTTAGGTTTTTTTAATGATTTTATAGTTTTGATGTTTTAGGGGTTTTAAGAGTTTAAAATGTTTTTAGGTTTTAAGTATTTATTATGGATTTTCATGGTTTTTTTGTGTTTTGCATTTTTAGGAATTTTTAGGGAATTTTTAGGATTTTATTCAATTTTAGGGTTTTACTGGATTTTGAGGGTTTCAGGGACATTTAGGTGTTTTAATGTTTTTAGGTTTTTTAGGGGTTTTAATTGTGTTCAGTTTTTTGAGGTTTTTTGGGGTTTTTGGTTTTTCACATTTTTAGGGATTTTTAAATCTCTATTAGTATTTTTATTATTTTTAGGGTTTTTAGGATTTTGATGGATTTATGATTTTTTTGGGTTTTATATTTTTTTCTGGGATTTTAGTAGTTTCTTATTTTTGTTTTTTTAATGTTTTAAATAATTTTTTTAATTATATTTTGTGTTTAAATTTTTTTTAAAGGTTTTATTCATTTTTAGGGGTTTTAAGTGTATTTAGGATTTTTTTATATTTTTGGAGTTTTTATATTTTTAGGGGTTTTAGGTTTTTTAGGTCATTTAGGGATTTTAAAATTTATTAGTATTTTAGTGGTTTTATGTGTTTTTTGGTTTTAAGGTTTTCTAGTGGGTTTTCAATTTTTTTTTGGTTTTTTTACATTTTCAAATATTTTGGGGAATTTTTATTGATTTTTATGGTTTTTAGGGTGTTTGGGGATTTGAGGGTTTTTAGAATCTTTATGGTTTTAAAGGTACTTTATGTTTATAGGGGTGTTACTTGTTTTTATGTTTTTACATTTTTCTTAGTGTTTTTAGGGTTTTTAGAGTTTTTTATGTTTTTAGGATTTTTTTAGGTTCTTAGGGTTTTAGGTTTTTAGTTTTTTAAGGTTTTTTATGTTTTTAGGGTTTTTTAGGGATTTCACTGTCTACTAGAGTTCTATAACATTTTTAGAGGTTTATAGTGTTTTATAAATTTTAGTGATTTTAGGTGGTTTGTGAGTTTTAGGGTTTTCTATGTTTTTAGGGGTTTTATAGTTTTTAGGTTTTTCGGGTTTTTAACACTCTTTAGTTTTTAGTGGTTTTAATTTTTTAGGGTTTTAAATTTTTCTTATAATTTTTCAGTGGTTTTATAGATTTTATGTTTTTATGTATTATTAGGTATTTTTTAAATGATTTTATTATTTTTATAGGTCTTATGGATTTTAAGGGTTTTGATGGTTTTATGGTTTTTTTATATTATTAGCATTTTATGTTTTTGGGGGGATTTATGTGTTTTTATTTTTATAAGATTTACTTATTGTTTTTTTGGTTTTCATGGGTTTATATGGTATTCATGTCTTTTTGGGATTTGTTTATTTGTATTTTTATGGATATTTTGGGTTTTAGGGTTTTTACGGTTTTTAGGGTATAGGGTTTAGGGTTTTAGGATTTTCCATATCTTTTCGGTATTTAGGGGTTTTTTATAATTTAGGATTTTTGATGTTTTTTGGATTTGTTTTATCTTTTTGGGGGGTTTAAAATTTTTTATCGAGTTTTTAGTTATTTTTTGGGTTTTTATGGGGTTTTAAGGGTATTTAGGCTTTTCTTATTTTTAAAGTTTTGTGATTTTGTATGGTTTTAGAAGATTTTAATTTTATAAGGTTTTCTTATGATTTGGTATGAGTTTTAGGGTTTTTTGGGTTTTTTGGTTTTTTTGGGGCTTATAGGATTTTATGATTTCTTAACGATTTTATCGGTTTTTTATATTTTTTTAATTTTTTTGTATTTAATTAGTTTTGGGAATTTTTAGTGGTTTCTATGGTTTCTATGGGGTTTTATTTGTTTTAGGGTTTTTAGTTGTTTTTATGGTTTTGTAGAGTTTTTACAGTTTTGGGGGGTTTCGTCATTTTTTTAGAATATTTAGGGGTCTAAAGTGGTCTTAGGTTATTATGGTTTACTTAGGATTTTTAGGGGTTTTTTGGGATTTTTATGTTTTTAGGGATTATCCAGGAATTTTATGATTTTTATGTCATCTTAGTGTTTTTAGGGATTTTGAATGGTTTTGTGGGTTTTAAATGTCTGTAGGGTTTTGCGTTTATTGGTTTTTTTGTTTGTTCGTGTTTTTTGGTTTTTTAAGTTTTCTTAGGGGTTTTCTGGGTTTTTAATGGTTTCTATGTTTTTAAGTTTTTTTTGGTATTTTTATTATTTAAATGGTCTTTATTTTTATTTTTGTTTTTAGGGGTTTTTATGGGTTTAATGGTTTTTAGGGTTTTAGGGTTTTTATGGTTTTTTGTATGGTTTTATATTTTTTTTATTTAATGGTTTTAATGGTTATTTGAGTTTTTAAATGTTTCTAGGGGTTTAAAGTGTATTTATAGTTTTAGTGGTTTTTAGTATTTTAAGGGTTATTTCGTTTTTGAAATATTAGGATATATATAGTTTTTAAGGTTTTTATGTTTTTAGGATATATAGTATTTTAAGGTTTTTAGGGTTTTTAGGGTTTTAAGGTATTTTGGTGTTTAATTTTTTTAGGTATTAATGGTTTTTTGTTTTTCTAGGGTTTTTAGGGTTTTAATGTTTTTAGGAAATTTTATGGGTTTTTTAGGATTTTTATGGTTCTGGAGTTTGAAGGTATTTTGAGGTATTATGGGGTATTTTTAGAGTTTTATGGTTTATAGTGTTTTATATTTTTAGAGGTTTTAAGTGGTTTTGGGTTTTATGGTTTTTAGGGTTTTTAGGATTTCTAGGGTCTTTTAATTTTTTTATATTAATTTTAGAGTTTTTAATTTTTATTGTTTTTAGGATTTTTAGGGGTTTTGAGGGTTTTTTCAGTTTTTTGGGTGTTTAAAGGTTTTTAAGTATTTTTAAATTTTTTGAAGGGGTTTAAATGATTTTTAGAGTTTTTTTGGGTTTTTATGGGGCTTCAAGTTTTTTAGAGTTTAAAGGGTTTTTATCTTTTTTATGATTTTATGATTCTTAGGGTTTTAGGGTTTTTAGCGTTTTTTGTTTTTATGGGTTTTATTGTTTTTAAGGATTTTTTAGGGTATTAAGGGTTTTTTAAATGTTTTTGGGATACAGTGATTTTTTAGGAATTTTATGTGTTTTATGTTTTTTTTGGTTTTTTATATATATTTATAATCATTAGGGTTTTTATTGTTTTTAGGGGTTTTAGGGTGTTGAATGTTTTTAGAATTTTAGGGGTGTTAAGATTTTTTGTGGTTTTTAAAATCTTTCCTAGGGTTTTTTAGTGTTTTTAGGGTTTTTTATGTTTTTAGTGACTTTAAGTGATTTTTTAGGTTTTTTTAATTTTTTTAGTGTTTTTATGTATTTATAGGGTTTTGGGGTTTCAGGTTTTTAGGGATTTGTGGTTTTTTGGTCTTTTGTGTGTTTTTTGAGTTTTGGAGGGTTTTAAAACATGTTATAGTTTTTTAATGTTTTTAACATTTTAAATGGGTTTTAGATTTTTTTAGTTGTTCTTTAGGATTTATATAGTTTCTATGGTTTTTAGGATTTTTAATGGGGTTTTGTTTTTCAATTTTTAGATTTTTAGGGGTTTTAAGTGTTATTTGATTTTTTTTTTCTTATGGGTTCGCATGGATTTTATGGTTTTTAAATTTTTATGGATTATAAAGGATTTTTTTTGGATTTTAAGAGTTTTAGTGTTTTTCTAGATTGTGAGTCGGATTAGGGGTTTTTAATGTTTTTAAGGATTTTTTTGGGATTTTAGTGCTTTTTATATTTTTTGGGGTTTTTGTTTTTTTTGGTTTTATGTTTTACCAGGGGTTTTCTAGGTTTTTAGCATTTCTTCTATTTTTTGGGATTTTTAGGATTTTTTAGTATTTTTTGTGTTATAGGGTTTTTATATATTTGGATGGGTTTTAGGGGGGTTTTATATTTTAACAAATTTTATTGTTTTTTTGGGTTGTAGGTTTCTTTATGTTCTTTAGGGTTTTCATGGTTTTTTGGAGTTTTTAATGCTTTTTTGGTTTAAAGGGTTTTTGTATTTTTCATGATTTTTAGGATTTTATTGCGTATCAATATTTTTAAAGTGTTTTAGGGGTTTTTTGAGTTTTTTTTGTGTTTTTACGGTTTTTAGGGTTTTTCGTGTTTTTATGGTTTTTAGCGCTTTTTAGGATTTTTAAAATTTTTAGGGGTTTAAATAGTTTTTGTGTTGTTAAGGTTTTCTTACAGTTTTTCAGGTTTCTTATGGTGTTATGTTTTTATATATTTTTATGGATTTTTAGTATTTTTCTTATTTTGTTGAGGTTTTAGGGATTTGGTGAGTTTTTTGGGTTTTAGAGTTTTTACTATTTTTTAGGTTTTTAGGGGTTTTAAGTGTTTTTAAGATTTTTATGATTTATTAGGGTCCTCTAGTAATTTTAGTGCTTCTTTAATATTTATGATTTTTTTTAGTTTTTTTACATTTTTTATGTTTTTATGATTTTAGGGATTTTGAGGGTCTTTAGGGTTTTTTAGGGTTTTAGGGTTTTTATTGTCTATTATATTTTTTTATTTTATGGGTGGTTAATATATTTAAAGTGGTTTTTAACATTTTTAGGGTTTAAAATGGTTTCTCGAGTTCTTAGAGGTATTTAATGTTTTTATGGGTATTTAGGGTTTTTATTATGGTTTTTAGGGGGTTTATGGTTTTTAGGGTTTCTAATATTTTTTTAGGTCTTTTATGGGTTTAAGTGTTTTTTGGTTTTTAAGGTATTCTTATAGTTTTTAGGTGTTAAAGGGTTTTTTACATTTATATTGATTTTTTGGGATGTTTAAATATTTTTATGGGTTTTTAGGGAATTTGAGGTTTTTTTGTTTTTAGAGTTTTTATTGGTTTTTAAGGGTTTTTATTTTCTTCTAGGTTTTTATGTGGTTTTATGGTTTTTAGGGGTTTTAGGGATTTATAATATTTTATCATTTTTAGTATTTTATCGATTTATAGGTGTTTTAGATTTTTTAGGTTTTTAAGGTTTCCTAAGGGGTTTCAGGGTTTTTAGGGCTTTTCCCTATTTTTAGGATTTTTTTTGTCTTTGTTTGGATATATATTATTTTTTTGGGGTTTTAATGATGTTTGGGTTTTGTGGTTTTCAAGGGTTTTTATTATCTTTTAGATATTTTGGGGGTTTATGTTTTCTTAATTTTGTTAATTTTTTTTGGGTTTTCGGGTTTTTTACATTTTTATTGATTTTAAGGGATTTTAGAGGATTTTTATGGTTTTTAGGGATTTTCCTGATTTTGATAGTTTTTAGGAGTTTTTAGGGTAATTATGGGTTTTTGGGGTTTTAAGGGGTTTTTTTGAGTTTTCATGTGTTTTAAGGTTTTCTATAGTTTTTTATATTTTTTAAGGGTTTAAAGGGGTTTTAGGGTTTTAGTGGGGTTTTTGGTTTTATAGGTTTTTATGTTTTTTAATGTTTTAGGGGTTTTTATTGTTTTTATGGTTTTTAAGGGTTTTTAGGTTATTTAGGGATTTTTGTATTTTTTAGGATTTTATGTGTTTTAAGTGGTTTTATGTTTTAAGGTATCCTTAGTGGTTTTAGTGGATTTCGTGGTTTTTAGATTTTTAGATATTTTTAGGAATTTTTTGGATGTTTATGGGTTTTTTGGGTTTTTTGTGATTTTGCTGGTTTTTAGGGTTTTTAGTGTTTTTAGGTTTTAAGGGTTTTTAATTTATTTTTTTGGTTTTTAAGGCTTTGTTAGGTTTTTATGTTTTTTTATCATATTTAGGTACTCTTTAAATTTTATTAGTATTTTTATGATGTTTTAGGTTTTTTATGATTTTTGAGGGGTTTTATGGTTTTTATGCCATGTATGGTTTTTTTTGAGTTTTTATGGTTTTCTTAATTTGTAATAATTTTATTTTTTTTAATGTTTTAGTGGTTTAAATCGTATTTATATTTTTAGTTTTTTTAGTGGTTTTATTGGATTTTATGTTTTTTCATGGTTTTTATGGTTTTTTGGGGTTTTAATTTTTTTTCTTTCATTTGTATGGGTTTCATCATTCATGGAATTATTTAAGGGTTTGAATTTTTTTAAGTTTCTTGGGTTTTCTCATGGTTTTTAGTGTTTTTTACGTTTTTAGTGATTTTTTGGTTTTTTAGGATAGTTATGGTATTTCATGGTTTTCAGGAAATTTAAGGGATTTTAGGGTTTTTAGGGATTTTAGGTTTTAGGGGTCTAAAGTGTTATTAGGTTTTTAATGTTTTCTTATGGGTTCTCTTTGTTTTTATGGTTTTTTTATTTTTTTATGGGTTTTTAGGGACTTTTTAAAATTTTAATGGGTTTCATAGTTTTAAGCAGTTTTGAGGGGGTTTTAATGATTTTTAGGGATTTTAGGGGGTTTAGGGGGTTTATTGATTTTTTTGGGTTTTTATGGGGTTTTTGAGTTTTTAGTGATTTTAGTGTTTTTAAAAGTTTTTAACATTTTTAGGGGGTTTAGGGATCTTTGTGGTGTAAATGGGTTTATATAGTTTTATGTTTTTAATGGTTTTTAAGGGTTTTATTGGTTTTATAGTTTAGGGGTTTTAGGGTTTTTTAGATGTTTTGGAATTATTTTGGTATTTTGGGGTTTTAAGTGGTTTCCGTTTTCTAAGGCATTCTTAGGATTTTTTAAGAATTTTACGTTTTTTTAAATTTTTAGGGTTTTTAGAGTTTTTTTTGGTTTTTTATAGTTTTTAATATTTTAAAAGGATATTGATGGTTTTATGAATTTTTTGGGTTTCTTGAGATTTAATGATTTTCTATGGGTTAATTTTAGTTTTTAGAAGGGGTTTTTAGAGTCTTCTTACATTTTTATGTGTTTAAGGGCTTCCTAGAGTTTTTAGTGGCTTTTAGATTTTTTATTGTATTTTAACATTTTTTATGATTCTTTAGGGTTTTAGGGTTTTTAAGGGTTTTAATGGTCTTTATGGTATTTAGAGATTTTTATGTTTTTAGGCGTTTAAAGTGAATTTTAGATTTTTATAATATTATTATGGTTTTTAGGGTTTTTATGGGTTTTAGGGTTATTTATGTTTTTTTGGATTTTTAGGTATTTTTTAAGGATTTATATAGTCTTTTAGGGTTTTTACGGATTTTGTGGGTTTTAGGGTTTTTTAAGGTTTTTAGGGTTATTACAATTTCAAGGTTGTTTGGGGGGTTTAGGTTTTTTTCATGTTTTATGTTTTTCTTGTTTTATTTTTTTCTTATTTTCAGGATTTTTTACATTTTTAGATATTTTTGTGGATTTTTAAGGATTGTATTTTGGTTTTTTGGGATTTTTTTATTTTGAGGATTTTTAGTGTTTTTAGGGGTTTTATGGTATTTTTGGGGCTTTTATATTTTTTTCAAATTTTTGAAGGTTTTAAGGGATTTTCTTTGTTTTTTAATTTTTTAGGGGATTAAAGGGTTTGTGGAGTTTTTAGTGGGTTTTGGGTTTTTAAGGTTTTATTGTTTTTTAGGTTTTAAGTAGTTTTTATATTTTTATGGGTTTTATGTATTTTTAGGTTTTTAAGGGTTTCTTATCATTTTTTGGGTTTTTTTAATTTATATAGTTTTTAGGATTTTCTATGATCTTTATTCATTTTTAAGGTTTTTAGGAATTTTATAGTGTTTAGGTTTGGGGGTTTGGTTGTTGGTGTTTTAGGGGGGGTTATCTTTTTTAGGGTTTTTTTTTGTTTTTTTTGTGTTTTTAAACATTTTTGGGGGTTCAAATGGTTTTAGAGTTTTCAGTTTTTTTGGTTTTTAAGAGATTTTTTGGTTTTTAAGGTTTTTTGGTGTTTTTATTTCTTTAAGTGGGTTTTTGAGGTTTTAGTTTCTATTAGGGGTTTTATCCTTTTTTATGTTTTTAGGTGTTTTAAGTGTTATTATGTTTTTAAGTTCTCTTTGGGGTTTTCTAGGTTTTTAGGGTTTTTATGATTTTCAGGATTTAAGGGGATTTAAGGGGTTTTTTTTTGGGTTTTTAGTGTTTTTATGGATTTGAGGGATTTTGAGTGGAGTTTAGGGGTATTAGTATTTTGGATTTTTTCGGTTTTGAGGGATTTTAATGTTTTTTATTTTTTTAAGGATTTTTATATTTTTTTATTATTTTAATGTTTTATGGGTTTTTATTGATTTTGATGGATTTTCTACTTTTCTACTGTTATTTGGGGTTTTGGGGATTTTGTGGGGTTTTGGTGTTTTTTATGGTTTTAATGGGTGTTTAGAGTTTATCTAACCTTTTAGGGGTTTATATTTTTTAGTGTTTTAGTGGTTTAATGTTTTTATGGGTTCTTATGGGTTTTATGGTTTTTAAGGTCAATTAGATTTTTTTGATTTTTTTTGTTTCTAACATATTTTAGGTTTTTTGGGGTTTTAAATGGATTTAGGATTGAATATTTTTTTACTTAGTGATTTTTAGTTTTTTATGGTTTTTTATGTTCCTATAGATTTTTTGGGATTCTATTAGGATTCTTATGGTTTTTAGGGTTTTAGGGATTTTTAGGGTTTAATTGTTTTTTAGGGTTTTATTTTTTTTATAGTTTTAATGGATTTTTGAGTTTTTTTAGAGTTTTGAAGGTTATTTAATATTTTTAATGTTTTTAATGTTCTTAGGGGTTTAAAGTTTATTTATAGTTTTTAATGTTTTTTAGGGCTTTTATGGGTCTTTAGGGATTTTTTTTCAGGTTTTAGGGGCTTTTATTATTATTTTAGGGTTTTAGGGTTATTTTTGGGTGTTAGTGTTTATAAAATTTTTAGGGGGTTTATGTGTGTTTTTGGTTTTTATGACATTATTAGGTGGTTTTATAGGTTTTAGGGTTCTTAGGGTTTTTAATGTTTTTAGGGATATTTAGGGATTATTTAGGTTTTTTATTGATTTTTAGGGGTTTTGAGGATTTTGAGGGTTTTATGGTTTTTTATGGTTTTAGTGTTTTCTAGAGTTTTTAGCATTCTTTTTGGTTTTTAGGGGTTTAAATAGATTTTAGTTTTTATGGTATTCTTAGAGTTTTAAAGTGTTTGTAGGGTTTTTTACGTTTTTTGTAATTTTTTGGGATTTTTAGGATTTTTATAGGCTTTTGGGTTATTATATATTTTGAGGGATTTTACTTGTTTTTAAAGTTTATAGGGGTTTTATGGTTTTCTTTGGGTTATTAGGTTTTTCCAGATTTTTAGGGTTTTTAAGGTTTTTTTAGATTTTTTTAGATTATTTGGGGGTATACATTGCAGAAGAGGCGCAGGACTATGCTGGCCTAGCCCCCCAAAAATCAATAAAACATAAATACACAGGTACAAGATGGGTCTATAAGTGCAATAGTTTTATCTCACCCTTCAAATCTGAATCAACAAACGGAGTACAAAAATGTGGAGTGATGAAGTACCACATCAAACATCTTTCTTCAATCGCTCTTTTGGAGAGAGCATCCGTAACCGAATGGGACTCCTTATATACATGTAAAATACTGAAGCTCAGGGTCCAAAAATTATTAAGGCACTCAATCCAATGTGGTAAAAGTATCAAAGGGACATCCCTTGAAAATACCTTTAGAGAAGAAACCGCGAGCATAAAATCAAATTCAATCCAAATACTTTTCCACTTAAACTGAATCACAAATTTCATAGCCCTTATGATAGCCCACATCACTACTTTATAAGCACATATATCCCCAATAAAATGAAAGAAGCAGCCATTAACGAATCCTCTAGAGGTACAAAAAACTCTCCCACACCGCAAGGGTCCAGGAGATCCCAGGTCCGTTCTATCTATATTGATCTTTATTTATGATGGGAGTGGGGGAATCCATATAATGTACTTCAGAACCATTGGTTTTCTACTTCTACTAGAAACCCCAAGTGACCGCAATAATTTCAGGTCTTTATAATATTTTATTTTTTATTGTTTTATGATTTCATGGGTTTTTAATGTTTTATTAGGGGTTTTCTAGGTTTTTAATGCTTTTTTTTGGATTTATGGTTTTAAGGATGCCTATGGTTTTTTAGTGTTTATAGTTTTTCGTTGTTAAGTGGTTTTTTGGTTTTTTAGAGTTATTTAATTTTTTAATGGTTTTAAAGAGTTTTATAGGTTTTAGTGTTTTTAGGGTTCTTATGGGTTGTTTATATTTTTTTATGGTTTTTAGGGTTTTGGGATATTTATGGGTTCGAGGTTCTTTTAGGTGTTTTAAATTTTTTTATGTTTTTAGGGGTTTTTGGAGTTTTTAGGTCATTAAGGATTTATTTGGGGTTTTACATTTATAGTTATTTTAAGGGTTTTCAGTTTTTTTATGTATTTTAGGGGATTTATGGATTTTGAGGGTTTTTAGGGATTTAGTGGTTTTTTGGATTTCAAGTGTATTTTAGGTTTTTAGGGGTTTTAAGTGTTTTTAGGGTTTTAAAGTTTTATTAGGGTTATTTAGGTTATTTAGGTTTTTTTTACTTTTGTATAATGCCTAGTTCTTCTTAATATTTTTTGGTTTTTAGGAGATTTAGGGTATTTAGAGTTTTTAGGGTTTTTAGGGTTTATGATGTTTTTGTGTTTAGGGGTTTTTTATGTTTTTAAGAATTTTAAGGTTTTATATTTTCTTAAAAAATTTACGGGTATAAATGGTTTTTATATATTTTATTTAGAATTTAATTTTTTATGGGTTTATTGGGTTTATAATGGTTTTTATGTTTTTTTTTGGTTTTAAGATTTTATTTAGTTTTTTAGAGGTTTATGTGTTCTTTTCAATGTTTTCTTATGTTTCCCCAAGGTGTTTAGGGGTTTATTTTTTTAGATATTTTTAGGATATTAATGCATTTATATGTTTTAAAGAGATTTTGAGGGTTTTTAGGGAATTTTGGATTTTTATGGTTTTTGGGTTTTGAGGAATTTTCCGACTTTTTAGAGGTTTTAAGGGTTTTTTTGAATTTTTAATGTTTTTAGGGGTTTTAGATATTTTATTTATTTTAGGGTATTTATTGGTTTTTATTGTTGTTTACGGTTTCTTTAGGATATTATAATTTTTTTGTGTCTTTTAGGGTTTTTATACGTTTTTGGTTTTTTGGGGTTTTAAGTGTTTTTTAGGTTTTATTAGACATTTTCTGGGGTTTTATGAGTTTTATGTTTTTATGTATTTTTATTTATTTTAATAATTTCTATTGTTTTTAGGGATTTTGACGGTTTTAATGGTTTTTCATGGTTTTTATTGATTTTTAGAGATTTATGGATTTTTTTAGTTTGTTAGGGATTAAAAGGGTTTTTATTGCTCTTTAACTTTTTTGGGAGTTAAAATGATTTTAGTGTTTTTAGTGGTGTTGTAGGTTTCTTATGGGGTTGTGGGGTTTTTTAATGTTATTTATATATATTTTTTTAATATTTTACGGTTTTATGATTTTATGGTTATTTTTGTTTTTTAACATTCTTTTGGTGTTTAGGGGGTTTATGTTTTTTTTGATTCTGTGTTTTTATGGTTTTCTTAGTGGTTTTCATTATTTTTAAGGTATTTTATTTGTTTGGGGTGGTTTATAGATTTTGGTTTTTGGATTTTAATAGTTTTTTATAGATTTTGGGGGTTTTTAGGGTTATTATGGGTTTTATGGTTTATTATGGTTTATTATATTTTTTAGGGTTTTGGGGGGGGGGGGTTTATGTGTTTTTAAGGTTTTTAATGGGGTTCTTAGGGAATTTTTACATTTAATAGTTTTTATGTATTTTTATGATTTTTAGGGATTTTTAGGGTTTTGTGGATTTTAAATATTTTTAAGGTTTTTTATGTTTTTTAGGGGTTTCATGGGTTTTTGGGTATCAATGTTTTTATGAGTTTTTATGGGTTTTATGATTTTTAGAGTTATTAATGTTTTAAGAGGTTTAATGAGTTTTTTAGAATTTTTTAGTTTTTTAGGTTATTTGGGTTTTTAAAAATTTCTAAGGGTTTTATGGTTTTTGGATTTTTTTTGGCAATTTTAGAGGTTTTTAGGGTTTTTAGTGTTTTATAGGGTTTTAAGGGTTTTAAGTGTTATATTTATTTATGGTTTTCTTAGGGTTTTTATGGGTATTAAGGTATTTGTGTTTTTAGGTATTTTTAGGTATTTTTTAGTATTTTTGTAGTTTTTTAGTTTTTTATGGATACTGCAGTTGTTTGTGGTTATTAATATTTTCAAGGTTTCCTTAGTTTTTAGGATTTTATTAGTATTTTTCTGATATCGAGGTTCTTTTGAGTTTTTAATTATTATTTTTGTTTTAAAGTTTTTATTGAGATTTTAGTGGCTTTAAAATTTTTATGGTTTTTAGGTTTTTTTAATGTTTTTAGGGGTTTTATGGTTTTTAGGGCAAGGAAGATGCGAGGGTGAGGCTATTCCTAGACCCCCCAAATTTATTAAAGAGATAAAAAAGTAGACACAACAGAAAAGGGAGGGGAGGGGTCAAATGAACCACACCCAAAACCCCTTACAACCCACGCCAAAAAAGAAAAACAATGAAAGAAAAAGACTCAAAAATAGACACAACAGCAGCATCATCACGTCACATCCAGCCAGTACCAGTATCCAGCAGCACCACATCCAATCATTACAGCAACACAGTAGCAGCAACACATCCAAACCAACCAGCCCCAGTAACCAACAACACCAAATCCGACGTTACAGCCAAACAAAACTAGCAGTATCAAACCCAACACAACACCGCAACCAAACGCAGCCATCTTCACCTCCTAACAAACAGCAACCAGTAACTAGCAGCACAACATCAAACTCATCTGCAACAACAGTAAAAAACCAAACAGCCACAAGCATCAGCCCACAATTAGCATTCAACAACCAGTAAAAAATACAGCCTTTCCCCAACCAGCCTCTATTCACACCCTTTCCGGCAACAAGCATATCCTCCCCAGGAGGGTCCAATCTTGCAACAATCTCATGATCCAGCAGCAAAAAAAGCTCACAACCAAACCAAGTATCATCAGCACAACGGCCAACAAGAACACATACAACACCTCCAAAGTCCAACATAGCGTCCAACAAGTAGCAGAAATCCAGAAGCTCGATAGCAGCATGAAAAGAATCGAGTTGAAAACGAACCTGTATATTTGCATCAGCTGTGAAAATCCAGAAGCCAAGCCACCATGTCCCTTATATCATCAACCAGAGACTGCCACTGAGCCAGAAAAACCAGAGCAGCTGCCACAGACCTCCCAAACACAGAATTGAGGGGCCGCAAGATCAATGGTAAGGAAGGTCCAGACACAAACCTTGCCTCCCCGATTGAGGACTGCCACTGTCAAATCCGTGGGTCTTCAATCCCTAGAAGCAGATTCCAGATCTGTCACGCATGCACCACATCTCATCTGAAAAGAAAGCCCTGGGAAGGTCTGAATACCAAAATGTCAATGCACCTTTCCAAGCGAATTAAGCCCTCGACCCTGTTGACCCATCTGCAGATGCTTCAGATCTAAAGAATCGACCCCGATTCGCGACTGAAACTCTCCATCACGAAGCCAGGAACGATGTCGTCGCACGAGTTTAAAGCCATTGCGAAACTAGGAAGACCACCGCAAAATTAGATCTAGATCCAGGGTTGACTTCCCACATCAACTTAGAAACCCTCTAATCTTTTCCACCGCATCACCAGCGAGAGTCTCCATGAACATCGCCAATCCCGTCGAGCATCTGAGACCACACTCGGGCCATCGAGAAGCACTGGATGTCGCTGCCAAAGAGCATTGAAGATCAATGTATTCTAATTGTTTTTTGGGATTCTTAGGGTTTTTTATATTTTGAGGGATTTTAGATAATTTTAAGTATTTTCTATGGTTTTTAGAGAATATGAGTTGTTTAGGTTTTTCATTGTTTTTAGGGTTTTTTGAGTTTTTTGGGTACTTATGTGTTTTTTGGTTTTTATGGTTTTCTTAGAATTTTCAGGGTTTTTTGGGAGATTTTTTTTATTTTTGGGTATTTGTAGTTTTTTTAGTATTTTATGGTTTTTATAGTTTTTAGGGATTTTGAGGGTTTTAGGGTTTTTTAGGGTTTTTAGTGTTTGTAATATTTTTGTGCTTTTAGGTTTTATTAGGGGTTTACATGCTTTTTTATTTTTTATTGGTTTTTAGGGATTATTTATAATATTTGTGTTTATTTAGCATTTTAATGGATTTTGATGTGTTTTAGAGGTTTTAATGGTTTTAGGGGTTATTAGAATTTTTATAATTCTTTAGGTTTTTAGGGGTTTCAAGTGTTTTTATGTTTTTAATGTTTTCTTATAGTTCTTAATTGGTTTTCTGGTTTTTTATAATTTTTTGATATTTTTATTAATTTTATTATTTTTAATTTTTTTTAGGTTTTTATGGTTTTATGGGGTTTTAGGGTATTTAAGGATTTTAAAGTTTTATAGTTTTTAGGGTTTTTTGAATTTTTTATGTTTTAATGGTTTTCTAGAGTTTTTAATATTTTGGGGTGTTTAAATGGTATTTATAGTTATTAGAGGGTTTTAGGTTTCTTATGGGGTTTTATGGTTCGTTTTTAGTTTTTTAGGTATTATTAGTGGGGTTTTAGTCTTTCTGTGGTTTTTATGGTTTTTATGGGTTTTATGGGCTTTTTAGGGGGTTTAGTGTTTTTTAGGTTTTAGTGGTTTTATTTGTTTTTAAGTTTTTAAGGTTTTACTATGATTTTTTAGTGTTTTAAGGGTTTTTTATATTTTAGGTATTTTTATAATTTTTTAATAATTTTATAACTTTATGGTTTTAAGGTATTTTAAATATTTTTATGGTCTTTATGTTTTTCTGAGGGTTTTAGGGTTTTTTTGATATTTCTGGGTTTTATTGGGGTTTTAGTGGATTTTAACATTGTTTAGAGTTTAAATAGTATTTATAGTTTTTAGAGGGGTTGTAGGGTTTTTATGGGGTTTTAGGGTTTTTTATAGTATTTAGGGTTTTATAGATTCTAGGGGTTTCAGGTTTTTTGGGCTTTTAAGGACTTTTAGGGTTTTATAATTTTTTATGTTTTTTTTGTGTTTATGTGTTTTTAATGGTTTTGATTGTGTTTTTTTGTTTTTATGGGATTTTAATTTTTTAGAGATTTTTAGTATTTGTTTTAGGATTCTCATATTTTTTATGGTATTTTGGGATTTTGAGGGGTTTTTTGGGTTTTTTGGTTTTGAGGGTTTTTATCATTTTTTTAAGTTTTTATGGGTTTTAAGTGATCATATGATTTCAATGTTTTATTATGATTTTTTTAGCATTTTAGGGGTTTTTATTTTTTATTGATTTCATTGGGATTTTTTATTATTTTCATGGTTTATAGGTTTTTAAGGGGTTTTTAGAATTTTTGGTGGTGTTAGGTTTTTTTTGTTTTTTTGTTTTTTAGGGTTTTTTAGATTTTATGGTTTTTATATTTTTTAATTTTTTTAGTTGTTTAAGGGTTTTTAGTGATTTTTGGGGTTTTTTATTTTATTTATGAGTTTTTATGGGCTTTTACAGTATTTAGGGGTTATTATTGTTTTTAGTATTTTTAGCATTATTATTTTTAGGGGTTTTATGTTTTTTTAGGTTTTTTAACATTTTATTAAGTTTTTCCATGGTTATTTTATATTTATATTTATTTTTTATATTTTTTATTTTTTTAGGATTTTTTAGGAATTTTACGGTTTTGGGTTTTTTTAGGGTTTTATGGTTTTTGTGTTTTTTGGGGGTTTAAGGGTGTTTGGGTTTATTTAGGTGTTTTAAAATTTTAAAGGTTTTTAATGATATTTTTTATTAAATCGATTTTATAGTTTTCATTGGTTTTTAGGGTATTTATGGTTTTTAGGGGGTTTATATTTTTAGGATCTTTAGGGGTTTTAGGGGGTTTCATGGGTTTTAGTGTTTTTGGGTGTTTATGGATTTAAGTGTTTTTAGGTTTTTAAGGTTTTCATAGGGGTTTGGGGGTTTTAGTTTTTTTATGTTTTTAGGGATTTTCGGGATTTTAGGGATTATTTAGGATTTTGTGGGTTTTTATGGTTTTTAGAGATTTTTAGGATTCTTAGGGTTTTTATGGTTTTTATGGATTTTTGGTGTTTTTATTGGTTTTTATTGATTTTTTAGGCAAAAAAAGGTTTTTTATTATATTTAATATTTTTAGTGGTTTAATGGGGTTTTTGAGATTTTAGTGTCTTTTTGGTTTTTTATAGGTTTTTATGGATTATTAAGGGTTTGGGTCTTTATTGTTTTCATAGTTTTTGAGTTTTTAGCAGTTTATTTATTTTTAGGGGTTTTAGTTATTTTTAGGTATTTATAGTTTTCCTTGTGGTTTTCATGGTTTTAATGTTTTTTTAAAATTTTATGCAATTTTTGGGATTTTAGAGTTCTTATGTGTTCTATAGTTTCTAGGGATTTTGAGGGATTTTAGGATTTTTAGGGTTTTTAGGGTTTGTAGGGGTTTTAGCGCTTTTTAGTTTTTTAGGGGTTTAATTTTTTTATTATTTTTTTAAAGTTTTATTTGTTTTTTTGGTTTTTTACATTTTATCTATTTTAGGGATTTTTAGTGATTTTTATGGGGTTTTAGGGTTTTTATGCTTTTTAGGGTGTTATTGGTTTTTATGGGTTCTAGGGGGTTTATGATTTTGTTAGGGTTTTGTGGTGTATTTTGATTTTTTAGGGTGTTTAAGGATTTTTAGAGTTTTTTTAACATTTTTGGGGATTGAATAGGTATTAGATTGTTTTGTTTAGTTTTTAGGGTTTTTATGGATTTTAGTGGTTTTAATGTTTTTAGGGGTTTTGTGGTTTTTAGTATTATTTGGGTTATTAGGGTTTTTTAAAAAAATTTAGTATTTTTTTGTTTTTTAGGTTTTTATGGGGTTTGAGTGTTTTTAGGTTCTTAGGGTTTTCTTAGGCTTATTTCGGATTTTAGTATTTGTTATTCCTTAGGGTTTTTTTTTTGTAATTTTTACGATTTTAATAGGTTTTTTAGAGTATTAAGGATTTTTAGGGGTTTTAGGGATTTTGTGTTTTTTATGGTTTTATGGTTTAATTTGGGTTTTTTTAAGTTTTTATGGTTTTGAGGTTTTTATAATTGTATAGGGTTTAAAGGGTTTTTAGTGGGTTTTATGGGTATAGAGGTTTTAGCATTTTTTAATGTTTTAGGGGTTTTTTGGTTTTTTCGTGTTTTTAGGGGTTTTAGGGTCATTTACGGTTTTTATAATTTTTATATTTATTTTGAGTTTTATGTTTGTTTAAGTTTTTAGGTTTTCTTAGGCGATCTCAAAAATTTTAAGGTTCTTTACATTTTTATGGGTTTTAGGGATTTCTTAGTATTTTTTTAGTTTATAGGGTTTTAGGGATTTTGAGGGTTTTTTGGGTTTTAGGGGTTTTAGGGTTTTTAGATGTTTTAGGTTTTGTAGGGTTGTTAAGTGTTTTTAGGTTGTTAAGGTTTTCCTTGGGTTTCTTAAGTTTTTACGGATTTTTTACACATTTATGGATTTTTAATGATTTTTACGATTTTATATGTTTTTAGGGTATTCAAGGGCTTTTAGTGATTCTTAGGGGGTTTTTAGGTTTCTATGGGAATTTTAAGTTTTTAGAGGTTTTAGGGTTTTCTTGAGTTTTTAGGATTTTTAGAGTTTTTTGAGTTTCTTAAAAAATTTAGGGGTTTAATGGGGTTTTAGAGTATTTAGTGGTATTTAGGATTTTTATGGGTATTTAGGTTTTTTATGGTTTTAGGGTTTTTTATTTTTTTAGAGTATACGGTTTTTAGCATTTTTCTTACGTTTTTAGGGGTTTAAAGTGTCTTTTGGTTTTTATGGTTTTCATAGGGGTTTTTTAGGTTTTTAGAATTTTTATAAATTTTATGGATTTGAATTATTTTTAAGTGTTTTTTATTTTTTTAATAATTTTGATTATTTGAATAGTTTTTTAGGTTTTTTCGGGTTTTTTCGGGTTTTTTTTGTTTTTTAGGATATTTTTGGTTTTCTAGAGATTTTATCATTTTATGGGTTTAATAAGTTTTTAGAGTTTTTTGTGGGATTTTAGGGGTTTTATTGGTTATTGTAATTTTTGAAGGTTTAAATAGATTTTATGGGTTTTAGGGGATTTAGAGTATTTTAGGTTTTTTGGGCGGATTAAGTTTTTTTAGAGCTTATTTGTTTTCATAGGGGCTTTCTCGATTTTTTAGGTTTATACATTTTATGGGTTTTATGTTTTTTTAGGATTTTAATGATTTTTAGTGTTTTTAGGGATTTTGAAGGGTTTAATTTTTTTTATGATTTTTATGGTTTTTTAGGGTTTTTTGAGTTTTTTGGGGTTTTTATGAATTTTTTAACTTTTTAACATTTTTAGGCATTTAAAGTGTTTTTAGAGTTTCTATTTATTTTAAGGTATATATGGGTTTTATGGTTTTTATAGGTTATAGGGATTTTTATTGTTTTTAGGGATTTTAGGATTTTTAGTGTTTTTTAGTTTTTTAGGGGGTTTAAGTGTTTTTATGTTTTATAGTTTTCATAAGGTTTTTAGGGTTTTAGCATTTTTTATTTTTATTTTTTTTGTTGATATTTTTATTATTTTTTGGGATTTTGATGTGTTTTAGGGTTTTTAGGGTTTTTAGTGTTTTTAGGATTTTTAGGGTTTTTATTATTTTTTGGGTTTTTAGGGTTTTCGAGTTTTTTTAGTTTAATAGTGGATTTATGGTTTATAGAGTTTATTTAATTTTTTTTGGGGGTTTAAAGGGTTTTTATAGTTTTTATTGGTGTATTATTTTTATGGGGTTTTTAGTTTTTTGGGGTTTTTATGTTTTTTTATGGTTTTTAGTGTTTTTTAGGTTTTTATGGGTTTTAATTTTTTTTTGGTTTGTCATGTTTTCTTTGATGTTTTCAGGGTTTTAGGTATTTTTATGTTTTTAGTGATTTTTAGTGATTTTTTAGGATTTTTATATTTTCTCAGATTTTTAGGGACTTTGAAGGTTTTAGGGTTTTTAGGTGTTTAAGATTTTTTAGGGTTTGTATTGTTTTTTAGGATTTTAAGTGTTTTAATGGTTTTTAGGTTTTTATGGTTTTCTCAGGGTTTGATGGGGATCATGGAACACATGGGAATCAAGTAGTTTTATGAGGAATTGATGAGGAGGGTGAAATGCACATGATAGCACATGACGTAATGTGAGGATTTGGAGGCCTAATGATAAGGGAGCAGACCAAGAGAATGAAGGAGGGCTTAAATGGGTTAATCATATAATTTCAAGGGGATTCCCATACCCTTTCTTAGGGGATGAATCCAAGCATATATTTACATTAATTTATTCCCAAAATGATTTTAAAGACCCATCCAATGGTGTGTTATGAATGTCAAGCCCACCCGACCATGTAATATTCAATGTTAATAGTGGTGGGCTAGTTTTCATTAATTTCCAAAATGGTGCGATACTTTTCCTTTAAATTAATGGACATGTAATTTTTTTAAATAATTTAGTCTTTTTGACATGTTTAAACTAGGTATTAGACTTTTGTATCACTCTTTGGCTGTAATTAGTAACCCCTTGTACTCTATGAACATCCTAAACGACGTTAATGTTATTATGGTGTGTTTTGATAGAATTTTTTTTATTCTATCTTAATTATTGACTTATCAAAGGATTGGTCATCCTTTGTGGAATATTGTGGCTAGAGTTATTGGATGGAATTTCATGTTGGGTTCTACTTTGACCAACTCTTTCCATTCTTCCTATTTCTACCATTTATATCCCTTCTCACTAGATTTCTTCATGAGAACCATGTGCTCAACACATGAATATTGAAGAAGGTCACTAAGAAAATTCCTAATGGTTCTTGGATTTCATATCATTTAGTATCATATCCTAATTACAAGAAATCTGGTTCATCGTTTTTTATCCCTGATTTCATATTATTTTCTCCTTGAATCAGGCTTCTGGTCCATTTTTTACTTCACCTATAGACATCATTTCTTCATTATTTTTATTATTTTGGTATATCATCTTTTTATTTGAGAACCACATATTTATTCTCCATATAGAATAATTGAAATCAAATCTATATATTGTGAGATACAATGGGTTTAAATTTGGTGTTGAATTATACGATTTTAAAACCGTGCATATAGCACCTACAGTTTTAGGTACTTGACCCATTAATTATAAATTTTTTCTATATAAATTTTTTAATTATGTTTTTGGATATTAATAGGATATTTGAAATATTTTTAGGCTTTTATGGAGGTTCATGGTCTAAGAATAGATAGTAAAAATTGTGAAAAATCTCTAATAAATCGCGTAACTGAGATAGTGGATACTAGGGTGGCTCACGGTTTGGCCAAACCCTGAAAATAACCAGTAGAACCCATAAATATTTTGACAGTGTGATATTCATGGTTGGAGACCATGTTTTATAAATTTTTGATCCATCCATTTGAGGTGTGTTTTTAGAAAGTGTATCATGCATTGTTAGTGCATATTTTTCCTAACTGTGTTCCCTAACCATGCACCATAGAAAATTAGATATAGAAATTTAGGATACACAATGATTTTCCTCCTAAACCACTAATTTTTATCCTATAAATTCTATAAAAATATTTCATATACCTCGCAAGGCATTGTAGACAATTACTTTCGATCCAAGAGAGATTCATCTGTGAATCCAAGTGCATTGGAGACCTGGATTCATCAGTAAGTGCATATTCGACATCATTTTCCATAGATCACTTCTCCTTCCATCATTTAAAATCATGAATCTAGTTTTTTGGGGATATATCTATGTTATTTATTTTAGTATCGATGATATATGATTGTATTTATTTAAATAAATGAGATCTTAGTTGGAATATAGAATATTTAAGGTGGTTTGTTAAGGGTGTTTCATTGTTCTTCGTTTTTTTTCTAAGTTTGAGAGATAAGTGTCATCTCTCTCAACTCCACTTGATTATAACTTAAAGGGTAAATCTAAAATTTATTTAATTTTGAGATTTTTCTGAAATGGGTTGATATGATTTGGTCATAATGGTTGGGCATGAGTGGAATAGGATGGACAATGGTCCTGACATACCACCATCAAAGGGATTGATTATGGACGTGAAGTTCTACCATAAATGGTAACACAAATCTTGCGTGTGTGTTTATATTGAGGATATATAAGGATATGGAAATTTTTATGCCAAATTATATATAGGTAAATGGTGAAAATATTTGTTGATGTTCCTTTAAAAAATACTATGTTAGTTGTTGATGTATTCCTTGAAAAAATTGTTTTTAAGGATTATTTGATTACATTCCATGGAAAATTATTTTGGTTTTATATAAACTTTTTTAAAAGAATTTAAAATATTTTATATAAATGTGATAACATATTCAATCCAAGTGGCGTGAGTTTTTAATTAATTGGGTAAATACTATTTAGTTTTATGCTCACCCTCTTCTGGGGAACTATGGTGCGTTTGCAGATGTTATTTCTTGAGACAAAGGTAATGGTATGACATCATTGTTCTTTATTAATGCTTATTGATTGCTTGGGTTGTCCCTGTTATTTGGATCATGGATTATATTGGGAGCTTTTTTGGTGTATTTGGTGTATTTTGGTTTTATTATCATTTCTTTCGGTTATGTCACATTGATTCCACTTGTACTCTGATATTTTCTTTTAGATTAGTCTAGTATTAGATTGAATTTTTATACTCATCCATCATTATGAAGTTTTTCTGTTATGGTTATCATTGGTTTTTAATTTTTTCATAAAAGATAATATCATTCCCCAACTGTTTATGAGGCCCTTGGAATTTATTTACAACCATTGGTATCTTGGGGGTTTCCCCTAAGGCCTAGTAACTCCCACATTACTTCTCAAGAAAATGTGGAGGGGTGGGATGTTACAAATGGTATCATATCATTCGGTGTTTAAAATTGGAAGCATCTTTTTCTATTTCATTGGATGGTATCAAGGAGATATGAATTTCAAAACTTGAAATGTAAATCCTAAAAAGGTGTACCTAACAACTTTAAGCAAAAAAATAATTTACTAGGGAGTTGGGTAAACTAGAGTTTTGAGACACTTCTAGGAGTTTTCACTTAATCCTTATGGATTTATATCATGATAAGACCATGAAATACTTTTATATAAATGACTTATAAATACTTTTAAATAATTTATTTTGAGTAATGATTTATGATTTGGTGAAATTATTTTGATTTTTGAAAATATATGAAAATGGTTTGATTTTTAAAATAATGGTGGAATTGTACAAAATCATTTGAAAATGAAAATTGATTAATTTTTGAAAGCCTTGTTTTGATATGTGTGATGTAGTAAATTTCAAATTTTTATGACTTCGATTTTTTGACAGTGATACTCAATTGAATTTTATTTTTGTTAGAGGGAATAACATTAGGTAGGTGTCATTGAAATAATCCGAAATATGTTACTGAAAATGTGGTTCTATAGAATCCATGGGTGGACCAATAGTTGTTTTAGAGTATTTTCCAGTCATTTTAGTCATTGGATAGAGGTAATATAAACAATGAATCAAGGTAAGTGGATCATTTTGTTCTTTTCCAAAATAAGAATCCACCAAACATTCAGTGTGATTCAGAATCAAAAAAATAAGTGTTTCTAATTATAATCAATCAAATATTTAATTCCCTTAGCACACCTTCTAAGCTATAACAGATGCTATAAATATACATCCTAGAATATATTTCATTCTTGTGGTGGGATTTTTTTGTTTTGGATAAATTGGACCAAGACATTACATGGAAATATTTTAAATAATTATTTTAAAAAAATTATCCTCATACTTTTTATATTGATAGAACAATAGACATTATTATTTTGAAGATAAATAACCTCACATTGAAATATTTTGTGGCTAAATTTATGAAATTTGTTCACCTTTCACCCAAAGATGCTACAGGTGTGTCCTTATACTAATTAATCTCTGAATTAGGGTTTATTAATGAGATCCTCTTAGATATTTTCATTATATTATATTATATTATATATATATGGTTAATAGAGAAACAATGGATCAAATAGATATCCCAGGAAATATTATTATAGGAATCATGTTATTACCTATGTGAAATTGTAGGAACTCTAATGCTTGGAAATATAAAGAAGAGGGACACCTCTTTCTAAGGTGGTGGTATGGATATAAATCAGATGGAAGGATCAGTGAATCTTCCTAATAAACCAAAGGATACACCTAATTATTTTCAATGTGGTTATCATTATCACATAAAGAGATATTGTACATCACCACCTATAGAATGTCACAATTGCAATAATATGTGAAATCTACAGCATTATTTTCATAGTTCGTTGAGTTTGGGTGCTATGGAAACATCTCATGATTCTTGGTAATATTATTCTTCAATATAATGAGTGAAGTATTATAGATCTAATCAACAAACCCGATCAAACCATGGTGATTCTAGGGATACCATGACTTCTCAACATGGGAAATATCAACAGCATAAAAAGAGAAAAACATAGAGAGTAAGAAATTATATGGATAAGAAAAAGTGATCCTTGATGAAAAATAAGAACCTATTACAAGGAGAAGTATGATTCCTTTGAATTCTACCATTAAGGAATATTTTTTTGATACATATGTGTCACATTCATTTACTACTTCTCGTTTTTTTTGTTCTTTTGGGTTATCTTGTTGATATGATGCCCTCTGTTTTGAAACATCAAATTACTCTTGGAAATAAAATTAATTTTGATTATTTGTGGGAAAATAATTTCCAATAACTATCAGTGGGGATGAATTTATTTGGGACTTTTTTGTGATTGATAAGGCTGTATATGACTGTACTTGGCTATGCATTGGTTGACAATGTTGAAAGATCATATCGACTGTTATACCAGAAGGGTTAGTTCTACAATTGATGACGACATGAAGAATCTATTTAGAGGAAATTAGAATTTAATGGAAAGTAGAGCAATGTAACACCCCAATATTTTATTTTATGTCTCTTTTTAAAATTTAACATCTTCGATAACATACATTGCACGCAATGTTTAAAACCACGATATACTATTAAATATTATTATTTAAAATGTGATAATTAAAACTTAGCCATTAAATTGGATGAAACTAATATTAAAAAATGATTTATAAAATAAATATATAGATCCTACTCAATATAACTATATTTAAATATGATCAAAATATTCTAAAAAATTCTTTAGTAAAATCATTTTAAATCTTCAGAAATACATTTTCATTATAAATGGTTTTATTTCTCTTTATGAATGAAAGACATAACTAACTTCATGAATTTTTAGGAAATTTATTTTATAAAATGAAATTAATTTTTGAAAAAATCATATTAAATTTATTCTATAGTGATATTTTTAATTTTATGATAAAAAGATAAATTATTATTGAATAGTAAAAAAACTGTTTTTTATAAAATATAGTATTTTCTGTTATTTTAAAGAAATAATTATGATATGAAATTTAGTAAACATATGTAATTACTAAAATATGAAATTATAATATAATTATTTTTAAAAAATAATTCATAACATGTAAATTGTAATTTATTTCATTATAAATATGAAAATCATTTTCAGTGCTGACGCAGTTCCCACACAATGTTAAAAAGTAAAATTTGGTGCCTTATAGATTATAATTGATTGATTAAAATTATTTATAGTAATTTTTTATTAATTATTATGTAAAAATAATTATATTTATTTATAGTATCAAATTTTGGAGTTATACAAAAATAATATTCTCCAAATTCTTGTGCAATGCTTACTCATGGTTATAAATGTAAAATTCAAAAATAAAATAAGTTGTCTTCACATGGATATGAGTAAATACATATATAATGAATGAATATAAAACATAATATTTAACATAATTAATTTATTTTTATGATATTAATTTATTTTAAAATTCTCTCAATGAAATAATTTCCTTTAATGCTTATGCGAAACTAACACAATGCTTGTACAAGATGAAGAAAAATCAATAAAACGTTATTAATTAAAATTAAAAGAACTGTTAAATAACACACATATTTTTATAAATCTTATTTGATGATTAATTTTCGAATATAATCATCCTTAAAAACAATTTAGGACCTTTTGTATCCACATTTTTTTACATTCATTCCCTTATAGTATTTTACTTAAATGAAATTCAAACTGTTCGCATTGTGGTTTTTAATAAGTATAGGATTTTTAATATATTTTTTTTCAAAATATTTTTAAAAAAATAAATAGTATATTAAAATATAAAATATTTATATTCTTCATGGAAATTTATTTTTAGTTTTTAGGGTAGAAATAATTTTCTTAAAGGCTGGTAGAATAATGATTCTATAATTATTAAATTAATTGAAAAATAAAATAAATTATATTAAAAATATTAGAATACATTAAATTTGAGATGTTTACAGAGATACAAGAATTATCTATAATCCTACAACATTTATAAGATATAATAAATTTTTTTTATAATTTTTTAGTTTTTTTCTATTTTTGATGCCATAATAATGATTAGAATTAAATTTGAAAAAAATGGTATTTTAGGATTATAATATTTTATTAAATTATATAAAAATAATAAAAAAAATAAAATAAAAGAAGGGATAATATATTGTCTAAAATTTCATCTACTATGATTTAAAGTCAACTTGGAAGTCTTTTCCCTAAGAATATCCTTATTATATTTTAATATTTTGAGAAATTCCTTAAGTTACCTTCTCCTCAATAATATAAGGCCACCTCTTACATCACTTCATCAAAAAAAACATGAGATTTATAAATCAACCAAACCCTACCCGTTTATCTTCCCAACATCCATATCCAATATCTAGAGGTCCTGATCATCCAAAAAGACCAACTATAGATCCTTTAAGAAGAAACCTAAAGGAAGTACACTGAAGATGATGTAAGAATCCTTATCAACAATTTCATGTTTATTTATTATTATAATTATTATTAATGTTATTATTATTATGAAACAATCATTTTAAACCTATTATCGATCTTGTGAAAAATGAAAGCCCTACACGAGCATACGTATGGATTACCATCTCCACGTAGCAGTGTAATTCCTTTTCTATGTTTTTAACCTTCAAAAATGGTTCTAAAAATGTATTAAATGATTAAATATGATATTTATTACCTTAATTTTATTTTTAAGCTTTTCTATCTATACCCTATGCAATAGAAAGGGGACTTTTATGACAAAACAACCATGAGAAACAATGCAATTAACACCCAAAACAATGAAATGAATAAAATATTTTTAAGAAACAAGTGGTAAATTGTTATAAGGGTATAATATATGATATAAATAATATTAATATCAGTATATTATATGTTTATAATATGTTAAATACAACTATATAGACTGTTTTGACATGAATGATGGAAGTCAGACCTAAGGTAAGGGAATTTTAAACCCAATTTCCATTGTTTGGGTTAAAATTATACTCCATTGATTATGTTATGCTATGATTATGTATGAAATTAATTTATATTATCTTATATTGTATTTATAATTGTTTATTTTTGATATATATCTGATAAACATAATTTATTCATTTGATTAATTCTCACATAAATGATAAGATATTTCTAATAGACATTTTTAAAAAAAATAATATTTAAAATGTTTTTTTAATTTAAAAGGAATGTTTTTTTAATTTATATAGCATAAGAGGATTTTCCCATTTTCATGACACCGTAACTTTTTAAAACTTCTTTTATAATATTACAAGGTTCTTTTTATAGAATGTTTTTTTATAATTCCACGAATTTTTTAGAATAAGTGATTCAAAGTGAAAAGGGGGTATTTCCTCAAATAAATTAGTGATCTTATTAAAGTATCTATTCCAACATACTTTTCATGAGTCCTATATGTTGTTCAGAGTAGAGTTCTAAAGAGGGGGGTGAATTGAGTATTCTATTAAAAATTTCTGTTTAAAAAGTATTCTTAAAATGGTTCCTCGATAATTTAAAATGCAGCCCAGTCAATCAAGGTTATATGGTTATAAAAGTTTTAATGTTTAAATAAATTATTTAAAGATTGATTATTTATCAATAATCTTAATATCAGTTATTAACATTACTTTTGAGGCTATTCTAATATGTAAAATCAATTATAACTTCTTTCCAAGATTAACTATCAAAGTAAATTTACTGATTACTGAATTAAATAGTAAAACAGAGAACACTAAAATAAACAACACAACAGATATAAAAGAAGTGGTTCAGTCTCAAGACGAGTCCTAATCCACTTCACTTGGTGATCACCTACCACCAAGTAGTTTATATAAATAATCTTGATCCACACCCTGGATCGGGGTTAATAACAGTAGACAATACTTTCCAGGTCATAGGACATATCCCACAGTTCTTCATGGGTATGAAATATTGGGTCACATAGGGACCTCTTCCACTCTTATCTATGGGAATACACAAGTGTAAAATGATGTAAGGGAAAGGATATCTTTTATCCTACAGTTTTATGTAGGAGAAAGTGCATGTTTTTATATAGACACACACACTACTCGAAAGATAAAAATAATACACAACAGAGAATAAATGATGAGATAAAGTTAGAAGTTCTATGATTGTTAGTCTATGCATCTATGGACTTATGGGATGAAGCATATGTGGAAATCGAGTCCTCTCACTAAAAACAGTGTATCGTAAGTCATCTATATCTAGCTCATTTTCTTCGTGGAGTTTATGGTGAGAAAATGTTATCAACTCTAGGATTTGACTATGATTTATGTGTTCTTCAGCAGTATCGGGTTGCATGAATTCTCGTGCTTCTTCATTATTGCACACAGACTTGTTTTTTATATTGCACGATCATCACTATTACTATGGTCACACACACTTCTCTTTTGGGCATATTGTTCTTTTTTATTCTTCAAATTCATGTGTTGGAGCTGATGGGATGCATGTATTCCGCACCTTGTACCTCATACTATCATGTGACATGTCTACAAAGAAACATTAATTATGTCAGTGAATTTAAAATATTCAAATATGACCGTTATAAATTAAATATAAAAATGAAAAAACAGATTAAGAAACATTAACACAGTCTATCTGTAAATAGTGTCTCCATGAAAAGGTGTCTCCTTGAAATGATGTCTCTTTGTTTGTCTTCGAGCGGTGAGACAATAATGATGGAAAAGTTTTATAGAGATCAGGAACTGGTATAAAAAATGTGTGTTAGTAATACAATGTCTAAATATAATGTATGGATGGTCACGGTGAATGGATGGTTAGGGTGTCTAGATGATGATGGTGTTTGTATGGTTACGGTGTCTGGATGGTTACGGTGTATGGATAGTTTCAGTGTCTGGACAGTTACAGTGTCTAGATAGTTACGGTGTCTTGAGGGTTATGGTGTTTGGATGGTGATAGTGTATAGATGGTGATAGTGTATGGATGGTGACAGTGTATGGATGGTGATGGTGTCTAGATGGTCACAATGTCTGGATGGTTATGGTGTTTGTATGGTAACGGTGTCTGGATCCTTTTCTAGAAAAACACAACTGGTGGTAGACTCACAGTTTCTCAAAATTAGCTAAATATCTGTACAAATACTTAAAAATTGATATTAATAGAATTAATTAAACTTAATAATTCATAAGATAAATTTATTATAACCAAAATAGTTTACAATAATTACTTAAGGCATAAAGATACTAATCACTTATACACATGATTTTAGATAGATTAGACATGATTAACAATCTTTACAGAATGTATATGATTTCGGTTCATTAATATATGATTAACACATGAATATTCCAACACTATAATTCATTGAATTTCATCTCTTATGATACTGTTAAAAATATTTTATTTAATTTACTACGATCATTTTGACTTGGGATATACTACTTTGATACCATTCACCGTATTACGTTGGGTGGTATATGATTATGAAAATTTATTAAAATTTCAAATGATAGTTTCAATATGAATATATATATTGATAATGTTTTACCCCTTTCATATGAGGAATGCAATAGACATAGTATGTAATGGCTGGGGCCCACTATATCCCCTTGATGCATTGGTAGGTGTAATGAGACAAACTAGTTTCAATATTCCTTTCTTCGGGAAGTAATAAAAGGTAGAATAATTTCATAGTATTTTATCATCTCATTGAATATTATAATAAATAAGAATCATTAATTCAAAACATGAAGGATGAGGAAGAATCATAAAATATGTAATGGAAGGATTTTAATGAACATTTCTTGGAAAAATATTTCCCTCATGAATAATGAGTGGATATAGAGTGACAATTCTTGAGTCTAATACATAAGGAGGATAAAAACTTTTCTATGTATGAATCCAACTTTACAGGTTTATCAAGTCATGCCATAGACTTTATATGTAATCAAAATAGAAATATTGATCATTTCATTGATTCCCTTAAGACAATTATCATAAGGGAACTTGCATACAAACCATTCTCAACATATGAGGATATCATATCATGTGCAATCAAGATAGGTAAATAATTCTATAAATATTATAACTTTTATGGGAAACAATATTAGAAGAGGGATGTTGGGTTCTTAAGAATAGGAAATAGGGAAAAGGGGGAGAATGAAAGAATATAATTTCCAACTCATAATAAATATGTAAAGAAACATCATGGAACATGACTATTGGGAATTAGAGTTTGTTATAAGTGTGGAGAAAAAGTCCATCAGGCCTATGATTTCATAGGAAAGAAATAATTTGTCAATGTAAATTCTTCAACTGTGAGGAGATGGGACACTATGTATATAATTTCCTTAGAAGTCAACGAAACATACCATAGAAAAGGCCTAGGGAACAAGTCCATGCTTATGCAGTCACAAAAGCTATGGTTTAAGTTTATAATGATGTGGTAGATGGTATTTTAATCATCCCCAAATATTTAGATAAACCTTATTTGATTATATATCCTCTAATTCTTTCATATCTTTCTGGTTTTTGATAAAAATTACATATTTATAATTCACCTTAAAAAGGGATTTTTCAGTCAAAACTCATAGAGGAAACCTTACTACAACAAAGATGAGTCAATAATTTTTCTATTATAACACATAAACATACTCTATTTTTTTATTTTATCATCATACCTGTGGATAAATTTTTATATAATCCCTTTTATAGAGTGGGTTTCAAAATATAATTCAAAAAAATAATTTAAAATAGAAGGAAATTATAATTTGAGATGAAGATATAGAATTTATTATCTTTATAGGGGAGACTAAATCATCTGATTTAAATCTAGATCCACCTCAAGTAGCTAATATAATTGTGATTCATGGAGAATAAGAGAAGATAAATCCTACTTATACAAAATTTATTCTTAAAATTAAATATTTACCTACTATATAGGAATAAATTGATGTATTTTCATCAAAATTACATGTACGTCCACTAGATTGGGAGGTTGATATTTCCATTGATTTAATCCCTAATGAAAGACCTGTATCAATGAATCCCTAGAGAATGGAAAATGTGGATTTAGTTGTGTAAAAGAATGAAATAAAGTATTTGAGTAGTAAGGTATTTATATTACCTAGTGTTTCACCTTGGGGAACCCCTTTTTTATTCCTCAAGACAAAATATAGATCTATGCAGTTTTCATTGATTATAGTAGAATCAATGCTATTATGATAAAAAACATATATCATATTCCTCACATTAATGAATTATTTGAACAACTTCATAGAGATCAATATTTTTTTAAGATTTATCTTTATTTTGGATATCATAAATTGTGTTTAAAGAGGATGATATTACTAATATAGTGTTTTGAATAAGGTATTAACATTATGAGTTTACATTAATTCTATTTTTACTAATTAATACACCCATTGTTTTTACGGATCTAGTTAATAGTGTATTCAAGGAATATCTTGATAATTTTGATGTGATGTTTATTAATAATATCTTTATATAATTTAAGAAATATGAGAACCACCTGTAGTTTTTTCTTGAAACTCTTATAAGAAAATAGTTATATAGTAAATTTGGAATGTGTGAATTATGGATTCAAAAATTTTCTTTTCTGAAAAATATTATCTCTATTTATGGGATCGCAATTGATCCTTTAATAATTAGAGAATTAAAATAATGTACTACACCAAAAAAAATATAATTGATGTATGTTGTTTCATTGGTTTGGTAGGTTTATATCAATGTTTTATTTATCTTTTTTTAGGATTAGATGTCCTGTTAACTAGCCTTACCCAAAAAGGGGTTAAGTTTATTTGGATAAATGAATGTGAATAATGATTTGAAGAATTGAAAATAGATTTTTTAATTATTTTAACTTGAATATACCATAAATAAAATGTGGATTTGTGATTTATAGTGATTCATCATGGAAAGGACTCGGTTGTGTCCTAAAGAAAAATAACAGATTTATTACATATTCATCAAGGTAGTTGAAGACTCGGGGAAAAAACAATCCAAAATCTAATCTTGAGTTAGAAGTTATAATCTTTAATATGTAAAAAATAGTGACACTATCACAAAATTGAATGATTTGAGATATATACAGATTAAAATAGTTTGAAATATATATTCTCATATAAAGAACTCAACACGAGGAAAAAAATATGGATCGAGTTACTCATGGATTGTTATTTTTCAATACACCACCACATAGGGAATTAAAATAAGGTTGTGGATGCATTAAGAAAGAATGATCATGGAGTTATGAAAAAAATAGGATTTACAAGGATCCTATTTTCCTGGATTTAGTAAAATGGATATGGGAATTATCAGTAAATTTGAAACATCACTACTTTTTCAAATGGTTTCTTAATTATATTTTTTGGAAAAGATAAATTTTTCTCATTTTGATGATGAAAATTTTCAGAGGAAAATTAAAGTTATGAATGTTAGAAAATTTTCAGACTTCTTATATAAAGATAGAATTTTTAAATTTTTAAAGAGGATTTGTGCTCCCTCTATAACTGAGCTAAATAAGGAATTATTGGATTATGCTCATAAATCAAATTTCTATATACTCCTTGGTAGCACTAATATGTATATATATTTAAAGGATTTTTTTAGAGGTATAATGTGATGTAGGAAATTATTGATTATGTTTCAAGATGTTTGGTTTGTCAAAAGAAAATTGTTGAAAGATAACATCCTAGAGAATTAATGTGACCTATAACTATTCCTGTAGGGAAATGGAATGGAATTGCTATGGATTTGGTTACAGGATTAAAAAAGACTTCATGAAATAATGTTGTAATATGGGTAAATATTGATCAACATGATGAATATGCACATTTCCTCATTATAAAGAAGGATTTTCCACTGGAGCACCTTGCATGACTCTATATTAATGAGGTTTTATGTCTTCATGGTGTGACACTTTTAATTTTTTCTGGTCATGATCCACAATTTACATCAAAATTATTTGAATGTATTCGGAATGATCTTGACTTAGATATTTATTTGAGCACTTCTTATCACCCTCAAAGTGGCGGGATATCAGATAGAACTATACAAACTTTAGAAGACCTGTTGAGGTTCTTCTCCCTATAATTTCAAGGTATTTGGGATTAGTATATACCATTGGTGGAATTTTCCTATAAAAATTGTTTCCATTCATGTATTCATAGGGCATCGTAAGAATCATTATATGGAAATAGATATAATACACATACTTGTTGGGATGAATTCGGTGAAAGGATTCTTGTAGGCCCAAATTTTTTGAAGGAAAAAATGAAATATGTAAGGACTATTAGAACCCATATCAATGTAGCTCAAAGTAAGAAAAAGTGATATGTCAATAATCAGAGGAAATATTTTGAGTTTTATGTTGTAGATCAAGTTTTCTTGAAATTATCCCCATGGAAGGGTGTTATAAGATTTAGAAAAGGGAAACCAAGCCCCAGGTACATTGGAACTTTTCTAATTTCTAGAGGGAATTGAAGTTTTGGCTTATTGTTTGGAATTCCACCTAGCCTTTCTAGACTACATGATGTGTTCCATGTATCATTGTTAAGGAAGTACATGATAGAACCAACACATGTTCTTACTTATAATGAAAAATAATTAGAACCAGATTTATCTTACTATGAAGATCCTATCTAGATTCTAGAAACTGGAGAGAAAGTGTTGATGAATCAGACAACTCTGCAGGTAAATGTACTTTGGAAAAATTGTAAAATATAAAAATGTGACGTGGGAACAAGAGGAAATTATCATGAAGAGCCACCAAAATATTTTTACTATGTGAAATTATATAAATCTTGAGGTTGAACTTTTTGAATGAGGGGAGAATGTAAAACCATAATATTTTTTGATATGTGTTTTTTTAAATTTAACATCTTTGATAGTTTATATTACACACAACACCTAGTTTAAAACCATGATATACTCTTAGATATTATTTTAAAATGAGATTGTTAAAACCTATCCATTAAATTAGATGGTATGAATTGAAATAAATAATTTATGAAATAAATATATAGATCCTAATCAATAAAAATATATCGTAATATTATCATAATATAATAATTTTTTAGTAAATTCATTTTAATTTTTTAAAAATATGTTTTCTTCAAAAATTATTTTTAGTGCTCTTTATAAGGGAATATGATAATTAATTTCCGGATGTTTTAGAAAATTTATTTGATAAAATTAACAAAAAATTTTAAATCATCATATCAAATTTATTCTATGTTTAATTTTTTTTTTTAATTATATGAATTTTTTTTATTTTTTAGTGAATAGTAACAAATGATGTTTTTTATAAAATACAATATATTTTGTTATATAATTAATATATAATTATGATATAAAATTTATTTTACACATAGAATGAACAAATTATTATATTATAGTATAAATGTCATAAATAATTAATTTATAACATCTAAATTATAATTTATTTCATAATAAATATTAAAATCATTTTTAGTGCCGACGTAGTGCCTGTACAGTGTTGGAAAAGACAAATTTGGTGCCTTATAGATTATATTTGAGTTCTATAAATTCTATTACTTCCTTTTTATTATTTATTATGTATAAATATTATTTTTAATTATATTTTCTATGTTTAGAGTTATATTTCAAAAAAACCATATCCAAATTCCTGTGTAAGCTTATAAGAGTCAAAATTAAAAAATTAAACATGTATTATTGACATGGATATGATTAAATATACACAATTAATGAATATAAAAGTTTATATTAATCTTAATTAATTTATCTTAATGATATTAATTTATTTTTAATTTTCTATATGAAATAACTACTTTTAATTATTATGTAACATTGACAGAGATCTTGTGCAAGTAGATGAAAAATAAATAAAATGATTTCAATTAAAAATATAAGAACCATTAAATGACCCAAAAATTTGTCTATGTATTTTTATGAGTTTTTTTACCATAATATTCTTTGTTTGAATTTACTACCTTATATATTCTATTTTTTTAAATTAAGTACCTTATAGTGTTTCATTTAATCAAAATTCAAACTGTTCACACTATGGTTTTTAATAAGTATAACATTTTTAATATATGATTTTCTAGAAGACATTTTTGAACATAAATAAAAGATATAAATACAAAAATATATGTTTACTTCATGGAAATTTATTTTTAGTATTTAGGGAAGAAATAATTACCTCAAAGTCTTGTACAACAATGATGCATTAATTATTAAATTAATAGAAAAAATCAAATAAATGATATTAAAAATATTAGAAAATTGTAAAATAAATATAATTTGAGATTTTTAAGTTAATATATGAATTATATAGAAAACTATGAAATTTATTGGATATAATAAAATAATTTTTTCCAATTTGACTGTTTTTATATATTTAAAGTCATAGTAATAAATAGTAATAAATAATTAAATAATTATATTTAATTAATCTAATATTTTATTAAATTATCTATTTTTATTGGGCCAGTAATATCTTCCCATTTTGATTTGATGTGTCGTTTGATGATCTTACGGTAGTACCTCGCATTTAATTTTTTTAAATTACTTAAAAATGCTAAATATATAAAATAAGATCAAAGGGGATAATATATTATCTAAAATTTCAAAAAGTATTATTCACATGAAACCTATAAGTCTTTTCCCCATGAATAGCCTTATTATATTTTAATATTTTGGGAAATTTCTAAACAGTCCCTCACCTCAATTATAAAAGGTCTCATACTCCCTCACTTAGTCACAACAACTTAAGAATTCTATCTTGACCACAACCTAAAAATTTATCTTCAAAACATACTTATCCAAGTTATAGAGGTTATGGCCTTCCAAAAATACTAACTCTAGATACTTTAAGAAAATATTTAAAGGAATTCAACTGAAGAGGAGGTAAACATCCTTATAAACTATTTCAAATTTATTTATTCTTATACTTCCTCTTCATGTATTATTTGTATCCTAAAATATTAAATCTAGTATAATATATATACTTATTTGTTATTATTATTATCATTATTAAATAACTATATTCTACCTTTTATCCATCCAATGAAAAATGAAATCACTGCATGTGCATACATATGACTTATCATCTCCATATAGTGGTTTAATTCAATTTTTATGTTTTGAACATTAAAAAATGGTTTTATAAATGTATTTAATGATTAAATATGAAATTTTTTACATTAATTTAATTTTTGAAATGTTTGATTTATACCATGTGAAATATAGGTAATACCTTTAAGATTAATAAATCACGAGAAACAATGCAATTAACATTTGAAATAGTGAAATGAATAAAATATTTTTAATAAAGGACTTGTAAAATGTTATAAGGTGCAAATATATGATATATTAAATATTAATATGATTCTATTATAAGTTAATAATTTTTTAAAATAGCAATACATGAGGTTGAGACACGTATGGTGAAAATGAGACCTAATGTAAGGGAATTCTTAACCTAATTTAAATTATTTGGGTTAAAAATATAATCCCTTGATTATGTCATGTTATGATTATGTGTGAAATTACATTCAAATATCGTATATTGTATTTCTATGTTTTATAGAATTACAGCAGATACACATAATCAATTCATTTGATTAATTCACGCATTAATGATATGATATTTATAAGGTATTTTTTAAAAAACTCTTTTAAATGTTTTTTTTTAATTCAAAAGGAATGTTTTTTTAATTATATGGAATAAGAGGATTTCCAACATTCATAACACCTTAATTTTTTTGATCTTACATTACAAGATTACAAGTTTATTTTCAAAGAAAATGTGTTCATTTTAAATTTCATATATTTTTAAGGATTTCTGATTTCAATGTGAAAAAGGGAGTTTTCCTAAAAACAATCAGTGATATTATTAAATTATCTATGTCAAAAACATTATCGAATCATATAATTCACTACAGATTATCTCTTATGATACCACCAACCATATTTTATTGAATGGTTGATGATCAGTTTGACCGGGGATATACTATTTTGAGACTATTCAACATATTAGTTTGGATGGTATATGATTATGAAAATTGTTGATATTTCATAATATAGTTTCAATATGAATATATATGTTGATTATGTTTCATCCCTTTCATATGAGGATTACATTAGACATATTAAGTGATGGGTAGGGCCCACTATATCCCCTTGAGGCATCTATAGGTATCATGAGACAAACTAGTTTTAGGTATTGGCTGATGTCTTCCCATTTATATATGGTGTCTTGGACGAAGCCTTGAGAGTATGTTTATGATTCCCCGAATTATTAATTCCCTCATTATGATATTAGTTATTGATAATCCATGTGATTATACAACTAGTAGAATATACATGGTTAAGTTTCAATTTCAGTTGATTATTTATATGGAATTATTTTATTATAATTTATTCTATCCATATTATACTCCTTATTATGTTTTAATGGAATTTGTTTTTAGTTATTCAACTTTACTTATTTTTAATCTTATTTATGATATCTTATGATGTATGATTATCCTTATTGATCATTTGATCTCACCAATTTATTGGGATTTATTTTTCCTAGGATTCCAATATGTATATTATTATTGATATGTTGGGATAAGCTTGGAAAATAAGGGTGTTTTAAATGTAGTTACTATGTTTCATTTTATTTCAACTTGTAATGTAAGATTTTTGTATGTATCTAGTCTTCCAAAACAACTAAACTATTTAGTCCTTTGGGATGCAATTGGTTGTACCTAGTACCAATGTAATAAAGTAACCACCAACATTGGGATACTGGGGTTGGGGTCCGTAAAAGAAGGAATATTGGAACCATTAGGTGGATCTATCACATACCTATTGGCATCATTAACCTTTGACTATGTGGATTACATTCGTAATATTGGATTTCCAATATTTTTTTATCAGTTTCTTGATGTTTTTCCTAACAATTACTTAAGGTTCCCACCTTTAAGATAAGTAAATTTTTTGATTGATCTCTTACCAAGTTCCAATTATATCCCACTTCCATCTCATTAGATGGAACCAACATAATCAATGTAATTGACGTTATAATTTAAAGAGTGTGAAAGAAAAGTTTTCATTTGGACTAATACATCTCTATTACAAGAACTAATTTTGTTTAAAGATTGATGGAACTCTTAGACTTTATGTGGATTATCATAATCTTAATAAAGTTGTAATAAATAATTTTTATACTCTTCCACACATTTTTGATCATTTGGATCAATTAAGGGGTGCCCAATGGTTCTATAAAATTGACCTACATTTTGGTTATCTTCAATTGTGGGTTCAGAAGGAGGATATTGTAAATACAACTTTTAGAAGTACATATAATCATTATGAGTATGTGGTTATGAATTTCAGTATTGTGAATTAACTATCTACCTTAATGGGATTAATGAATTGGATATTTTAATTGTATTTGGATTATTTTATGGTGGTATTTTTGGATGACATACTAGTGTATTATAGGAAAAAGGTTGTGCATGATCAACAGTTGAGATAATGTTGGGTATCTTGAGGGATCATTGTTTGTATTAACAACATTTAATGTGGATTTTTGGATATAATAGGTACTTTTTCCTAGATATTTTAACACTAAAAGGCATTTCTATGGATCTAGAAAATATAGAGACAATAATATATTGAAAACTTCAAAATAATGTCTTTGAGATTTGAAATTTCCATGGCCTGGCTAGTTATTACTAATGTTTTGTTTGTTAATTTTGAGGACTAGATTCACTAATTAATAATTTGACAAGGAAAAGTGTTCTATTACAATGGAATGATCAAAGCAAAAAACATTTTCAGTATATTAACATTCACCTTACATTATCACTGATCTTCATGATACCTGAATCAGGAAAAGGCTATGTGGTGTACTGTTATTCTTTAGGATCAGGGTTGTGGTGTGTTTTCATACAGAGAGATCATGTTTATATTTATATATCATGAATGTTATGGTTTCATGAGATGATCTTCCCAACACATGATTTTAAATTAGCTACTACTGGAAACATAGCCAATACCTATGGTTCAAAATCGTGGGTATAGCCCATAAAATCTTGGGTTTTGGATATACCCATGGTTCTATGAATAGTGGCTGATGGAGTCATTAATATAGATCTATACTCAAGGTTTCTATAGAAACCATGGGTATAGCCTAATATATTTTCATTATACCCATGTTTTTAGTTAAACCATGGGTATATATATACCAATGGTTAGGAGAAATGTAGTTATTACTTATCCCACCAGAAACCGTATTCCCATGGATCAATGAACCATGAGTATAGCTACTTATCCCAAGTAGGTAGTAGCACCCCTTCTAGCCCATTCTAAACTTGTAAAAAATATAAAAAACCATAATAAACATTTAATTTAATGAATATATATTGTATATTTAGCATTCAACCAACTTATTATAATAATATTCAATCCATACACACCTATAACATATATATACATCCAGACAACCAATAATACCATGTCATTAAAAAAAATCCACATGTCTCTCTATTGACAAATAAAAAATGGATGGGATGAATATCTCCCCCAACAACAACATCCCCATACTCATCAACATCAATAAAATACTCATCGCAAACATGATCATCTCGAGCATCATCATCATCACCACCACCACCACCACTACCTCCATCAACACCAGTAGTATCGTCAGTTTTACCAAAACTAGGAATCTCATTTATATCACTCAAGCGTTATATAAAGAACAATTTGATTTAAAAAATGAATCAAAAATAGGAATGACCTCTAATGTAAATGATTGAAATATAACTGACACAACTTTTAGGAAGTGTTCGGTAACCTATTTTTCTCTTTTATTCTTCTGTAAAGCTATTACTTTTACATAGCTGCTTCTACATGGGAATTTTGAATCATGGTGGTGTGAGAGGCTTGAAAGGAATCTAATGAGGGTAAATACCTAGTGGGGTGATGTTTTTCCTAAGTCAACATCAGACCCTCTCGGGTGCTCCTCACCTAATACTTGTCTCAAAAGATCATTTGGACCAAATTTATCATGTTCTTTCTCATCAAGGGCCACCAAATCACACTATTTAAAATATAATCAATATATATAATTATTAATTATGTATAAAAATTTGAAATATAAATAAAAAACTAAAAATATTTTCTTATGTATGTTCATTTACAACTCTTCCATCGTTTTTTCCTACTCAAGAAAAATAATTTTTCTCAAGGAACACGATCTTCTATGCCCAATACCTCTTTTAGAAAATGAATTTTATTAGTATAATACTACATTATATAATAATATGAATGTGAAAAACCTATAATGAATTAAAATTTTAGATGTTGAATAAATACAAAAGATGAATAAGTATCTAAAAATAAATATATTTATAAATTTAATACTAGTGGAATAAAATAAAAAACACATACAAATTAGAATTCTAAACATGGGTATGATGTGTATTCCTCTTTTATGTTAATTTTATTCAAATTATATTTCTGTTGTGTTATTATTTTTTTGGTAACTTGGTAATTTTTTCCATTTTACCATTACATTCATTTTTTTTGTTGTTTGGTAATTTGATTATTTGGTTACTTAAATATTTTGACCATTTTTTCATTTGGATATTCGTTTTTTGTTAATTTTAATAATTATTTAATTAGGTTATTTGTCTAATTGTAAAATGTTTCATTTTTACATTTTGGAAAAATAGGTGATTTGGCTATTATGCTATTTTTTATTAGTTTATTTGGCCAATTAAACAATTATCTTTTTGTATATTTGGTTATCAAGTTATTTTTCTAATTTTCCAATTTCAAAATTTGGCCATTTATCTATTTTTACATTAGACTATTTAGCCAATTAGGTTATTTTCCCATTAGTAAATTTATTCATTAGGTTATTTTTCCAATTAGGCTATTTCCCAAATAAGTCCATTTGGCCAATATTCCAATATTCTATTTGGTAATTAGGTTATTTGGCCAACTAGACTATTAGAGAAATGGTAATTTTTTAATTTGGTAATTTGGACATTTATCCAATTTCCCATTTGGTTATTTTTCAATTAGGCCATTTTTTCATTAAAATATTCGGCCTATTGGCCAACTGTCCAATTTTCCATTAATCCGTTTATCCATTTGGATATTTGGTCAATTTTTCATTTGTCAATTTTATAATTTGGTCTATCAGGCCATTTATTCATTAGGCCATTTGTTCATTAGGTTATTTGGATAATTGGTCAATTGTTCTTTATGATATTTCCACAATTAGAAATTTTTTAATTTGTACATTTTTTCATTTGTCCATTTTCTTATTTTTCCATTTAGTTATTTTCCAATTGGGCTATTTGGAAATTTGACCATTTTCCTAATTGGTCATTTGGTCATTTAGCCAATTGACTATTTGGCCATTTTTCAATAAGGTCATTTGGTCACTATGTTATTTGGCTAATTAGCTAATTGAGTATTTTTTTTCAATTATTCATTCGGTTTCTTGTCCATTTGTCCAATCAAACATTTGTACAATTAGGAATTTTTTATATTAGTACATTAGTCTATTTTGGCATTTTTAAATTATTCCATTTTTCTATTTGTCCATTTGTCCATTTGGCCATTTCAAAGGGGGTATGTACAACCTTATATTAAAGTGATTATTGACAAGAAAACATAAATTTTAGAATGAAAATATAACTATGTTAAAAAATAAATATAGATATCATTTCTATTTATGTAAAAGTAGCTATAGCCTATCATGATTTGGCATTGTAGTGAACCTCAAGGTGTCAAATTATTTTATTGAATCGTTGTTTTTATATTTTTTCCTAACACATACTGAATAAAATCAATAAAATTAATAATAATTCATTTTTCTATAAAAATAATTAAATATTAGAAATACCTTAAATGAATCACACTTCAAATATATTATCATTTATTGATATTAAGTTGTTGGAAAGTCATGGAATATTGGTACAACCTCTAAATCAGAACTAAATCTACTCTTCCAACCAAAATATAACCCATGCTTATAGGATTTCCAAAACTCCCAATGATCCCTCAATTGTGTGACCTTAGAATATTCACCATTAGTAACGTTAAATTGACAATTCAATAAACATGTTAATCCATATAAATATAACAATAATATAAATATAAATTTAACAAATTTCCTTATCCATATCTCCACCCATGCTTTTTCCTTGATTTAATTATGTACATTCCTCCATGAGACCAGTTATAGTGGAATTATATCAATTAACTTAGAAAAAGTTCCGTAAAAATTTTAAATGTCTTGTAATTTTTACCTATCATCTCATTTTTTCATTATAATCCACCATTATTTGTGTTTGGAGATCATAGGATTCACTCATATGGGTGCACCCATGTAGCCTTCTAGAAGATCATAATGAATAAGATCAAATGAAAAAAGGAGAATTATGTCACAATACAATAGAAACAAAATAATATGACATAATTTGACACACATATAATAAAAAAACTAGATGAAAACTTCACATTAGGAACTGAAGGATCTATGGGCTATCATGAATTTGTATCATATAAAGGATGTTACAGTTCCAATGCATGCAATAAGGGATCTGTATGCACTAGAGTAGAAGATGAAGGAACATAATAATCAATAAAAGGATAGTTAGAATATATGTGGCATATACATGAAAGGATATGGGTAGTAGGGTTGGGGATACATCGAATGATATGGATATGGTAAAGGTGGGAATATACCTGGAGGTTATGTATACATGGTATGGGACGAATAGGCTAAATGACATGATAATGGAGGCATGGTTAGGAAGATCCCTATAGGATCATGTGGAAAATCGAAAGGTGTGGTAGATGGGGTGTCTGCTGGTGGGTCATGGTGTGAATGGGTATGATGGGTGCTCCATCTAGATTTAGGAGCACACCTGTATAGACCCATACTAGTAGGATAATAAGAAGTCGTCTATAATTCAACAGTATGTCCCAAAAAAATTGAAAAATAATAAGAATATGACATTAAATTAAATGCATAATAATAATATTACAATTATTATTGTAACACCCCAAGCTTCTACGGTACGTTTCCCTTTGAATAATGCGATAGCGTGTGTTGTACGCAACCTCGAGTTCTAACACACACCACAACTAATTAAACTAGCCGTTGTGAATAGTAATACCTAATTTTTGAAATTATATATATTTTATATTTGAAAATGGACTTCATTTTTGGACTCGGAATATCGAATTTAGCCTAAGGTGAAATTTTGGTACTTTTCGGATAACTTTCATATGTTGATGAATAGTGAAAATTACTAAATTTTAATTAAAAACAACTTTTTTAATCAAAATAATTAATAGTGATAAATTATGAATTTTAGTAGTTTTAAAGTATATTTAGAATATATTTTTACCATTTAATATAATGTTGGTCATTGGACATAATTTTACAATTAAACCGAACATAAACAAGTGTCAATCTTTTGATAGTTATTATCTCTTAAAAACACGCTTTTTGTTTTGACAGCGGGAATTAATTTTAAATTAATTTCTGCCACTTCTGTGTTTTGAATTTAGGAAAATGGATTCCATATTTGGAATCAGGATGTTCAAATTGTGTAAATAGGTAAATTTTATTTTTAGACATTTTGAATAATTACTGCGGTAAATATTTTATTTACCATGGTTAAGGGTAAATCCGGTAAATAAGGGTTAAAAAAATAATATTATAATAATACTAAATTACCCTAAAAACGTGTCTTAACCCTATTGGTTGATATATGGTCGACCATGGACATCTTTGTGTCAATTTTGGGACCCCATGGATCCACTTGTAAGTGATAATGACACTTTATTTTAATTTAGTTAAAATGAATACAAAAATGACACAAGCATATATCTTTTAGAACAACAATTTTTACATAGGGTTATATATGTTGAATTTTAGATTATAAATATTAATTAGAAAGCTAAAAAGATTTCCTACATAATGATATTTTATTTATAATTTTTAGACATTAAATAATTTATTTTATTTATGACACAATGATGATGCAGTAATTACTATAATAGTGAAAAATTAAAATAATTGATATTATAAATACCCAAATAAATATAATATGAAACTTTTAATGAATTAAACTAATTTTCTAGGCTAATATGATATATTAGGATTGATTTAATGGACTTTGTTCGAAGTAATCAATCTGTTATGAGTTTCAAAAAAATCAACTATTGAATAGTGTCAAAATTGACATAAAAGAGTTCTTAAAACAAATATTATATTATTAATTGATATTAAATTCCTAAAAATCTAAGGTTCGGCCAAGAGACTTATATTATGATAGGTTAATCATTAATGGACCACTTGGGGGTCTCTTGGATGTATATAGTAAGTTTATTAACCATATTATATAAAAATACAAAGAGACATTGTAAAAGTGAAACTAATTAACTTAGAGTTAATACTTAAAGATAAGGTTAATATAAGTACCCAAACCTGTCTAAATTCTATTGGTTGAGTGTTTTTCGACCTATACCCACCTTAACCTTTGAATAATAAGCTTTGGAGCCATTAGAAACCGAATATGAATTTATTATAAATTAATATTTCTAGCTTTTCCAAAGGTGCCCCTCACCCCTCTTATAAAAGGGAACTCCTCCTTCTCATTTCTTCACACCTTCAAAGCCTTTTGGTTCGGCCAAACTCTGCCCAAATAATCTCCCAACATCCCTCACTACAACCTAGAGGCCTTAGTTTGATCAGAAAGCCAACCTAAGGAGCCCTTTTGATCAAATCAAAAGGAAGAACCCGAAGAAGAGGTAATGATTTCACCACCCTTTTCTAAGTTCATTTCTTCTTCCACTTCTTCTTCCATTGTTCTTACCATTCTAAAATAATAACTCCAGTATCTCACATATACTGTGATGTTATTATAAGTATGGTACAACCATATTCAGTATTCTATCCACCCTTTGAATAACATGTCAGCATACGTGCGTACGTACGGCTTACCGTCTCCACGTCGTGGTGTAATTGTTATTCAATATAATATTATTTGGATGGGTATAATAATGATGTGTAACTCATGTAAATAATAAATATAACATGTTAATGATTATGTATATATGATATACCATTCATTTATATATTATTTTAATATCAAAAGAATGATATTGTCGCTCGTGCGTACGTACGGACTACCGTCTCCACGAACGCGATGAGATTCATTCTCCATCGTATCCATTCAAGTATAATTATCATTTTATGATTTAAAAATGATGTTTAAGGACTTGATATCATTCTGGATATGAATAAGATACAACAAACATGGCTTATGTAACAAAACATATAAAAGAAAATGAGTAAGTTAACACCCGAAACGATGATAATTCTAAGATATTATTAATAAATCAATGTTAAAAGATCATATATGATATCATATTAATATATATGATTCTTGTATAATTTAATAACAATTATTTCACCATTATACAGGAGGTTAACCTACCCCAACCAAGGAAAAGTACAAGGTAAGGGTTTACTTTACAACCTCTTCATTATCCGAGGTTGTTTATACGTAATAATCTACTGGGATCTCTTTATCATCCACATCCATGTTTCTTAAAAATGTATTTCAAAACATTTTTACTATTTACTAGAATATGATTTAATGTAATTTATACCCTTTTTGACTTTTATAAGTGGTTTATAAAGGAATCTTTCAGTCATTTTCAAAACAAGGTCCTTTTTAACCTTTTTGACAGAATTATGGTAAGAATGTTTTTTTTTTAACTTATACGGCGGGTGCGGTTATTTTCCGCCATTATAAAATCTTAAAAACTTCCCTTACAAGATTATGAGAATATTTTCAATGAAAATGTTTTATTTTATATGGATCTTAAATTATTTCAAATTAAAAGGAGATAGTTCTTTAAAAAGAGTATTGATTTCATCTATGTCAACATCCTTTGATGGATTTTAAGATTATTTGAAGTTGATTTATTATGATACAAAACTTCTATATTGTATTGAAGGTTTTGTGATATGTTTGACTGTGGATGTGCTATTTTTATACCATTCATAGTTTATTGTGAAAGTATTGACATTTCGTATGCTAGTTTTAATACGAATGTTTATGTTATGTTTAAACCTTTTCATATGGGAATGCATTGGACTTAATAAGTGACGGGTGGAGCCCGCTATAGCTCCTTGATGCATCGGTAGGTCTCATGAGACAAACTAGTGTCTTGGCACAAGGCCTTGACAAAATCTTATTTGTAGTCTTGGCACGAGGCCTTGGCTATGTGGTTATGATAGTCTGGCATTATGCATTCCAACATTATGAATGTGGTTATTGATTTTTTCATGTGACTATTCAATTAGTAGAATATCCATGTGAATAAGTAAATGGCATTATTTCATTTATGCCATACCATGTTGAAAGTTCATATTTAAAAGGCTTTTGTTTTAGTTATACATTGCCTTAAATGTTTATTCTTATTTATGAAAGTTTCCACTTTATTGTTATCCTTACTGGGCATTTGAGCTCACCCCTTTTTTTTATGTTTTATTTTTCCCAGGATGTGAAGAAGTAAGTTATGAATGACCTGCAGGGATTTTTATGAGGGGTTAATAGTGTGGATTGTGGAAACATTATGTTGTTGTATTAGTTTTTCATTTTATGATGTAATGTAAAACTTATGAATATATCTAGTGTTTCCAAGGCTACTAAACCAATCAGTCTTTCGAGATTTGATCTTTCTTGTGATCATGCCAATGTTATGTAATTAATGCACCGACTTTGGGTAGCTTGGGTCGGGGCGTTACAGTTGGTATCAGAGGAAGTTTAGTACAAACCTTGGAAGCTAGATTTAGATAAACTCTGATTAGAGCACATAGACCTAAGATGAACTTTGAGGATTAGTATAGAAGAACTTCCTAGAATTTTGGTATTGTAGAGACTTTGTGAGTTTTCCAAACAATACATCCCTGTCTGGATACGAGCAGGTAGAGGCGGCTCTGGCACAGATGTACCTAGGGGTAAAACCCGAAAACACCGCTTTGAGCTAGACTCGAACGGGAACTGGTGCACGACAACGGGCCTTGCTGCACTCTTGGTTACGACACTCCCAGGGGATATGCTTAGGATAACTCTCATTTTCTTTACAAATCATTATGAAGGGTTTATGAGTATATACTTCCTCAAAGAAAACATTTTTATGATTATGGATTATATCCATAAATAGTGAAATTTATGTTAAGTGTTTTATAAGTATGGGATTATGTATTTTGATGCATAAACTGATCTAGTTTATGCCATTTTTTTTAGAAATGGCGCCTAGTGGAAGAAATGGAAACCGTATCAATGCACGCACTCCATGTAGGGATTGCCCTCCTGCTCAAGATAATTATAGTGGGGCTGGTGATGCAACTGGTGCTGATCAGCTAATCACCGTACTGGGACAACTTACTCAGGTTATGAATAATAACCTTACCCGTATGGAGCACCCTGATCCGCAGCATGGAGGATCAATGTTAGATCGATTCATGAGACAACAACCACCAACGTTCAATGGGAGTACAAATCCCTTAGTAGCTGAGCAATGGATATTTTCCCTAGAGAAAATATTTCAGGCTTTGGGGAGTAGTGAAAGGGAAAAAGTTACCATGGCAGTTTACCGCCTCACTGGAGATGCTGATCAATGGTGGTCATTGATTCAAAACATGAAGGAAGATGATGAAGTATCAAACATGGAATGGAGGGAGTTCAAAGATCTGTTTTTAGAAAAATACTTTCCTCGCGACCATCGAGCAGATATGGAAAGACAATTTCTGAGTCTGAGACAAAAGGAGGATGAGAATGTCACAAAGTATGAGGCTAACTTTACAAGGTTAGCGAGGTATGCTGGAGATTATATTCGCAACCCAAGAAGTAAAATTGATCGTTTCTTTGATGGGTTAAAACCATTTCTCCGTCGAGCATTAGTCTCACAATCCTTTTCGTCGTACGAAGACATTGTCTCATGTGCTATCAAGACCGAAAAAGAATTCTCTAAGTCTTATGAATTTAAAGCGAAGCAAGAGAAGAAGAGACCTTCTGATCAATCTGGGAATGGAAATAAGGGGAAGAAGGGAAAGGTTGAATATCCATCTTGTGGTAAATGCGGGAAGAAACATCCTGGTACTTGCTTGAAGGGAATGGGAGTCTGTTACAAGTGTGGTGAAAAAGGCCACCAAGCTCATGATTGCAAGGGGAAGAAGGAAGCTACCAACGTTCAGTGCTACAATTGCAGGGAGATGGGGCATTATGCAAATGCATGTCCTAAGCGTCAGGAGAACTTACCTCAGAAAAGGCCAAGGGATCAAGGCCAGGCTTATGCTATCACTACTGCTGAGGTAGAAACTCCGAAAGACGTGGTGGCAGGTAATTTAATGGTTTCCTCAAGTTTAGAAAATGCATTATTTGATTCTGGATCATCGCATTGTTTCATATCTTCCCAGTTTGCTAAGAAAATTAGATATTTCCAATTTGATTTAATAAGGGAGTTGTCAGTTAAAACTCCTAAGGGAAGTATCGTTGCAACAAAGTTTTGTGAATTAGTCCCCATTAGAGCACATAAATTTTCTTTATCTGCTGATCTCATCGTCATACCTATGATTGAGTTTGATATAATCCTCGGTATGGACTGGCTTTCTGACTATGATGCGAAGATTTATTGTAAGAAGAAAGAGGTTACGATTCTTGATGATAATGATAAGGAACACCTTATTTTTAGAGCAGAATCGTCACCACCTAATTCTTATTTAGATCCACCCCCAGTAGTTCAACTTAATTCAATTATTGGGGAGGAAGAGAATGAAATAACTGTCGGTGAGGAAAGGAATGTTCAAATAGAGGATGTACCTGTTGTGAAAGAATTTGTAGATGTATTTCCGGAAGATTTACCTGGACATCCTCCAGAACGAGAAGTTGAGTTTTCTATTGATTTGATTCCTGGATCAAGGCCTATATCGAAGACCCCTTATAGAATGGCCACTGTAGAGTTAGTCGAACTAAAGAAACAACTAGAGGAATTGAGTAATAAGGGATTTATTCGCCCTAGTGTTTCTCCATGGGGAGCCCCTGTTCTTTTTGTTAAAAAGAAAGATGGATCTATGAGGTTATGTATCGACTACAGGGAGATCAATGCTATAACAATAAAGAACAAGTATCCCCTACCTCGTATTGATGATTTATTTGACCAACTGCATGGAGCTCAATACTTTTCAAAGATTGACCTTCGGTCTGGATACCATCAGTTGTGTGTAAAGAAAGAAGACATTCCGAAGACAGCATTTCGAACCAGGTACGGGCATTACGAGTTTACTGTAATGCCGTTTGGATTGACTAATGCACCCTCTGTATTCATGGATCTAATGAATAGAGTTTTCAAGGAGTATCTCGATGAATTTGTGGTGGTATTTATTGATGATATCTTGGTATACTCCAAAACCTACAAAGATCATGAAAATCACTTGCGCATTATCTTGAAGACTCTGAGGAGGCATGAATTATATGGAAAGTTTAGCAAGTGTGAATTCTGGCTTCAGGAGATTTCTTTTCTTGGCCATATTGTCTCTAAAGATGGAATCTTTGTTGATCCTTCTAAGACCAAGGCAATCCAAGAATGGCCAGCACCTACGAGTATAACTGAGGTACGTAGTTTTATTGGTTTGGCAGGTTATTATCGACGTTTCGTCCAGAATTTTGCCCGATTGGCTAACCCATTAACGAAGCTCACACGTAAAGGGGTTAAATTTGTTTGGACAAAAGAGTGTGAAGAATGTTTCGAAGAACTGAAGAGAAGATTATTCAATGCTCTTATATTGACTCTACCATCGGGTAATGATGGGTTCGTTATTTATAGTGATGCATCAAAGAAAGGACTTGGCTGTGTCCTTATGCAGAATGATAGAGTTATTGCCTATGCATCACGACAGTTGAAAATTCATGAACAAAACTATCCTACTCATGATCTTGAGTTAGCAGCTGTGATCTTTGCTTTGAAGATATGGAGGCACTACCTCTATGGTGAAAAATGTGAGATTTATACTGATCACACGAGTTTGAAGTATATTTTCTCACAAAAAGAACTCAACATGAGGCAAAGGAGATGACTTGAATTACTCAAGGATTATGATTGCACGATACAATACCACCCAGGGAAGGCAAACAAGGTGGCAGATACTTTGAGTAGAAAAGACCATGGAGTTTTGAACAATATGAGAATTGAAAGGGATCCAATTTTCATGGATCTAGTGAAAATGGACATGGGAATAACCAGGGAAGGTGAAACATCAATGCTTTTTCAAATGGTTGCCAAACCATCTTTACTAGAAAGGATTAAGAGTTCTCAGACCGATGATGACGAATTCCAAAAGAAGATTAAAGCTGTGAATGATGGGAGATTGAGAGACTTTGTGTATGAAGATGGAATTTTGAAATTCGGGAAGAGACTTTGTGTTCCCAATATACCTGATCTAAAAAGGGAATTGCTGGATGATGCTCATAGTTCCAATTTCTCTATACACCCTGGGAGCACCAAAATGTATAGAGATTTGAAGGAACATTTTTGGTGGGACAACATGAAGAGGGAGATTGCTGATTTTGTGTCAAGATGTATGGTTTGTCAACAAGTGAAAGCTGGAAGGCAACAGCCTGGAGGAGTCATGCAACCTCTTCCCATACCGGAGTGGAAATGGGACAATGTTACGATGGACTTTGTCATGGGGCTACCGAAGACTCCTAGAAGGAACGATGCAATATGGGTTATTGTTGATCGTCTTACCAAGTCAGCACATTTTCTTGCTATATGAGAAGATCTACCCCTGGAACATCTAGAAAGACTATACATTAATGAAGTTGTGAGACTTCATGGAGTACCCCTATCAATTGTTTCTGATCGTGATCCCCATTTTACTTCAAGATTCTGGAAAAGTCTTCAGAAATCCCTTGATACAGAACTTCATTTAAGCACTGCTTACCACCCTCAGACAGACAGACAATCAGAACGGACTATTCAAACCTTAGAAGACATGTTGAGATCTTGCTCACTTGACTTTCAGGGTATGTGGGATCAATATTTACAACTGGTAGAATTTTCCTATAACAATAGCTTCCATTCGAGTATACAGATGGCACCATATGAAGCGTTATACGGAAAGAGATGTCGTACAACAACCTGTTGGGATGACGTTGGTGAAAGAAAACTTGTAGGCCCAGAACTGGTGGAGGAAACGGTGGAAAAGGTGAAGGTAATCCAAAATCACATTAAAGCAGCTCAAATTAGGCAGAAGAACTATGCCGATAATCGAAGGAAGGATTTGGAATTTCAAGTCAGTGATCATGTTTTCCTGAAGGTATCTCCGTGGAATGGAGTCATACGTTTTGGTAAGAAAGGTAAATTGAGTCCCAGGTACATCGGACCTTTCGAAATTCTAGAACGAATTGGGGTTGTAGCTTACCTATTGGCAATGCCGCCAAGTCTCTCCAAAGTTCACGATGTGTTCCACGTATCTCTGTTGAGGAAATACATGCCTGACCCAACGCATGTACTCACCTATGAAGATTTAGAACTGGAACCCGATCTGTCTTATTGCGAAGAGCCCATCAAGATTCTTGATACGAGAGAACAAGTGCTGAGAAACCGGACGACGCGTCTGGTAAAAGTTTTGTGGAGGAATCATAAGATGGAAGAGGCAACGTGGGAACCCGAGGAACTTATGATGAAGAACCACCAGAGTCTTTTTATGCAGTAATACCCTAGAAATTGCGAGGACGCAATTATTTGAAGGAGGGGAGAATGTAACACCCCAAGCTTCTACGGTACGTTTCCCTTTGAATAATGCGATAGCGTGTGTTGTACGCAACCTCGAATTCTAACACACACCACAACTAATTAAACTAGCCGTTGTGAATAGTAATACCTAATTTTTGAAATTATATATATTTTATATTTGAAAATGGACTTCATTTTTGGACTCGGAATATCGAATTTAGCCTAAGGTGAAATTTTGGTACTTTTCGGATAACTTTCATATGTTGATGAATAGTGAAAATTACTAAATTTTAATTAAAAACAACTTTTTTAATCAAAATAATTAATAGTGATAAATTATGAATTTTAGTAGTTTTAAAGTATATTTAGAATATATTTTTACCATTTAATATAATTTTGGTCATTGGACATAATTTTACAATTAAACCGAACATAAACAAGTGTCAATCTTTTGATAGTTATTATCTCTTAAAAACACGCTTTTTGTTTTGACAGCGGGAATTAATTTTAAATTAATTTCTGCCACTTCTGTGTTTTGAATTTAGGAAAATGGATTCCCTATTTGGAATCAGGATGTTCAAATTGTGTAAATAGGTAACTTTTATTTTTAGACATTTTGAATAATTACTGCGGTAAATATTTTATTTACCATGGTTAAGGGTAAATCCGATAAATAAGGGTTAAAAAAATAATATTATAATAATAATAAATTACCCTAAAAACGTGTCTTAACCCTATTGGTTGATAGATGGTCGACCATGGACATCTTTGTGTCAATTTTGGGACCCCATGGATCCACTTGTAAGTGATAATGACACTTTATTTTAATTTAGTTAAAATGAATACAAAAATGACACAAGCATATATCTTTTAGAACAACAATTTTTACATAGGGTTATATATGTTGAATTTTAGATTATAAATATTAATTAGAAAGCTAAAAATATTTCCTACATAATGATATTTTATTTATAATTTTTAGACATTAAGTAATTTATTTTATTTATGACACAATGATGATGCAGTAATTACTATAATAGTGAAAAATTAAAATAATTGATATTATAAATACCCAAATAAATAGAATATGAAACTTTTAATGAATTAAACTAATTTTCTAGGCTAATATGATATATTAGGATTGATTTAATGGACTTTTTTCGAAGTAATCAATCTGTTATGAGTTTCACAAAAATCAACTATTGAATAGTGTCAAAATTGACATAAAAGAGTTCTTAAAACAAATATTATATTATTAATTGATATTAAATTCCTAAAAATCTAAGGTTCGGCCAAGAGACTTATATTATGATAGGTTAATCATTAATGGACCACTTGGGGGGTCGATTGGATGTATATAGTAAGTTTATTAACCATATTATATAAAAATACAAAGAGACATTGTAAAAGTGAAACTAATTAACTTAGAGTTAATACTTAAAGATAAGGTTAATATAAGTACCCAAACCTGTCTAAATTCTATTGGTTGAGTGGTTTTCGATCTATCCCCACCTTAACCTTTGAATAATAAGCTTTGGAGCCATTAGAAACCGAATATGAATTTATTATAAATTAATATTTCTAGCTTTTCCAAAGGTGCCCCTCACCCCTCTTATAAAAGGGAACTCCTCCTTCTCATTTCTTCACACCTTCAAAGCCTTTTGGTTCGGCCAAACTCTGCCCAAATAATCTCCCAACATCCCTCACTACAACCTAGAGGCCTTAGTTTGATCAGAAATCCAACCTAATGAGCCCTTTTGATCAAATCAAAAGGAAGAACCCGAAGAAGAGGTAATGATTTCACCACCCTTTTCTAAGTTCATTTCTTCTTCCACTTCTTCTTCCTTTGTTCTTACCATTCTAAAATAATAACTCCAGTATCTCACATATACTGTGATGTTATTATAAGCATGGTACAACCATATTCAGTATTCTATCCACCCTTTGAATAACATGTCACCATACGTGCGTACGTACGGCTTACCGTCTCCACGTCGTGGTGTAATTGTTATTCAATATAATATTATTTGGATGGGTATAATAATGATGTGTAACTCATGTAAATAATAAATATAACATGTTAATGATTCTGTATATATGATATACCATTTATTAATATATTATTTTAATATCAAAAGAATGATATTTTCGCTCGTGCGTACGTACGGACTACCGTCTCCACGAACGCGATGAGATTCATTCTCCATCGTATCCATTCAAGTATAATTATCATTTTATGATTTAAAAATGATGTTTAAGGACTTGATATCATTCTGGATATGAATAAGATACAACAAACATGGCTTATGTAACAAAACATATAAAAGAAAATGAGTAAGTTAACACCCGAAACGATGATAATTCTAAGATATTATTAATAAATCAATGTTAAAAGATCATATATGATATCATATTAATATATATGATTCTTGTATAATTTAATAACAATTATTTCACCATTATACAGGAGGTTAACCTACCCCAACCAAGGAAAAGTACAAGGTAAGGGTTTACTTTACAACCTCTTCATTATCCGAGGTTGTTTATACGTAATAATCTACTGGGATCTCTTTATCATCCACATCCATGTTTCTTAAAAATGTATTTCAAAACATTTTTACTATTTACTAGAATATGAGTTAAAGTAATTTATACCCTTTTTGACTTTTATAAGTGGTTTATAAAGGAATCTTTCAGTCGTTTTCAAAACAATGTCCTTTTTAACCTTTTTGACAGAATTATGGTAAGAATGTTTTTTTTAACTTATACGGCGGGTGCGGTTATTTTCCGCCGTTATAAAATCTTCAAAACTTCCCTTACAAGATTATGAGAATATTTTCAATGAAAATGTTTTATTTTATATGGATCTTAAATGATTTCAAATTAAAAGGAGATAGTTCTTTAAAAAGAGTATTGATTTCATCTATGTCAACATCCTTTGATGGATTTTAAGATTATTTGAAGTTGATTTATTATGATACAAAACTTCTAGATTGTATTGAAGGTTTTGTGATATGTTTGACTGTGGATGTGCTATTTTTATACCATTCATAGTTTATTGTGAAAGTATTGACATTTCGTATGCTAGTTTTAATACGAATGTTTATGTTATGTTTAAACCTTTTCATATGGGAATGCATTGGACTTAATAAGTGACGGGTGGAGCCCGCTATAGCTCCTCGATGCATCGGTAGGTCTCATGAGACAAACTAGTGTCTTGTCACAAGGCCTTGACAAAATCTTATTTGTAGTCTTGGCACGAGGCCTTGGCTATGTGGTTATGATAGTCTGGCATTATGCATTCCAACATTATGAAAGTGGTTATTGATTTTTGCATGTGATTATTCATTTAGTAGAATATCCATGTGAATAAGTAAATGGCATTATTTCATTTATGCCATACCATGTTGAAAGTTCGTATTTAAAAGGCTTTTGTTTTAGTTATACATTGCCTTAAATGTTTATTCTTATTTATGAAAGTTTCCACTTTATTGTTATCCTTACTGGGCATTTGAGCTCACCCCTTTTTTTTATGTTTTATTTTTCCCAGGATGTGAAAAAGTAAGTTATGAATGACCTGCATGGATTTTTATGAGGGGTTAATAGTGTGGATTGTGGAAACATTATGTTGTTGTATTAGTTTTTCATTTTATGATGTAATGTAAAACTTATGAATATATCTAGTGTTTCCAAGGCTACTAAACCAATCGGTCTTTCGAGATTTGATCTTTCTTGTGATCATGCCAATGTTATGTAATTAATGCACCGACTCTGGGTAGCTGGGGTCGAGGCGTTACAATTATACTCACTAAGGAAACGATAGGTGGAAAACCGAGCTGATTAATTTTTTGATCATTATCAAATAATCACTACATTTGAACATATTCAATACCTTTCTTAATCTTCATTTGAATGAAATATACATTTTTTAGAGAAAGTTTATTAAAATAATTCATAAAACCTTGAATTAAAATAATTTATAAACATTGTCGTTACTTTTTTTAGAAACTAAAATTTAAAACCAGGTTATACATTTTTTAAAATTCCATTCTAAAACTAGTTTTATACATTGAAATAAATCTAAATATATGAAATGAAAAAAATACTAAAAAAACATATCATTCACAACTGAAACTAAATTAAAGTAATTATAGTAGTACCAACCTCAGAAACTGCATGAACAATGAACATATATGGTTACTTCTATATATTACCCACCCCTACTTCAGGTTCAACATCAACTCTTACAATGGAAAAATTTGATTCATCAAATGAAATATTTTGGTCAACACCAATGGGGGCATCAATTGTGTCATCCCTACCATCATTAATTATATGTCTTGGGATTACTTCAATAATGACATCACAATCATGTCTCAGATGATCTTTCATATAACAAACACGTTATTCGATTGATTCCTAAATATATCGTTCATCGATAGCCAGGAATCGAGTCATTTAAAAAAAATCTAAATTCACTATCATTAATAAATATACCACATCACATCATTGAATAAATGCATTTATATTTCATAATAGTGACTCAACCATGAGATTAGTAATCCAATAACAATATTTTCTCATTAATTCCACGATAAGACACATTTTCATATTGAGGCCTTCTATCTGATTCATTTTCATAATAGTCCATTTTAGAAGTTAACATAACTCCACATTTCTATGTTCTCATTTTCATCACTCGATCAATTGTAACCAATTTATACAAATTGATTATTAAATATTTTCATTCACGAATTATAGAATTGGGACCAAAATCCAACGCTCTTAATTATAGAGATTTGCAGTCCACATGAAATCTCAATACCAGAAATATATATTAATAATTAAATAAAATTAATATATATATTTCAAGTTAATTAAATTAATGGTCATACCTTTGAATTCAACCAAACAGGAAACTATTTTCTATGTGAACCCTCTCTCATTCCAAATAGAAAAGATCAATGAAATATACATATAATTTTTTATGTTTCCTATATAAAATGATAATAAATGTTTAAGGTATATGTGAGATAATATAGTATGATATAAAATATAAATGTTCAAATTATTTACTTGATATAGTAATCGAACAAACCACAGTTAAAAAAATGTGCGATGTTCTATTTCCTACTCTTAAAGGATTTTTATAGCCAATGAATATGAACCATGAATTGTTCTTATTTTGCGAATATATTTAAATGAGGGATCCATTTACCCATACTTATCATATTTATTTATCATTGGAGGGTTATGCCTTGTGCTCACATTATAAAAATACATTGAAAAAAAATCCATACATTCTTGATCCAGATGACGTCTCACAATGGAACCTTCATGATAATTCCTGTTTCAAAAATAAGACTTCATTTTGCGCATAATTATTTTAGTAGGATACAACAACCATTAATAAAAAGGTCCCCCAATAAGTTTTTTAGTTGTAAAAAATACTAAATGCAACATGCAATTGAAAAATGATAAAGGATTTTTTTTTCAACTCATAAAAAATTAATGGCGCCACTTGATGCATTTTTATCAAGAAAGGATTATATGTCCTTTTAGAAAAAATGTCTCTAAAAAATGGAACAATAAAATTACCATCAACCATACATTTTTCATTAGTAAATTCCATACTGCTATTAGAATCAATTCATGAATAATGATATGTTAATAATGAGTTTTTATGGGTTTTAGTTTCAACTCTCTTCTATTGACCCATATAGTTTTTTTTCTGGAATAGTTATCAGGGACTTTTATATTCTTGAGTAATTGAAAATATTTATATTTCTGTAAAGTTATCAATACATAATAAGCATAAAGAACATTCCATTTATTTTCACCAATAAACACAGGATATAGTTCTAGTAATATACCCCAATCCAATAAGTCCTGGTGAGATTGGTAGTCATCTTTGGAATTCCCCTTTATATTTAGAACAATTGAAATAAAAAATTTACATATTTTTTTATCAATTTGAATTTTGTATAAAAAATTGTGTAAAAAATTGGTATACCAATATGTATACTCAAAAAATATACTTATGTTTTTCTAATTGAAAATAGATTTAGTGTCAACATTCTTCCTCTTTTTATATTTCATCAAACCTTTCCCTATTTAAAAACTGAAATATATCAATTCATTAAGAACATGAGTTCCTGACATAAATTGAGGTGTATTTTTAGTGTCAAAAGTATTATCAAACCGTCAGTGATTATTCTTTTATTGATAATCCATTGGAAAGAATCGTCGATGCCCCATAATATTAAAACTACAATGATATTTAAGACTTGTAGATAATGTATTATTAATTCAAATATGACATGATTGTTTTCCATTCACAATCCATCCAGAAATAATTGATAAATTAGGTGAATCATTTATAGTTTAAAAAAGGGAAACACACATCTGAAATCTATATTTTGAAGAAGCGTTGAATATACACACACACATATCCCAAAGATATTTCAACTCTATTATTAAAGGTTAAAAGAATACATCTATATCATTTTCTAAATCAGAAGGTCCATATATTAGTATACTCAAAAAAGTAAAAAAAATTTCATAAAAATCTATGGATTAATATTATAAACATGAATAAAAACTTTCCATATGATATGAGTAGTAAGAATTTGACTAAAAAAATTAAAACCATCACAGGATAGACCCATACTGACTTTATTCACCTCATCTAAAAAATTTTGATGTTGTTAATAAAAAGAATAACATTCTAGTTCATCTTCAGGATAAAACAAACCATTATTTCCTTTAATTATCTCTTTATCATTCCATATCATATTGGTTGATATTTTTGAAAACATGAATAGATTTTGAAGCCTAAGAATAAATGGAAAGTGCAACATAACATTCTATGGAACACCATATGGTGTTCAGTTTTCATTTTCCTTGCATCTAGATGTACCACATTATTAAAAATCATTAAAGACTATTGTTTCCAACTAAAATAAATAGTAGTCCCTCTTACAACCATGAATTTTATTAGTAGAAAATATGATCAACTTAATTAACATACATTACTTATAATTATATTAGTGAATATCTGCACCATTAGGAAGAATTTCCTTCAAAAAGGTAATAATATAATCAATGGTGGTATTATAAATTTTATATAATCAATTTATAGGATATAACTGCATTAATAATTCGAAAATTTTCATTTTATTACATTCTTAATATATAGGAGTTCTTGCATTAGCCATTAATTTTTTCACTATCTCAACATCACCGTATTCATTGTCTTTTACATGTGTATTGATATCATTGTGTTCTTGCACTGGAATATTATCTCTAATGTGATAATGCAAAAATAGAAACTAATAAAATTTCAAATTATTAATAGGACTTCTTTCTTTAAGATCACGAATAGTAGAAGATTGTATCACCTTTCTATTATGATACCGAAATTAATAGTTTTTTAGAAATTCAATTTCTTTTATGGTATCTAATTTTTTCCTATCTTAACAATGGTCATCCAAAACAATTGTAACATGTACACTATATAAAAACTCCATCTGAAGCATTTTTAGAAGAAAAATATAAAAAATATCCAAATTATTTTGATATTCTATTGAAATATGATCAATATGATACATCCTTCTTCTATCCATTCTATTACAGGGAAAAAATTATGTTTCAATAAATAATTTAAACCATAATTAAAAAATTCATTACAACCATTTTCCATATAAAAGTCACAAAAATATGATAGTATCTAGAAAAAAAATAAGATAAACAACATGTGCTTTAAGTGGTGCCTACAAATAAAAAAATAGACAAAATATAAGACATGGAATAAGAAACAAATATTATATAATCCAATTAAATACATATGTATTTGTGAAAAAATTATCTTTAAAACCAACACATTTTTAATATGACATTTATCCAATTAAATAAACTCATCATTATGAATGCAAATATTTACTGAAGAATTACAACAATGTGTCCCCAAAAATAAAAAAAATAAAAACATGGTATAATAATATTAAGGAAATTAGGTCACAATTGATATAAATATAAATAATCAACAAATAATAATATTATATAAAAATAATATTTATAAAATAAAAAAATATTCGAAATGTAATAAAGAGATGGAATCCTGAAGTTGTATGATATATGAAATGCAATAAAAAATTTATAGAAAAAATTACACATCTCTAATTGGAAGGGATTAATTTTTAATTCAAAATTTAATTATAATATAAAAGAGTTGTCATTAAAGGAATAAATTATATAGCTATATTACTTGAATAATAGAAAGATCATGTTCCATGAAAATACTACTATATTATTTGATGCATTTTGATACAACAATGAAAATAAACCATATAAATAATTTATCTAAAGACTCATAAATAAACATTCAAAACATTATTTAAAAATAGAAAAGGGTCAAAAAACAATATAACAATGAGATGAAAAAATGAAAAAATGAAAAATATTTTTTATTTCAATATACCTTCCCATTAAAAAAATATTCTTTAATATTAAAAAAATAACGAGAAAAAAGTCCACATTCATATTTTCAAATATAATCATTAATATATTCATTGCATATTAGAAATAAATTCTGATTTTACCATAGGAATATTATGAAAAATTACATGTATGGAGGAGTCTACATACCAATAAAATATATCGATGAGATGTTCAAGCCTTGGAAATAATAAATAATCCTCTTATATTGAAAGAGATAAATTTCTATAACCAATTGATTCTAAAATAAATCATATCCAAAAACTAATAATAACAAATATCCCAAGGAAAACCATGGAAGTAACTTTTAATAACCTCTATAAATTAAATTTTACAAAACCAATAATTTTCTTTACATAAAATGTGAATGATTTCAGCCCATATTAAATAAATCCCTAGAATAATATAGAAAAAATATTACATATAAAAAACAATAATGAAAATAATTTAAATAATCCACATGAAACTCTTTTTTCTAGAGAATATGGAATCATCATCACCTCGACTAAATTTCCCCATGCCTTTATAAAATTCAATCAAAATATCCAGCCCAAAATACGGTATATATTATTGAGAATATCAACATACACAGTAGGAAATACCCAAATGAAAAATACCCATCTTGACACCATATATTTATAATAATGTAAAATTAAAATCATAATTATTATTTCTGAAATTAACAACAAATTCCTCCCATTGGAATACTAAGTAAACCAACATCTAGTGTACTATCTCATCTAGAATCCTCATATAATGTAACACATGATACTACCACATTCTATTAGAATACATATTATAACTCATAATTCCAATTCATTAATGTGTTATGTTTTCCATGTTTATCCCAGGAATAAAACACCAAATAAAATTTTTTGTATAATATAACATAATCCATCAAAGAATAGACGAATTTTAATGGGGACTAATTCACAAAAATTTGTTGCAATGATACTTCTATTATGAGTTTTGACTAACAACTCCATTGTTAAATCAAATTGAAAATATCAAATTTTCTTAGAAAACTAGGTAGATATGAAACAATGAAATGATAATGAATCAAATAAATAATTGTCTAAATATAAAGAATCCATTAAATTACATGCCACCACATCTTTCAGAACTTTAACCTCAGTAGTAGTGATCGCATTAGCTTGGCCTTGATCCCTTGACCTTTTCTGATGTAAGATTCGCTGATGCTTGGGAAATTCATTTTCATAATGTCCCATATCCCTACAATTATATCATTAAACATTGGTAGATTGTTTATTCTCCTTACAATCACTATCAAAATGGACTTTATATCCAAATTTGTAGACTACTCCTTTTCCTTTTAGATAGGATCCGAGGTGCTTGCTTCTATAATTATCATAGGGTGGAAATTCAACTCTTCCCTTCTTCCCTGTTTCCTTATTTCCTTTCCTAGAGTATTCAACAGATCTCTTCATCTCTAGATTGGATTTAAATTCATATGACTTAGATAATTCCTTTTCCGTCTTGATAGCACATGAGACAATATCTTTATATGATAAGAAAGATTGGGAGACTAATTCTCTAAGGAGAAATGGTTTTAACCCATCAAACACCATATATAAATCATACTTCTTCGTTAATGTATATAATCTGCAGTATGCCTTGCTAACCTTGTAAAGTTAGCTTCATATTTTGCGACATTCTAATACTTCATTTGTCTAAGACTCAAAAATTTCCTTTCACTACTGGAAATACCTGATTTTCCAATGGTTTAGAACTATTGGGAAAGGCTGCAGAACCATTGGTATATGTTATTCCAACGGTTCTGCAAACCGTACAGAAGTAATCCTTTGGGAAAGCTTTTCCAAATGGTTTACAGTTAACAGTTGGGATAGGGTGGAGAAAAATTACCCTATCCCAATGGTTCTGGCAAACTGTTGGGAAAGCTTTTTCCCAACGGTTTACAACCGTTGGGAAAAACCCATGTTGTCCTCTTTCCCAATGATTTCCAAACCGTTGGGGAATGTGTTTTACCAATTGTTCTCTGAACCGTTGGTAAAAAAAATTCCAGACATGCTATACCAATAGTTTTAAACCATTGTCATAGCCTCTGCTGCGGAAAATTACACAGCAGCTCTGCAATTTTACCAGCAGCTGTGCAATTTTCCCACCAGGTCTCATTTTGTGGTTTCCTCTCATTTTCAATCCAATTATTGTACATGTAATAAAATAACACATACATATAAAATTATTGTACCTGCAATAACCAAATAACACTTACATATAGAGAATAAATTCATTAACATTTAATATATAATGCTAGAACTATACACATCCATAATTAAATTAGAATTCATAACATAATTATAAACATAAAAAATTCATTTATAATTCAATTTAAAATTTAGATGACAATTATATGTGGAATCTGGAAGTCAATTCATAATTTGATCGGTTTTTTGTATACCATATATTTTTACCTGAAATGATGTCCATTTTAAACAAAATACATACACCTAGAGTGCTACTAGCCACACCGCACCTCAGATTGAGGTGGGGTTAACTCGTAGACATCACATATGACCCATGGATCGTTGTGCTAAAGTATCGACACAATCCAAATGTGTTTGGGTGATTTTCCATATGCCAGTTGATGTTTTTCAATTAAAATGATGTCTTTTTGAAGAAAAAAAAAGGCAGACACTTTGAGTGGTGTCGGCCACACCGTGTCCCAGATTGAGGCGGGGTTGATTCGTACACGTCACATATGACCCATGGATCGTTCTCTTAAAGTTTCAATGGAAACTAAATGCATTTGGTTGGTTTTCCATATGTACATAAAATGTTGTCCATTTTAAACATAAGGTAGCCACTTAGAGTGATTCCGGGAACACCATGCCTCTGATTAAGGCGGGTTTGACACGTACACGTCACATATGACCCATGGATCGTTGTGCTAAAGTATCGACACAATCCGAATGCGTTTGGTCAGTTTTCCGTGTTCCAGTTGATGTTTTTCAATTAAAATGACATGCTTTTGAAACAAAAGGCATACACTTTGAGTGGTTCCGGCCACACCACATCTCCGATTGAGGTAGGGTTGATTCGTACACATCACATATGACCCATGAATTGTTCTCCTAATTTTTCCATGGAAACCGAATGATTTTGGTTGGTTTTCTGTATGTACTTAAAATGTTGTCCATTTTAATCAAAAGATAGACACTTAGAGTTATTATGGCCACACCGTGCCTCCAATTAACGCGGGGTTGACTCGTACATGTCCCATACGACCCATGGATTGTTGTTCTAATGTATCGACACAATCCAAATGCGTTTGGTCAGTTTTCCATATGCTAGTTGATGTTTTTCACTTAAAATGAAATCCTTTTGAAACAAATGACAGACACATTGAGTGGTGGTGGCCACACCGCACCTCGGATTGAGGAGGAGATGAATCTTACACGTCACATATGACCCATGAATCGTTGTGCTAAAGTATCGACACAATCCGAATGCGTTTGGTCGGTTTTCCATATTCCAGTTGATGTTTTTCAATTAAAATGGCATCCTTTTGAAACAAAAGGCAAACAATTGACTAGTGTCAGCCACAACGTGTTTCAGATTGAGGTGGGGATGATTTTTACATGTCACATATGACCCATGAATCGTTCTCCTAATGTTTCAATGGAAACTGAATGTGTTTGGTCGTTTTTCTGTATGTACTTAAAATGTTGTCCATTTTAAACAAAAGTGAGACACTTAGAGTGATTTCGGCCACAATTTGCCTCATATTAAGGCGGGGTTGACTCATACATGTCATATATGACCCATGTATCGTTTTTATAAAGTATCGACACAATCTGAATGCGTTTGGTCACTTTTCTGTATGCCAGTTGATATTTTTCACATAACATGACGTCCTTTTGAAACAAAAGATAGACACTTTGAATGGTGGCGGCCACACCGTTCCTCATATTGATGCGGGGTTGACTCGTACACGTCACATATGACCCATGGATCATTGTGATAATGTATTGACACAATCCGAATGCATTTGGTCCGTTTTCTGTATGCCAGTTGATGTTTTTCAATTCAAATGACGTCCTTCTGAAACAAAAGACAGACACTTTGAGTGGTGGAGGCCACACCACACCTCGGATTGAGGCGAGGTTGACTCTTACACATCACATATCACCCATGTATCATTGTGCTAAAGTATCAACACAATCCGAATGTGTTTGGTCAGTTTTTCGTATGCCAGTTGATGTTTTTCAATTAAAATGACGTCCTTTTGAAACAAAAGGCAGATACTTTGAGTGGTGGAGGCCAAACCGTGCCTTGTATTGAGGCAGGGTTGACTCATACACGTCAAATATTTCCCTTGGATCGTTGTGCTAAAGTATCGACACAATACTAATGCGTTTGGTGGGTTTTCCGTATGCCAGTTGATTTTTTTCAATTAAAATGACGTCCTTTTGAAACAGAAGACATAAATTTTGAGGGGTGCCGACCACACCAGGCCTCGGATTGAGGCGAGGTTGAATTGTACCCGTCACATATGACCCATGTATCATCTCCTAAAGTTTCAACAGAAACTGAATGCGTTTGGTCAGTTTTCCGTATGTACTTAAAATGTTGTCCATTTTAAACAAAAGAGAGCCAATTAGAGTGATTCCTGCCACACCGTGCCTTAGATTAAGCCGGTTTGACTCGAACACGTCACATATGACTCATGGATCTTTGTGCTAATGTATTGACACAATCCTAATGCATTTGGTTGCTTTTCCGTATGCCAGTTGATATTTTTCACTTAAAATGACGTCCTTTTGAAATAAAAGGAAGACACTTTGAGTGGTGGCGGCCACAGCGTGCCTTGTATTGAGGCGAGGTTGATTCATACATGTCACATATGACCCATGGATCATTGTTATGAAGTATTGACACAATCCGAATGCGTTTGTCGGTTTTCTGTATGCCAGTTAATGTTTTTGAATTAAAATGATGTCCTTTTGAAACAAAAGTCAGACACTTTGAGTGGTGGTGGCCACACCGCGCCTCAGATTGAGGCGAGGTTGACTTTTACACGTCACATATGACCCATGGATCGTTTTGATAATGTATCGACACAATATGAATGCGTTTGGTTGGTTTTCTGTATGCCAGTTGATATTTTTCAATGAAAATGACGTCATTTTGAAACAGAAGACATACACTTTGAGTGGTGGCGGCCACACCACCTCTTAGATAGAGGCGGGGTTGATTCGTACACATCACAGATGACCCATAAATCGTTCTACTAATGTTTCAATGGAAACCAAATGCGTTTGGTCAGTTTTCTATATGTACTTAAAATGTTGTCCATTTTAAGAAAAAGATAGCCACTTGGAGTGATTCCAGCCACACCGCACCTCGGATTGAAGAGGGGTTGACTCGTACATGCCACATATGAACTATGGATCGTTGTGCTAAAGTATCTACACAATCCAAATGCGTTTGGTCAGTTTTCCATATGCTAGTTGATGTATTTCACTTCAAATGGCGTCCTTTTGAAACAAATGATAGACACTTTGAGTGGTGGTGGCCACACCGCACCTCGTATTGAGGCAGGGTTGACTCGTACACGTCACATATGACCCATGGATCGTTGTTCTAATGTATCGACACAATCCAAATGCGTTTGGACAGTTTTTCATATGCCAGTTGATGTTTTTCAATTAAAATGACGTCTTTTTGAAACTAAAGGCAGACACTTTTAGTGGTGGCGGCCAAATCGCGCCTCCAATTGAGGCGGGGTTGACTCGTACTCATCAAATATGACCCATGGATCGTTGTGCTAAAGTATCGACACAATCCTAATGTGTTTGGTTGGTTTTCCATATGCCAGTTGATGTTTTTCAATTAAAATGACGTCCTTTTGAAACAGAAGACATACACTTTGACTGGTTCTGGCAACACCACACCACAGATTGAGGTAGGTTTGACTCGTACACGTCACATATGACACATGGATCATTCTCCTAATGTTTCAATGGAAACCGAATGCGTTTGGTCGGTTTTCCATATGTACATAAAATGTTGTCAATTTTAATCAAAAAAGTGCCACTTAGAGTGATTGTGGCCACACCATGTCTTAGATTAAGGCGGGGTTGACTCGTACACATCACATATGACCCATGGATCATTATTCTAAAGTATCGACACAATCCAAATGTGTTTGGTTTCTTTTTCTTATGCCAGTTGATATTTTTCACTTAAAATGACGTCCTTTTGAAACAAAAGACAGACACTTTGAGTGGTGGCGGCCACACCGCACATCATATTGAGGCGGGGTTGACTCGTACACGTCACATATGACCCATGGATCGTTGTGCTAAAGTATCGACACAATCCGAATGCGTTTGTCAGTTTTCTGTATGCCAGTTGATGTTTTTCAATTAAAATGACGTCCTTTTGGAACAAAAGGTAGACACTTTGAGTGGTGCTGGCCACACCATGCCTCAGATTGAGGCGGGGTTGACTCATACACATCACATATGACCCATGGATCGTTCTCTTAAAGTTTCAACAGAAACTGAATTTGTATGGTCGGTTTTCCATATGTACTTAAAATGTTGTCCATTTTAAATAAAATAGGGGCACTTAGAGTGATTTCGGCCACACCATGCCTCAGATTAAGGCGTGGTTGACTCGTACACGTCACATATGACCCATGGATCGTTTTGATAAAGTATCAACACAATCAGAATGCGTTTGGTCACTTTTATGTATGCCAGTTGATATTTTTCACTTAAAATGATGTCCTTTTGAAACAAAAGACAGACACTTTGAGTGGTGGCAGCCACACCGCGCCTCGGATTGAGGCGGAGTTGACTCGTACACATCACATATGACCCATGGATCTTTGTGCTAAAGTATCGACACAATCTGAATTCGTTTGTCGGTTTTTCGTATGCCAATTGATGTTTTTCAAATAAAATGACGTCCTTTTGAAACAAAAGTCAGACACTTTGAGTGGTGGCGGCCACACCACACATCGGATTAAGGCGGGGTTGACTCTTACACATCACATATGACCCATGGATCGTTTTTCTAATGTATCGACAGAATCCTATTGCATTTGGTCCGTTTTCCGTATGTGAGTTGATGTTTTTCAATTAAAATGACGTCGTTTTGAAACAGAAGACAGACACATTGAGTGGTGGTGACCACATCACATCTTAGATTGAGGCGGGGTTGATTCGTACACGTCACATATGACCCATGAATCGTTCTCCTATAGTTTCAACGGAAATAGAAGGCGTTTGGTCAGTTTTCCGTATGTAAATAAAATGTTGTCCATTTTAAGAAAAAGAGAGACACTTAGAGTGATTGAAGCCACACCGTGCCTCAAATTAAGGAGAGGTTGACTCAAACACGTCACATATTACCCATGGATCGTTGTGCTAAAGTATTGACACAATCCGAATGTGTTTGGTCGGTTTTCCATATGCCAGTTGATGTTTATCACTTCAAATGACGTCCTTTTGGAACAAAAGATAGATACCTTGAGTGGTGGCGGCCACACCACGCCTCAGATTGAGGTGGGGTTGACTCGTAAACATCACATATGACCCATGGATCGTTGTGATAAAGTATCGACACAATATGAATGTGTTTGGTCGGTTTTCTGTATGCCAGTTGATGTTTTTCAATTAAAATGACGTCTTTTTGAAACAAAAGTCAGACACATTGAGTGGTGGTGGCCACAACGCGCCTCGGATTGAGGTGGGGTTGACTCGTACACATCACATATGACCGATGTATCGTTGTGCTAAAGTATCGACACAATATGAATGCGTTTGTTCGGTTTTCCGTACGCCAGTTGATGTTTTTCTATTAAAATAACGTCCTTCTGAAACAAAAGGTAGACACTTTGAGTGGTATCGGCCACACCGCACCTCGGATTGAGGCGAGGTTGACTGGTTCCCATTGCATATTACCCATGTATCATTCTCCTAAAGTTTAAATGGAAACCGAATGTGTTTGGTCGATTTTCATATGTACTTAAAATTTTTTCCATTATAAACAAAAGAGAGCCACTTAGAGTGATTCCGGCCACACCATTCCTCAGATTAAGGAGGGGTTGACTCGTTCATGTCACATATGACCCATGGATCATTGTGCTAAAGTATTGACACAATCCAAATGCATTTGGTCGCTTTTCCGTATGCCAATTAAAATTTTTCACTTAAAATGACGTCCTTTTGAAAAAAAGACAGACACTTTGAGTGGTGTTGGTCACACCGTGCCTCTGATTGAGGCGGGGTTGACTCATACACATCACATATGACCCATGGATCATTTTTCTAAAGTATTGACATAATCCGAATATGTTTGTCAGTTTTTCGTAAGCCATTTGATGTTTTTCAATTAAAATGACGTCCTTTTAAAATAAAAGGCAGACACTTTGAGTGGTGGAAGCCACAACGCGCCTCGGATTGATGCGGGGTTGATTTGTACACATCACATATGACTCATTTATCGTTGTGCTAACGTATTGACACAATCTGAATGTGTTTGGTTGGTTTTCCGTATGCCAGTTGCTGTTTTTCAATTAAAATGACGTCCTTTTGAAACAAAAGACAGACACGTTGAGTGGTTCCGGCCACACCACGCCTCGGATTGAGGTAGAGTTGACTCCTACATGTCACATATGACCCATGGATCGTTCTCCTAATGTTTCAATGGAATCCGAATGTGTTTGGTCATTTTTCCGTATCTACGTAAAATGTTGTCTATTTTAAACAAAAAAGAGACACTTAGAGAGATTCTGGCCACACCGTGCCTCAGATTAAGGCAGGGTTTACTCGTACACATCACATATGACCCATTGATCGTTGTGTTAAAGTATTGACACAATCTGAATGCGTTTGGTCACTTTTTCGTATGTCAGTTGATATTTTTTACTTAAAATGACGTCCTTTTGAATCAAAAGACAGACACTTTGAGTGGTGCCGACCACACCGCGCATCGGATTGAGGCGGGGTTGACTCATAAACGTCACATATGTCCCATGGATCGTTGTACTAAAGTGTTGACACAATCTGAATGCATTTGGTCGGTTTTCTGTATGCCAGTTGATCTTTTTCAATTAAAATGACGTCCTTTGGAAACAAAAGGCAGACACATTGAGTGGTGACGGACACACCGCACCTCGGATTGAGGCGGAGTTGATTCTTACACGTCATATATGACCCATGAATCGTTCTACTAAGGTTTCAACCGAAACTGAATTCGTTTGGTTGGTTTTCCGTATGAACTTAAAATGTTGTACTTTTTAAGAAAAAGAGAGCCACTTAGAGTGATTCTGGCCACACCGTGACTCATATTAAGGCTGGGTTGAATCTTACACGTCACATATGACCCATGGATTGTTGTGCTAAAGTATCGACACAATCCGAATGCGTTCGGTCGCTTTTCTGTATGCCAGTTGATGTTTTTCACTTAAAATGACATCCTTTTGAAACAGAAGACAGACACTTTGAGTGGTGCCGGCCACACCGTGCCTCGGATTGAGGAGGGGTTGACTCGTACACGTCACATATGATCCATGGATCGTTTTTCTAAAATATCGACACAATCCTAATGCATTTGTTGGTTTTCTGTATGCCAGTTGATGTTTTTCAATTAAAATGACGTCCTTTTGAAACAAAAGGCAGACACTTTGAGTGGTGGCTGCCACACCACACCTCGGATTGGGGCAGGCTTGATTCGTACACATCCCATATGACCCATGGATCATTTTACTAATGTTTCTAGTGAAACCAAATGTGTTTGGTTGGTTTTCCGTACGTACTTAAAATGTTGTCCATTTTATGAGAATCCTCATGTGTCTATTAGTGGAATGGTATTTACTTAAAATCTTGTGGATATTTATATAAAATATTTTTATATCATTCTTATTATGGATTAGATTTTAGTTTATAATGCTATGAAACATTTTGAAGGGTGGGGGGTTGTCCGAGGGGCTGTCTGGGGTCCAGGGAGGAGGGTGGGGGGCTGTCCGGGGGGCTGTTTGGGGGGCTGTCTGGGGGCTGTTCGGGGGTGTTCGAGGGGTTTTCCGGGGTCCAAGGAAGAGGGTGGGGGGGCTGTACAGGGGGACTGTCTGGGGGGCTATCCGAGGGGTTGTCCGGGGTCCAGGGAGGAGGGTGGGGGGGCTGTCCGGGGGCTGTTCGGGGGGCTGTCCGGGGGCTGTCCGGGGGTGTTCGGGGGTTGTCTGGGGGCCAAGGAAGAGGGTGGGGAGCGGTCCGGGGGGCTGTCTGGGGGGCAGTTCGGGGGGAAGTCTGGGGTCCCGGGAGGAGGGCAGGCTGTCCGGGGGCTGTCCGGGGGCTGTCCGGGGGCTGTATGGGGGTTTTCGGGGGGTTGTCCGGGGTCCAAGGAAGAGGGTGGGGAGGCTGTCCGGGGAGCTGTCTGGGGGGCTGTCTGGCGGGGTTGTATGGGGTCAAGGGAGGAGGGTGGGGGCTGTCAAGGGTCCAAGAAGGAGGGGGGTTACCAAACACACAACCACTAAAAGACAAAAAAATCCATAAAAACAGATAATATATAAAAATAACTCAACTCCAATACTATACTACGAGTCTAGATAAAACCAACAACTTGAATAAATTAAATGTCAAATCTCAGTAATATCAGTAAAAAATGTAATGGATCAAATTTTCCCACATCACCATCACCATCATCAGCATCATCATCACCCTCGTCCTCGTCCCCATCATCGTCCTCACCCTCCTCTCTCTCGCCCTCGTCCTCGTCCTCACCCTCCTCCTCGCCCTCGCCACCCGCCTCGCCCTCCTCATCTCACTCCTCTTCCGCATCAGACTCCTCACCATCATCATCATCAAGCTAGACATCGTCCTGAACAACACTAGAACCACCACATGGTGCACCGTATATAGAACGTATCGACGACATATACTCATCAAAAGCTGGGTTGGCCTCTGCTGAAAGTGTAGGACGTAGAACTTCAATAAATTTCATAAACACATTGTTTTCCCTAGTAGACTGTTCTCCCGTCTCTATGGCCCCTTTCTTCAGCATGTTCTGCCTGTGCCCTAACTTGCTACAGCTCGGAGGCAGTACATATCATACCTGAGGAGGGACAATAACTCTTCGGGGCTATCCTAGGTCGGTAGCATACTCTACCAGAATGCTCCTCTCCCAACACCTAATGTAAGTGATATGTTGGCCCAAAATTGCCTGGTTCTTGGGAATCAAGAGCCTCTAAAGGAGCCTGTTACAAATATAAATATATCATTATGTTACAAAATAGATATTAAAATATAAATTCAATAGATTAAAACATACAATATTCTGCTGAGTCGCTTCGTTGACGGCACATCCATCATTTTTCCATCTACTCGAGCAAAACAGTTTTGCTCGAGGCACATGTCCTTCAATATTTTGTATTTTCCTCTACAATGACATTGAAATCTAAAGTTATATGAAAAATTTAGCAAACTATTAAATAATTGAGGAAACAAAAGAAAGTGTAAGTCGTAAAGAAAACTTATAAACAATTGTCATACCTGCTTCCTCTCATGATCAGGCATCGTAGTGCGTCCTAGTGTGTGGAGGTATTTTTTTGCATCAATGTTCTTTTTATTTTTTCCAGATGATTCCTAAATAAAATTTGAAAATGCAAGAGATAGTATTAATGAAAAACATGAAAGTTATAAAGCTAGAACTATACACATCCATAATTAAATTATAATTCATAACGAATTATAAACATACATAATTCATTTAGAATTCAATTTAAAATTTAGATGACAATTATATGTGGAATCTGGAAGTCAATTCATAATTTGATCGGTTTTTTGTATACCATACATTTTTACCTGAAATGATGTCCATTTTAAACAAAATACATACACATAGAGTGCTACCAGCCACACTTCTCCTCAGACTAAGGCGGGGTTGACTTGTACACATCACATATGACCCATGGAGCATTGTTCTAATGTATCGACACAATCCGAATGCGTTTGGTCGATTTTCCGTATGCCAGTTGATGTTTTTCAATTAAAATGACATCTTTTTGAAATAAAAGGAAGACAATTTGAGTGGTGTCGTCCACATAGTGTCTCAGATTGAGGCGGGGTTGATTCGTACACGTCACATATGACCCATGGATCGTTCTCCTAAAGTTTCAACGGAAACCAAATGTGTTTGGTTGGTTTTCCGTATGTACTTAAAATGGTTTCCATTTTAAACAAAAGAGAGCCAATTTGAGTGATTTCGGGAACACCGTGCCTCCGATTAAGGCGGGTTTGACTCGTACACATCACATATGAATCATGGATCGTTTTGCTAAAGTATAAACACAATCCGAATGAGTTTGGTCGGTTTTCCGTGTGCCAGTTGATGTTTTTCAATTAAAATGACGTCCCTTTGAAACAAAAGGCAGACACTTTGAGTGGTTCTGGCCACAATGCATCTCTGATTGAGGCATGGTTGATTCTTACATGTCACATATGACCCATGATTCGTTCTCCTAAAGTTTCCATGGAAACCGAATGCGTTTGGTCGGTTTTCTATATGTACTTAAAATGTTGTCCATTTTAAACAAAAGAGAGACACTTAGAGTGATTTCGGCCACACCGTGCCTACTATTAAGGCAGGGTTGACTTTTACACATCACATATAACCCATGGATTGTTGTGCTAAATTATTGACACAATCTGAATGCGTTTGGTCAGTTTTCTGTATGCTAGTTGATGTTTTTCACTTAAAATGATGTCCTTTTTAAACAAAAGACAGACACTTTGAGTGGTGGCGGCCACACCGCATCTCAGATTGAGGAGAAGTTGACTCTTACATGTCAAATATGACCCATGAATCGTTTTTCTAAAGTATCGACACAATCCGAATGCGTTTGGTTGGTTTTCCGTATGCCAGTTGATGTTTTTCAATTAAAATGACGTCCTTTTGAAACAAAAGGCAAACACTTTGACTGGTTCCGGCCACAACGCATCTTATATTGAGGTAGAGATGATTCTTACATGTCAAATATGACCCATGAATCGTTCTCCTAAAGTTTCAATGGAAACCAAATGCGTTTGGTCAGTTTTCCATATGTACTTAAAATGTTGTCCATTTTAAACAAAAGAGAGACACATAGAGTGATTCCGGCCACACTGTGCCTCATATTAAGGGGGTTGACTCATACACATCACATATGACCCATGGATCGTTTTTATAATGTATTGACACAATCCGAATGCATTTGGTCACTTTTCCGTATGCCAGTTGATATTTTTCACTTAAAATGACGTCCTTTTGAAACAAAAGATTGACACTTTGAGTGGTGGTGGCCACACTGTGCCTCAGATTGAGGCAAGGTTTTCTCGTACACATCACATATGTCCCATGGATCATTGTTCTATATTATTGACACAATCCGAATGCATTTGGTTGGTTTTCCGTATGCTAGTTGATGTTTTTCAATTCAAATAACGTCCTTTTGAAACAAAAGACAGACACTTTGAGTGGTGGCGGCCACACTGCACCTCGGATTGAGACGGGGTTGACTCTTACACATCACATATGACCCATGTATCATTGTTCTAATGTATCGGCATAATCCGAATGCATTTGGTCGGTTTTCCGTATGCCAGTTGATGTTTTTCAATTAAAATGACATCCTTTTGAAACAAAAGGCAGATACTTTGAGTGTTGACGGCCAAACTGTGCCTCAGATTGAGGTAGGGTTGACTCATACACGTCACATATGACCCATGGATCGTTTTTATAAAGTATCGACACAATACTAATGCGTTTGATGGGTTTTCTGTATGCCAGTTGATGTTTTTCAATTAAAATGACGTCCTTTTGAAACAGAAGACAGACACTTTGAGTGGTGGCGGCCACACCACGCCTCGGATTGAGGGGATGTTGACTCGTATACGTCACATATGATCCATAGATCTCTTTTCTAAAGTATCGACACAATACTAATGCATTTTTCGATTTTTCATATGTCAGTTGATATTTTTAAATTAAAATGACGTCCTTTTGAAACAAAATGCAGACAAATTGAGTGGTTCCAGCCACACCGCACCTCGGATTGAGGCGGGGTTGACTCGTACACATCACATATGACCCATGGATCTTTATTCTATAGTTTCAATGGAAATCGAATGGGTTTGGTCGGTTTTCCATATGTACTTAAAATGTTGTCCATTTTAAACAAAAGAGATCCACTTAGAGTGATTCCGGCCACACCATGCCTCATATTAAGCCATGGTTGACACGTACACGTCACATATGACTCATGGATCTTTGTGCTAAAGTATCGAAACAATCCTAATGTGTTTGGTTTTTTTCTCGTATACCAGATGATATTTTTCACTTAAAATGTCGTCCTTTTGAAATATAAGACAGAAACTTTGAGTGGTGACGGCCACACTGTGCCTTGTATTGAGGAAAGGTTGACTCGTACACGTCACATATGACCCATGGATCGTTGTGCTGATGTATCGACACAATCTGAATGTGTTTGTCGGTTTTTCGTATGCCATTTGATGTTTTTCAATTAAAATGATGTCCTTTTGAAACAAAAGTCAGACAATTTGAGTTTTGGCGACCACACCGCGCCTCAGATTTAGGTGGGGTTGACTCGTACACGTCACATATGACCCATGAATCGTTGTTCTAATGTATCAACACAATCTGAATGCGTTTGGTCAGTTTTCCGTATGCCAGTTGATATTTTTCAATTAAAATGACGTCGTTTTGAAACCGAAGACATAAAATTTGAGTGGTGGCAGCCACACCGCATCTCAGATTGATGCGTGGTTGATTCGTACACGTCACAGATGACCCATAAATCGTTCTCCTAATGTTTCAACGGAAACCAAATGCGTTTGGTCGGTTTTCCGTATGTACTTAAAATGTTGTCCATTTTAAGCAAAAGATAGCCACATAGAGTGATTCCAGCCACACCGCACCTTGGATTGAAGAGGGGTTGACTTGTACAGGTCACATATGAACCATGGATTGTTGTTCTAAAGTATCGACACAATCCGAATGCGTTTGGTCAGTTTTCCGTATGCCAGTTGATGTTTTTCACTTCAAATGGTGTCCTTTTGAAACAAAAGATAGACACTTTGAGTGGTGGTGGCCACACCGCACCTCGTATTGAGGCAGGGTTGACTCGTACACATCACAAATGACCCATGGATCATTTTTCTAATGCATTGAAACAATTCGAATGCATTTGGTCAGTTTTTCGTATGCCAGTTGATGTTTTTCAATTAAAATGACGTCCTTTTGAAACAAAAGGCAGACACTTTTAGTGGTGGAGGCCAAATTGTGCCTCGGATTGAGGTGGGGTTCACTCGTACACATCACATATGACCCATGTATCGTTGGGATAAGGTATCGACACAATCCTAATGTGTTTGGTATATTTTCTGTATGCCAGTTGATGTTTTTCAATTAAAATGTCGTCCTTTTGAAACAGAAGACAGACAGTTTGAGTGGTGCCGGCCACACCACACCTCGGATTGAGGCAGGGTTGACTCGTACACATCACATATGACCCATGGATCGTTCTCCTAAAGTTTCAATGGAAACCGAATGCGTTTGGTCAGTTTTCCATATGTACTTATAATGTTGTCCATTTTAATAAAAAAAGAGCCACTTAGAGTGATTCCGGCCACACCATCCCTTAGATTAAGAAGGGGTTGACTCGTACACGTCACATATGACCCTTGGATCGTTATTATAATGTATCGACACAATCCGAATGTGTTTGGTCCCTTTTCCGTATGCCAGTTGATATTTTTCACTTAAAATGACGTCCTTTTGAAACAAAAGATAGACACTTTGAGTGGTGGAGGCCACACCGCACCTCGGATTAAGGCGGGGTTGACTCGTACACAACACATATGACCCATGGATCATTGTGCTGATGTATTGACACAATCTGAATGCATTTGTCAGTTTTTTTGTATGCCAGTTGATGTTTTTCAATTAAAATGACGTCCTTTTGAAACAAAAGGTAGACACTTTGAATGGTGCTAGCCACACTGTGCCTCGGATTGAGGCAGGGTTGACTCATACACGTCACATATGACCCATGGATCGTTCTCCTAAAGTTTCAATGGAAACTGAAAGCGTATTGTTGTTTTTCCGTATGTACTTAAAATGTTGTCCATTTTAAACAAAATAGGGGCACTTAGAGTGATTCCGGACACACCGTGACTTAGATTAAGGCGTGGTTGACTCGTACACATCACATATGACCCATGGATCGTTGTGATAAAGTATCAAAACAATCAGAATGCATTTGGTCACTTTTCTGTATGCCAGTTGATATTTTTCACTTAAAATGATGTCCTTTTGAAACAAAAGACAGACACTTTGAGTGGTGGCAGCCACACTGCACCTCGGATTGAGGCGAGGTTGACTCATACACATCACATATAACCCATGGATCTTTATGCTAAAGTATCGACACAATCTGAATGCGTTTGTCAGTTTTTTGTATGCTCGTTGATGTTTTTCAATTAAAATGACATCATTTTGAAACAAAAGTCAGACACTTTGAGGGGTGGCGGCCACACCACACCTCGGATTGAGGCGTTGTTGACTCATACACATCACATATGACACATGGATCATTTTTCTAATGTATCGACACAATACTAATGCGTTTGGTTCATTTTCCTTATGCCAGTTGATGTTTTTCAATTAAAATTAAGTCCTTTTGAAACAGAAGACAGACACATTGAGTGGTGGCGGCCGCATCGCATCTCAGATTGAGGCGGGGTTGATTCTTACACGTCACATATGACCCATGAATCGTTTTCCTAAAGTTTCAATGGAAATAGAAACCATTTGGTCGGTTTTCCGTATGTACTTAAAATGTTGTCCATTTTAAGAAAAAGAGAGCCAATTAGAGTGATTCCGGCCACACCATGCCTCAGATTAAGGCAGGGATGACTCATACATTTCACATATGACCCATGGATCGTTGTGCTAAAGTATTGACACAATCCGAATGCGTTTGGTTGGTTTTCCGTATGCCAGTTGATGTTTTTCACTTCAAATGACATCCTTTTGAAACAAAAGACAGACACTTTGAGTGGTGGCGGCCGCACCCTGGCTCGGATTGAGGCGGGGTTGACTCGTACACGTCACATATGACCTATGGATCGTTTTGATAAAGTATCGACACAATCCGAATGCGTTTGGTCAGTTTTCTGTATGCCAGTTGATGTTTATCAATTAAAATGACGTCCTTTTGAAAGAAAAGGCAGACACTTTGAGTGGTGGCGGCCACACCACACCTCGGATTGAGTCGAGGTTGACTCGTACACATCACATATGACCCACGGATAGTTGTGATAAATTATCCACACAATCTGAATTCGTTTGTCCGGTTTTCCATATGCCAGTTGATGTTTTTCTATTAAAATGACGTCCTTCTGAAACAAAAGGAAGACACTTTGAGTGGTGCTGGCCACACCGTGCCTCAGATTGAGGCGAGGTTGACTCATACACATCACATATTATCCATTCATCGTTCTCTTAAATTTTCAATGGAAACCGAATTTGTTTTGCCGGTTTTCCGTATGTACTTAAAATGTTGTCCATTTTAAACAAAAGAGACCCACTTAGAGTGATTCCGGCCACACCGTGCCGCAGATTAAGGCGGGGTTGACTCATACACATCACATATGACCCATGGATCATTGTGATAAAGTATCGACACATTCCGAATGTGTTTGGTCACTTTTCCGTATGCCAGTTGATATTTTTCACTTAAAATGACGTCCTTTTGAAAAAAAAAAGACAGATACTTTGAGTGGTGTTGGCCACACCGTGCCTCAGATTGAGGCGGGGTTGACTCGTACACGTCACATATAACCCATGGATTTTTGTGCTAAAGTATCGACACAATCCGAATGCGTTTGTCAGTTTTTTGTAAGCCAGTTGATGTTTTTCAATTAAAATGACGTCCTTTTGAAACAAAAGGTAGAAACATTGAGTGGTGGTGGCCACAACGCACCTTAGATTGATGCGGGGTTGATTTGTACACGTCACATATGACTCATGGATCGTTTTGCTAACGTATTGACACAATCTGAATGCGTTTGGTCGGTTTTTTGTATGCCAGTTGTTGTTTTTCAATTAAAATGACGTCCTTTTGAAACAAAAGACAGACACTTTGAGTGGTGCCGGCCACACCACTCCTCGGATTGAGTCAGAGTTGACTCGTACACGTCACAGATGACCCATGGATCGTTCTCCTAAAGATTCAATGGAAACCGAATACGTTTGGTCGTTTTTCCGTATCTACTTAAAATGTTGTCCATTTTAAAAAAAAAGAGCCACTTAGAGTGATTCTGGCCACACAGTGCCTCAGATTAAGGCAGGGTTGACTCGTACACATCACATATGACCCATTGATAGTTGTGTTAAAGTATCAACACAATCCAAATGCGTTTGGTCACTTTTCCGTATGCCAGTTGATATTTTTCACTAAAAATGACATCCTTTTGAATCAAAAGACAGACACTTTGAGTGGTGCCAACCGCACCGCCCCTCGGATTGAGGCGGGGTTTACTCATAAACATCACATATGTCCCATGGATCGTTGTTCTAAAGTGTCGACACAATCTGAATGCGTTTGGGCGGTTTTCCGTATGCCATTTGATGTTTTTCAATTAAAATGACGTCCTTTTGAAACAAAAGGCAGACACTTTGAGTGTTGCTGGACACAACGCACCTCAGATTGAGGTGGGGTTGATTCGTACACGTCATATATGACCCATTAATCGTTCTCCTAAAGATTCAATGGAAACCCAATGCGTTTGGTTGGTTTTCGGTATGTACTTAATATGTTGTCCATTTTAAGCAAAAGAGAGCCACTTAGAGTGATTCTAGCCACACCATGACTCAGATTAAGGATGGGTTGACTCGTACACGTCGCATATGACTCATGGATCATTTTTCTAAAGTATCGACACAATCTGAATGCGTTCAGTCACTTTTTCGTATGCCAGTTGATGTTTTTCACTTAAAATGACGTCCTTTTGAAACAGAAGACAGACACTTTGAGTGGTACTGGACACACCGTGCCTTAGATTGAGGCAATGTTGACTCTTACATGTCACATATGACCCATGGATCGTTGTTCTAAAATATCGACACAATCTGAATGCGTTTGTCGGTTTTCTGTATGCCAGTTGATGTTTTTCAATTAAAATGATGTCCTTTTGAAACAAAAGGCAGACACTTTGAGTAGTGGATACCACACCGCATCTCGGATTGGGGCATGGTTGATTCTTACATTTCACATATGACCCATGTATAATTCTACTAAGGTTTCAATGGAAACCAAATGTGTTTGGTCGGTTTTCCGTACGTACTTAAAATGTTGTCCATTTTATGTGAATCCTCATGTGTCTATTAGTGGAATGGAATTTACTTAAAATCTTGTGGATATTTATATAAAATATTTTTATATCATTGTTATTATAGATTATATTTTAGTTTATAATGCTTGGAAACATTTCGGAGGGTGGGGGGGCTGTCCGGGGGGTTGTCTGGGGTCCAGGGAGGAGGGTGGGGGGGCTGTTCGGGGGGCTGTTCGGGGGGCTGTCTGGGGGCTGTACGGGGGTGTTTGGGGGGTTTTACGGGGACCAAGGAAGAGGGTGGGGGGGGGCTGTTCAGGGGGATGTATGGGGGGTTTTCCGGGGGTTGTCTGGGGTCCAGGGAGGAGGGTGGGGGGGGGGGGGGGCTGTCCGGGGGGCTGTTCGGGGGGGCTATCCGGGGGCTGTCCGAGGGTGTTCGGGGGCTGTCTGAGGTCCAAGGAAGAGGGTGGGGGGATGTCCGGGGGGCTGTCTGTGGGGAAGTCCGGGGGGAAGTCTGAGGTCTAGGGAGAAAGGTGGGGGGGCTGTCTGGGGGGCTGTTCGGGGGGCTATCCGGGGGCTGTACGGGGAGTGTTCGGGGGGGTTGTCCCGGGTCCAAGGAAGAGGGTGTTGGGGCTGTTCGGGGGGCTGTCTAGGGGTTGTCCAGCGAGTTTGTCTGGGGTCAAGGGAGGAGGGTGGGGGGCTATCCAGGGTCCAAGAAGGAGGGGGGTTCCCAAACACACAACCACTAAAAGGCAACACCATCCATAAAACAGATAATATATAAAAATAACTCAACTCAAATACTATACTATGAGTCTAGAGAAAACAACAACTAGAATAAATTAAATGTCAAATCTCAGTAATATCAGTAAAAAATTTAATGGATCAACTTGTCCCACATCACCATCACCATCATCAGCATCATCATCACCCTCGTCCTCATCCCCATCATTGTCCTCGCCCTCCTCTCCCTCGCCCTCCTCCTCGTCCTTGCCCTCCTCCTTGCCCTCGCCACCCACCTCACCCTACTCCTCTCCCTCCTCTTCCGCATCAGACTCCTCACCATCATCATCCTCAAGTTGTACATTGTCTTGACCACCACTAAAACCACCATGTGGTGCACCGTATATAGAACGTTTTGACGACATATACTCATCAAAAGCTGGGCTGGCCTCTGCTTGAAGTGTAGGACATAGAACTTCAATAATTTTCATAAACGCACTGTTTTCCCTAGAAGATTGTTCTGCCGTCTCTGTGGCCCCTTTATCAGCATGTTCTGCATGTGCCCTAACTTGCTGTAGCTCGGTGGTAGTACATATCGTACCTCAGGAGGGCCAATACCACGTCGGGGCTATCCTAGGTCAGCAACATTCTCTGCTAGAATGCTTCTCTCCCAACACCTGATGTAAGTGATCTGTTGGCCCAAAATTTTCTGGTCCTTGGGAATCGAGGGCCTCTAAAGCAGCCTGTTGCAAATATAAATATATCATTAAGTTAAAAAATAGATATTAAAATATAAATTCAATAGATTAAAACTTACAATATGCTGCTGAGTCGCTTCGTTGACGGTACTTCCATCATTTTTCCATCTACTCGAGCAAAACAGTTTTTCTCGAGGCACACGTCCTTAAATATTTTGTATTTTCATCTACAATGACCTTGAAAACTAAAGTTATATGAAAAATTTAGCAAACTATTAAATAATTGAGGAAAAAAAAGAAAGAGTAAGTCATAAAGAAAACTTATAAACAATTGTCATACCTACTTCCTCTCATGATCAGGCATCGTAGTGCGTCCCAGTGTGTGGAGGTATTTTTTTCATCAATGTTCTTTTTATTTTTTCCAGATGATTCATAAATAAAATTCAAAAATGCAACAGATATTATTAATGAAAAACATGAATGTTATTATTTAAATACCTAAAATTTTATTAATACCTTAAACTGGGTACTCGTCCAATGATTAATCATCTGACGATACTAGTCTATAGGACAATCATCCACCCCTGGTACCGCCTATAACTCAGTGCCAACTCTAGCAACCTAGCCAATATACAACTCATGCTTGTAGGCTCTCGAAATCTCGCCTAAATCCTTTAGACGTTCCGGTCGTGCACCCTCACCATCGTGAAAATTAAATCAAAGCTGAAATCAAAATATTAATTAATATAAATAAAAAAATAATTCATGGCATTAAATAGAACAGATTTTTTTACCCATATCTCTACCCAATATCTATCCTTGACCTCATGTGGAAAATGTCTCCATGATAGCAGGCTGACGGGAATGATGTCGGGGTATTTGGAATGCATCGCCAAAAACTCCAACATTGCGGCCCTGTTTTCTCAACCATTTGGTTGTCTTCATTATAATCCAACATAACCTATGTGCGGTGGTTCCACACCGAACGCATGCATGTACGCCCCCTCCCACACCTTATGTTACTAGATGTATCTTTCATGAAAGAAAAACAAATATTTTATCAAAACATGTTATAATGAAAATAAATATTGCTATAAAAATTTGTTAGGGTTCTATAAATATACTTGTGATGGTCATATCACTGAGCGCCTCTAGATACACAGAAACTGATGGAACACCCTGTGGTGGAACAGGAGTTGAAGATGATAGAATATAGAAGCTTAGAGAGACAGAAGTAGAAGGAAAAGAAGATAGGACAGCTATCTGACCGGATGCTGACTGGGGAGTGGGAATCATCATGGGATGTGAAAATGATGGTCCATAAGATGCAGAAGGTAGAAAAAACATGGGAGGCCTAAATATCCCATGTGTCCTTCACGACACACTAGGATCAGAATGTGGGAAGGATGACATGTCAGTGGGAGGGGCAGAGTCTAGTCGGGTATGCACAGCTGCTCGTCCACCTCTGGTACGAACCCTCCTCGTCCCACCGGCCTGAGTAATAGGACCATTACTAGTCTCCTCGTTGAATAACTGTCAACGTATAGATGGATCCTATAAAAAATTTTACAAAAAAATTAATCACATGACATTATATTTTTTTTGTATATATCAATTTTGAAATAAATTACACACTAGATGCACTAATGATTGAATTACCAACTCCGTCATTCGATGATTGTTCTCCTTTATTTTTTTCCTTCATCTCTCTTCAATTGGCTTCATTTACTGCTTTTGAAAACAAATATGTAATTAATTAGAAAAAGAAAACTAATATGTAACCCAAAAAACTAAATATACGAGGGAATAGGGGGATTCATTGGTAATTTAGCTATCAATTATTTTAGAAGATCTTGAATGGATTTAATAAATCATACAAGTTGTAATGTTCACCACGTGAGAAATAATGTTTGACTATGTTTAAATAAAGTTCAATTCTAAATTAGAAAATGCAATTCAAATTAAACTACAACCAATAAACATTGAAAATTCACATAACGGTCAAGTCAGCTATCAATTGTTTTAGAATATCTTGAATGGATTTAATAAATCATAAAAGTTGTAATGTTCACCAAGTTAGAAATATTGTTTGACTATGTTTGAATATAGTTCAATTCCAAATTAGAAAATGCAATTAAAATAAAACTGCAACCAATAAACATTGAAAATTCACATAATAGTCAAGTCATCTATCAATTGTTTTAGATGAGATTGAATGGATTTAATAAATCATACAAGTTGTAATGTTCACCAAGTTAGAAATATTGTTTGACTATGTTTGAATATAGTTCAATTCAAAATTAGAAAATTCAATTCAAATAAAACTGCAACCAATAAACAATGAAAATTCACATAACGGTCAAGTCAAAAAAAACATTTATGTGATCAATACTAAATCAATTTGAATATTACCAACCATAACAACCCAACTTGTGGTAATCCAAAATAATTGAGAACATGGATGAATGATTCTATATATTCTCAACCACATGTTCAGGTTCACAATCAACTCTGATAATTGAGCTATTTGAGTCATCAAAATAAATAAATGGATTGGTTCCAATGGCACTAGGGACTATGTAAATTCCATCATCACCATCATCAAAAATATGTCCTGGAATTACTTCAACTATGAAACCAAATTTAGGTCGAAGTTGGTCATTGACATAAAAAACTTGTTTATCCATTGATGCCAACACATATGGTTCTTCGGTAGCAAGAGTGCGAGTCATATTAATTACTCGAAATCCACAATCATCAATAAATGTGCCATGTCTCGTCATCGAATCAAACCAATGGCATTTCATCATTGTGACTCGTCCATGAGAGTAATAATCCAATATTATTATTTTCTCAACAACTCCATAATAACCCACATTTTCAAATCACGGTATACTATCTGATGCACTGGCATAACAATCTGTTGTGGCAGTAACCATAACACCATCATGTTGTGTTCTCATGTTCTTTTCTCGTTCAGTGACAATAAATTTTTACCCATTGATAAAAATTGATTTAAAGTCACGAACCACGATATGAGGACCGAAAGCCAAATCTCTTATTTCCTCAGAGGCAGAGTCAGTAGACAAACTCAATACCAGCAATATAAATGACTATTAAACTTAATTAAATATTGATATAATTATTTTAAACATTATTTTTTTATACCTTCAATTTTAACCAGGAAGAAAACTATTTTTTATGAAAAGTCTCTCTCCTTCTCGAAGATAAAGAACAATTCTTCCTATTTATCATTGTTTTATATTCCCTATAGATAAAAAATATGAATAGTTTAATAGATATATATGTAAGATATACATAATAAATTTAGTTACCTGATATAGTCATCGAACAAATCACAATTGAACAAAACTGTGCGATGTGCCATCTCCCGCTCTTCGTGGCTTAATGTCTTCAATGCGTATGATCCAGGAATTCCACTTGTTTGAGGAAGTGATGGAAAACTGGGTTCAATTTTCTCATATTGTTCTTCTTCATTTCTCATTGGTCTGTTCAATCTTGTTGTAAGATCAGAAAAATACATCGAGCAGAAATCCATACATTCGTGAGCCAAGTAACCGTTCACGATAGAACTTTCGGGATGATTTCTGTTTAGGACATAAGACATTAATGAGAACATATTTCTTTCAGTTGGATACACCCAACGAAAATAAACAGGTCATCTGAGAAGTATTTTAGTGGGAATATGAATAGTCAGATGCATCATGCATGTGAAAAATGATGGAGGAAATATTTTCTCCAACTCGCAAAAAATTAATGGGGCATCTATCAATATTTTTTGTAAGAAAGAATTGGAATTATTTTTAGCACAATGATCTCTAAACAAATGGAACAACCGAATAACAGCCACCCTTATATTATTGGAAAAAAGATGACAGATTTCTATTGGAAGAAACTTATGCAGTAGAACATGATAATCACGAGTCTTCAAATATTTTAGATTCAACTCTCTTCTGTTGACCCGTTTAGAGATGTTGCTTGAATAGCCATCAGGAAATCTAATAGTCTCTAATACTTCAAGAATTTTTTTTTCCATAGGTGTCATCACATAAGAATCACATGGATGTTTACATTTATTTTCACTGATACGCACAAGATGAAATTCTGGTCTGATGCCCTAATCCACCAAGTCACACCGAGATCGTAAATCAACTTTTGTATTCCCCTTGACATTTAGAAGATCCGAAAGAAACATTTCACATATATTCTTTTCAATATGCATTATGTCTAAGTAATGACGTAAAAAATTGGTTGACCAATAAGGAAAATCAAAAAATATACTCCTCTTCTTCCAATTGTAATAGGTTTTAGTTGAATAATTCTTTCTCTTTACAGATTTCATTTGACCCTTCCCAAATGAAGAACTGAAATCTTTCAATTCATTAAGCACGTCAGTTCCAGACATACGCTGAGTTGGATCATCGGTCTATATGGTATTATCAAATCTTCGACGATTCATTCTATATGGAGTATCCTTTGGCAAATAATCGTCGATGTACCATAAAACTGTAACTAGAGTGATGTTTCAGTCTTATGGATCGTGTATTCTTCATACAAACTGGACATGACAATTTTCCCTTTGTGCTCCATCCAGACATCATTGCATAATCCGGGAAAATCATTGATCATCCACATAAGTGCAACACACATCTGAAATATGTCTTTCGAACATGCCTCGTATGTGCGCACACCCACATCCCAAATAAGTTTCAAATATTTTATTAAAGGTTGCATGTAGACATCAATATCAATGTCGGGATCAGGACCAGATATGAGTATACTCATGAAAGTGAAAGTTTTTTTCATACAAAACTATGTGGGGAAGATTATAAATGTGTATAAAAACTGGCCATGTGTTGTGCGAAATAAGAATCTGCCCAAACAGATTAAAACCGTCGCATAAAAGACCCAGCCTCACATTATGCACGTCATCTACAAAATCAGGATGATGTCGAGCATCAAATCTCTGCCATGAAAATCCATATACAAAGATGAACCAACTCATCATTAGACTTTCTTTCTCTCGGTATCATGCCATCTCATTTTTATTGATATTTCATCAGATGTAAAAAGATTCTGGAGTCTCAGGATCAATAGAAAAGTGCCACATTACTTTTTGTGGAATGCGGGATGGTGTTCCATCAGATTTTAACTTCCAGCGGGATGTGACACATTTTATACAATCATTTCGTTCAGCGGTTTCCTCCCAGAATAAACTGAAAATCTTTTGAGAAATCATGAATTTTGTTTCTTGAAAATACAATTTCCTCAACTAACTTCCATGAAATATAGTGGTTTGAGGGAATACCTGTATCATCTGGAAGTAAATCCTTCAATAGGGTAAGAATGTAATCGATTGTTGTATTAGAAATCCCATACATAGTTTTCCCATGAAACAATCGGATTAAAAATTCCAGCATTTTCATTTTATCGCATTGTCGATATACTGGAGTCGTGGCAGCATCATTCAATTTTTTCGCCCTATCAATATCATCATTTTCACTAGATGCATCAGCTTTCCTCATATCGAAGTCCTCTTGAGTCGAAATTATTTTTGTTTCATGATGACTAATAAACGAAAAACCGATCATCTAACAAATTCTCCATTCCAGTCCTTTTCATTTCGATCATCACTAATTCGAGATTTCATTTTCTCCCCATTGTGATACCACAAAAAGTAGTTTTCTTGAAAACCATTTTTTTGTTATGTGGTAGATAACTTCTTCACGGCTCAAACAAGGTCTACCAACACAATTGGAACATGGGAAGTGTATGCAAACCACTATCTAAAGCATTGTGAAATGAAAAATCTATAAAGCTCTCCAAATTGTTTTGAAAAATGCTTGAGATCTGATAGGTTTCATACATCCAACTTCTGTCCATTCTATAAAAATAATTTATATAAGTCATTTCGTCATAAACAATTCAATAGGACTGAACTTTAATAGAAAAATATATTTAAGTAAACGATAAATGATGGATTTTCTAGTTGATGTAGTGAACTATTTAAACAATTTAAAGATATACTAATTAATTAAGTTATGTGTGCCTAGATTTGAGGTGAGATGTGTTTTTGTAATTTTTTCATTTATCACATACCAAGAAGACACCATAGACCTGATAAAACATTTTTTTAAGATATTAAAGTGAAATTATTTTCATAAAAGATGTAGAATGTGTAATGAGAGTTTTTTAAATAAGTTATTTATTCTAAAAAAATGGAAATATTGTGAAAAGTTTAGTACATTTTATAACACACAAACTAAAGTCCACAGAAAGTACCATATCACCCCACTAAAAAAAAAAGGAAAACCACCTACCCCATTACCCCAACCATGTCAATTACCTCAATGAGGGATTCTATGTATGTATTTGGGAAGAGGTTGAATGAGGTCTAACTTGGATGGTGGAGTTGCAGCCGATCAGATGGAAGACCTCAGGTTTAGGGTTCACCTGCGCAGGGTCTTCTGGATATCAGGGGAAATTCAAAGTTATTTTCTTCTGTGTAATCGGGGGTGGGCTGTCCACGGGAGGTGGTGGGGTTGTTCCAGGGGGTACGGGTGTGTCCAGGGGGTGGTGCGGGCTGTCCACGAGGGGTGGGCGGGGCTGTCTAGGGGGAGGGGCATGTCCAGGGGGGTGGGTGGGCTATCCACATGGGAGGGTGGGGGGGGGGGGGGGTTTCCAGGGGTACAAGGTGTCCAGGGGGTGGGGGGTGTCCGGGTGGGGGGGGGGGGGGGGAGTGTCCAGGGGGTAGGCGGGCTGTCCACGGGGTTGGGGGGCTGG